>JBBGZY010002930.1:0-115807 GCA_037952925.1 Lithobates clamitans
AGTGAAGCTGAGGATGGAGATGAGACATTGTACAGTAAATGCGGTTGTGGCCAGTATGTATATATGTATTACTACTGTCTTTTCTTCCTTCTAGACGATGTCATGGAACACCAGGAGGAGCCTGAGGAGAAGGACGAGTCCCCGGAGGAATCAAATGGCCAATCGGATGACAGCGTAGGGGAGGAGAGCTCAGGAGAGCAATGCAGTCCCTGTAATAAGATAGCGAAAAAAACGCAGGAATGTCCCCGGAGGCTTTTCAACTTCAGTCTGGTCAATTCTTACGCCACCTCTGAAGTGGGCTCCATGCCGGCCGAGGGTTCCGCTCTGAAACTAAGCTGTAAGTGCCACGTTTTGCCGGGGGGGGGGGGGGGGGCGTTTTAGAGCAGCGGTTGGTTAGGCGCATCATGAAAAAGACAGAGCACTGGGCCTGGTGCTTCTGGGCGAGGGCACAGAGCCCAGTGCTTCTGGGGGCAGGGCGGGGGCTTCTGGGCACAGGGTGCCTGTGTGGGCCCGGTGCTTCTGAGGGCAGGGCGGCTGTGTGGGCCCGGTGCTTCTGAGGGCAGGGCGGGGGCTTCTGGGCGCAAGGTGCCTGTGTGGGCCCGGTGCTTCTGGGGGCGGGGGGCACAGGGCTTGGCGCTTCTGGGGGCGGAGGGCACAGGGCTTGGCGCTTCTGGGGGCGGAGGGCACAGGGCTTGGCGCTTCTGGGGGCGGAGGGCACAGGCTTGGCGCTTCTGGGGGCGGAGGGCACAGGGCTTGGCGCTTCTGGGGGCGGAGGGCACAGGGCTTGGCGCTTCTGGGGGCGGAGGGCACAGGGCTTGGCGCTTCTGGGGGCGGAGGGCGCAGGGCTTGGCGCTTCTGGGGGCGGAGGGCGCAGGGCTTGGCGCTTCTGGGGGCGGAGGGCGCAGGGCACGGCGCTTCTGGGGGGCGGGGGCGCAGGGCACGGCGCTTCTGGGGGGCGGGGGCGCAGGGCACGGCGCTTCTGGGGGGCGGGGGCGCAGGGCACGGCGCTTCTGGGGGCGGAGGGCACAGGGCTTGGCGCTTCTGGGGGCGGAGGGCACAGGGCTTGGCGCTTCTGGGGGCGGAGGGCGCAGGGCACGGCGCTTCTGGGGGGCGGGGGCGCAGGGCACGGCGCTTCTGGGGGGCGGGGGCGCAGGGCACGGCGCTTCTGGGGGGCGGGGGCGCAGGGCACGGCGCTTCTGGGGGGCGGGGGCGCAGGGCACGGCGCTTCTGGGGGGCGGGGGCGCAGGGCACGGCGCCTCTGGGGGGCACAGGGCCCGGTGCCACTGAGGGCACAGGGCCCGGCGCTGGTGGGGGCAGGGCGGGGGCTTCTGGGCGCAAGGTGCCTGTGTGGGCCCGGTGCTACTGGGGGGCGGGGGGCACAGTGCCCGGCGCTTCTGGGGGTGGAGGGCACAGGGCTTGGCGCTGCGGGGGGCACAGGGCCCGGCGTCTCTGGGGGCGGGGGGCACAGGGCCCGACGTCTCTGGGGGCGGGGGGCACAGGGCCCGGCGTCTCTGGGGGCGGGGGGCACAGGGCCCGGGGGGTGGGGGGCACAGGGCCCGGCGCCTCTGGGGGCGGGGGGGGGCACAGGGCCCGGCGCCTCCTGGGGGCGGGGGGGCACAGGGCCCGGCACCTCTGGGGGAGGGGGGGCACAGGGCCCGGCACTTCTGGGGGCGGGGGATGCAGGGCCCAGCTCTTCTGCGCCAGTTCTATATCAAATGTTTTATTCACAGCTTCTGCTTTGAAACTTTTCTTTTTGTAATTATGTTATTGGTAATACAAATGTTTTTTAATTTGAATATCTCCATTGTATTCTGTTTTCCAGCATATTCCACTGTGGCATTAGACTGGGACATGGAAGTGAAGAAATTGTACTATGATGACCAGGAGGCCGAGGTAGGTTAAGGGACTCCTCCGGAATCATGATGCAGCAGTCCTGCACTCTGTGTCCCTCATGACACAGTTGCTGGTGCTCTGTATCCCTGTTCTGGGAGGGTGGAATGGTCATCAGATCCCCCATTATCCTCTTTTCCAATGTCCTCAGTGTTGTGTCTTCCTTACAGGCCTTCGTAAAACATGAGTCCATGCTCCAGCTACAGAAGAAGAAGGTGACGGTGGCCCTCACAGATTGTATCCAACTCTTCACCAAGACGGAGACGCTCGGTGAACATGACCCCTGGTAAGTCTGCCATGTGTGGGTGCATGAAGTGATCCTCCTCGTTCTACTCCTCATAGAAGGCCAAAACCAACATCCTCTGTTCTTCTTACAGGTATTGTCCACAGTGCCGGAAACATCAGAGGGCCACCAAGAAATTTGACTTGTGGGCCTTGCCAAAAATTCTTGTGGTGCACTTAAAACGTTTCTCCTACAACCGTTACTGGAGGGACAAGCTGGATGCCGTGGTAGAGTTCCCCATCAGGTAATGGTATCTGGGCTGCCACTCAAACATTTAATGACACACAATAAGGGCAAAAATATGACTCCCCACCCCCGCCTCAATCAACAAATTCTCCAGATTGGTTTCTGTGTAACTAGTTACTGTGACTGTAACCAGGACACCGGTCATTGTTCAATGTTTACTAAAAGATTTAACACCTGCTGGCTGGCACTGCACATTTGCAGGGCACGGCTCTCCCAGGATCCTGTTAATTATTTGTGGGTGAGTCAGTCTTTGTCTCTGGCACACCTCCTTGGAGAATCAAATGTCCAAACTTCATACGGGGTGAGGCAATATCCTGGGCTCTGTCCTACCAGCATCTATTTATCTATCTACATCCTTCTATTCATCTGTCTAATCCCCATTCAGCCCTCCATACACATCCGTCCTCAAATTCATATTACCGCCATCCATCCCTCCATACTAATTCATTCCAAAGGTGTTCTATTGGTCAGGACTCTGTGCAGGCCAGTCAAGTTCTCCCACCCCAAAGTCACTCCTACATGTCTTTATGGACCTCGCTTTGTGCACTGGTGCGCAGTCATGTTGGAACAGGAAGGGGCCATCCCCAAACTGTTCCCACAAATTTGGGAGCAAAAAAATGTCATCTTGGTATGCTGACGCCTTAAAGCGGAGGTTCACACAAAAATGGAACCTCCGCTTTTCTGACCCCTCCCCCCCCCCCTCCGGTGTCACCTTTGGCACCTTTCATGGGGGAGGGGGATGCAGATACCTGCCTAATACAGGTATCTGCACCCACTTCCGGCATAGACTCCCACGGGAGTCACGCCCCTTCCCACAAACCCCCCTCTTAAATTGGGGTGCGTGTTATACACCGATAAATATGATATATATACACACACCCCCCCATTACTTTGACGTTAAAAAAGCTATCTGCTGCCATAACCCCACATATTTAACGTCAAAGTAATGATGTGTGTGTGTGTATAGCTATATATATATATATATATATATATATATATATATATATATATATAGAGAGAGATAGATCTATCTCTATCTATCTATCTATCTATCTATCTATCTATCTCTATGTAGGTTTTTTCTTAGCGGGGAACGCAGTTCTGGCACCTGCACAACTGAATGTATTTTTTGGCAAGGATTGCTGGGGTGTGCTGGAGGGTCTATTGATGCTGGCTGCTGAGGATCTGTTGTCATTGTTGGGAGTCTATTTTTGTGTGGGGGGAGTCTATTGTGATTGGGCAGGTCTATTGTTGCCGGCAGGGGTTCTACTGTTGCTGGGAAAGATCTACTATTGAGGGAGAGGTCTACTGTTGCTGGCTGCTGGAGGATCTGTTGTTGCAGATGGGGGGTCTATTGTTGTTGGGGTGGTATTTTGTTGTGGGGGGGGGGGGCCTGTTGTTGTGTGGGGGAATCTATTGTTGCTGGAGGGTCTACTGTTGCTGGGGGTCTATCAAATTCCATACAAATTATTTAGTAGCACAAAATGATACTTGGTTTTGTATTTTCTAAAAGGGACGATTTTGGGAAGTGGGTAGGGGTTGGAGCCAAGAGACAGTGCTCAGAGGTAGGTAGGGGGGCAGAGACGAAGGGTGACTCAGGAGGAGGGAGTTCCTGCACCTATTTTCTGAGAAAAAAAGCCCTAGATAGATATAGATATATATAGATATATAAATCTATATCTCTATCTATATATCGCTCTCTCTATCTATACATCTCTCTATCTATATCACACACACACACATATATATAGAGTGTGTGTGTGAGAGATATAGATAGAGAGATGTATAGATAGAGAGAGCGATATATAGATAGAGAGAGATAGATGTGTGTGTGTGTGTGTGTGTGTGTATGTATATGTATGTGTATATATATATATATATATATATATATATATATATATATATATATATATATATATATATATATATATATATATATATATATATATATATATATATATATATATATATATATATATATATATATATAAAATAGGTAGAGAGAGATGTAGATATATATATAGATAGAGATAGATGTGTGTGTGTGTATAGATATAGATAGAGAGAGATAGGTGTGTGTGTATATATAGATATAGATATATAGATAGAGAGAGATAGGTGTGTGTGTATATATAGATATACATACGGTGGCGGTCTGGAAGTGGTTAAGCAATCTTAAAGGAAGCACTTTTTAGTCTTGTTCTCTTCATTGGTTCCATCCTGAGATATGAGACTCGGACTGCTGGGACTCCGGTCCAGACTTTATATTTGGATGGAAGTAATTCCGTGTTCTGGGATCTTTCTGGACGGAGGACTAGGAATCGCTCATGCGTGACACGCAGTGATGTAGAACAGTTTTAAAAAAAAAACAAACACATTTTGCAATCTTTATATTACTGATGCCAAGTAGATCGGTCACTATCAGGTTTACAAATAGAAGATTTTGGCTTTTCTCCCTTCCTGCAGCTGGCTGTGTTGCCTCCATTGTGGATTAGGGTGGAGATCGGAGTTTTTTTTTCATGACCCAAAAAGAGACCTTCCCTGTCTGAACAAATTTTATTGTAATTTTTTCTTGTAAGTGACAGAGTTGTAGAAATGATTTGTAGTTGCATAAACTCAAACATTACATCTGCAGGAATCTGGACCAACTGGTCCCAGACTCTCCTTCTCTCTCTAGATGGTAGGCACCAGAGGCCACCTGCCTCCAACCACATAGTTACATAGTAGGTGAGGTCGAAAGAAGACACAAGTCCATCAAGCCCAACCTATGTGTGTGATTATATGTCAGTATTACATTACATATCCCTGTATGTTGCGGTCATTCAGGTGATTATCTAATAGATTCTTTAAACTATCGATGCCCCCCGCTGAGACCACCACCTGTGGAATGGGATTCCACATCCTTGCCACTTACAGTAAAGAACCCTCTAGGTAGTTTAAGGTTTAAACCTCTTTTCTTCTAATTTTAATAGGTGGCCACGAGTCTTGTTAAACTCCCAATAGTGTTCTGGTTTGGACATGTAGATGTAAGTGGCTCTTTCTAAGGCTGAGGTCACGGGGTTAGCAGAAGGTGAGCGTCTTCTGCTACGCAGTGTGAATTTGTGGCTACGGTAGACTTATTAGCAAGTTGGAGAGCAAAAGCAGATTAGGATAAATCCCAAAGTAGGTGACCAGCACCTAGGGATCCAAGCATATAAAGAAATAAGAGAAGCTGGCGATCAGGGGGAATTCTAGGAAAAGGATGAGCATAGGGATCAGGTGGGGGATGGGTCCATGCCAACCCATATCCTTATGTGGACTCGTTTTTTAAAGTGGTTCTAAAGGCAGAAGGCTTTTTTTTTTTTACCTTAATTCTTTGCATAAGGTAAAAAGCCTTCTGCTTGCAGCTCCCTCCCCCTCCCCCCCTTTTAAATACTTACCTGAGCCCAATCTCAATCCAGCGATGTGCACAATGGCAGCAGCTCTCATGGCTCTCTCCCTCCTCACTGGACAAAGAGGCAGCAGCCAGAGCCATCGGCTCCTGCTGCTCTCAATCACAGCCAGTGAGGAAAGAGTGGGGGGGCGGGGCCAAAACACACTCTGTACTTCAATGGACACAGAGGTGGCTCAAGATCGAGCATGCACGAGTGCCCCCATAGCAAGCAGCTTGCCATGGGGGGCACTCGGCAGAGGGGAGGAGCCCAGAGCATCGGCAGGGGAACCGAGAAGAGGAGGATCGGGGCTGTTACGTGCAAAACCATTACACAGAGCAGGTAAGTATAAAATGTTTTTGATTTTAAAGAAAAAAAGAGTTTTAGAATTGCTTCAAGGCAGTTTGTGTATCGGAGGACTAATGGGGATCGCTCAGCCTCCATGACGGTAGTTGGGCTACCCATGGGGGGGGGGGGGGGGTAGCGTTCCTGTCCTACAGTTCACCATTCCCATCCTGCTCTGTAAAGGGTAACAACCCAATACGAAGGAAATCCTCGTCAGTATAGGAAAGGTCATCTTTGACCGGTTCTAGGGACATTGTATTGTTTATGGGGCTGACTCAGCTGTCCCTTGTCCCGTCCCAGATGGACCTAATCCCATGACCTGGGATTGTTCATGCTCAGCCGGTACGAATGTACACAATGTTCGTTATGTGACCGCCATACGTTCTTTGTATTCGCTGCAGCCGCTATTCCCGCCTTTGTTCGGGGAGCACCGCCGCTGACAAAGAACACCATGACTCCATTCTTCTTCTGTTTCTTCTGTCACCATTGTTGCTAACAAAGTGTTTTCTTTCTGTTTCCAGGAATCTGATCATGTCGGAATTTGTCTGCGACCCGACGGCTGACCCCTATATTTATGACCTGGTAGCAGTTTCCAACCACTATGGTGGCATGGGGGGAGGACATTGTAAGTGGTCAACGTTCCTATCGGCTTTCTGTTGATGTTTAATATTGTTTGGAAAGCACTGAATACTACAATAATAATCCTGGTCCAGTCTATTCTCTGATTGGATCTCAGGAGCCTCTGTTCTGATCAGATCTAAAGACTCCCTTACAGATCTCTGTCCCCTGATTGGATCCCAAGAGCCTCCATCACAGACCACTATGCCTTGATTGGATCCTGAGAGCCTCCTTTACAGATCAGTCTCCGATTAGATCTCAGGAGCTCCGATACAAATCTCCGTCCATTGATTGGATCTCAAGAGCCACCATTACAGATATGGCCCCTGATTGGATCTCGGGAGCCTCTGTTACAAATTTCTGTCCCCTGGTTGGATCCCAGGAGCCTCCATTACAGATCCATCCCCTGATTGGATCCCAGGAGCCTTAATTGCAGATCCATCCCCTGATTGGATCCCAGGAGCCTCCGTTACAGATCCATCCCCTGATTGGAACCCAGGAGCCTCCGTTACAGATCCATCCCCTGATTGGATCCCAGGAGCCTCTGTTACAGATCCATCCCCTGATTGGATCCCAGGAGCCTCCGTTACAGATCCATCCCCTGATTGGATCCCAGGAGCCTCCGTTACAGATCCATCCCCTCATTGGAATCCAGGAGCCTCCGTTACAGATCCATCCCCTGATTGCATCTCAGGAGCCTCCGTTACAGATCCATCCCCTCATTGGAATCCAGGAGCCTCCGTTACAGATCCATCCCCTGATTGAATCCCAGGAGCCTCCGTTACAGATCCATCCCCTGATTGGATCCCAGGAGCCTCCGTTACAGATCCATCCCCTGATTGGATCCCAGGAGCCTCCGTTACAGATCCATCCCCTGATTGCATCTCAGGAGCCTCCGTTACAGATCCATCCCCTGATTGCATCTCAGGAGCCTCCGTTACAGATCCATCCCCTGATTGGATCTCAGGAGCCTCCGTTACAGATCCATCCCCTGATTGGATCTCAGGAGCCTCCGTTACAGATCCATCCCCTGATTGGATCTCAGGAGCCTCCGTTACAGATCCATCCACTGATTGGATCTCAGGAGCCTCCGTTACAGATCCATCCCCTGATTGGATCTTAGAAGCCTCCGTTACAGATCCATCCCCTGATTGGATCCCAGGAACCTCTGTTACAGATCCATCTGAGGCTGTCAATCAGTCTGTGTGCTGGAGTTCCCTCCCCTGTCACCATATTTCTCTTGGTGTCAGGAAACCTTGTCAGATGTGATTAATACAGATAGCAGAGGAACAAAGCAGCATACAGAATTGAGACAAATACACACTATAGAGGGATATTGCTTTGTTCATATTTGATGTCTGAGGTTTACAACCACTTTAACGCTACAGGCGGCTTTAAAATTTACCGCCTGTGTGAACTTAGCCTTACAGGTCTTGCCCCTCCCCCAGCCTTATAAGTAAGACAGTGAGATGCAGCAGACTGATGAGCTGATTTCTGTCACTTTGCTCTCTCCCTCTACCAGCATGTCCCTTTCTTGACACTTAATTGTAAATGCAATATTATTCCCCATTCACATTCCTGTAAAGGTAGCTTTAGTTAAAATTTGGGTGCTGAAGCAACCACCGGCTGGAGTTGTATATAGTCAAAGGAATGTCACCAGCCCACCAGGATCTCCAAAACTTTAATTGGCGATCATTATAGCAGAAAGCGACGTTTCGGAGCCACGCCTGTGGTCACATGTCTGATGAAGGGGCCCCGCGTGTCTCCGAAACGTCGCTTTCTGCTGTAATGATCGCTGATTAAAGTTTTGGAGATCCTGGTGTGCTGGTGACATTACTTTCCTTACATGCGAACACTGGGGGGGGGGGTGTTTACTAAAACTGAAGCACACAGAATCTGGTGCACCTGTGCAGAGAAACCAATCAGCTTCCAGGTTTTATTGTCAAAAGCTTAATTGAAGAAGCTGATTGGTTACTATGAAGAGCTGCACCAGATTCTGAGTGCTGCGGTTTTAGTGAATCTCCCCCCATTGTGGATGTTTTGTGCTGTTTTGGTCTCATGCTCTTCCTGGCTTCTCGTTGTCTCCGCAGATACGGCGTATGCAAAGAACCAGGATACGGGTCAGTGGTATTACTTCGATGACAGCAGCGTGTCTCCGGCCTCTGAAGATCAGATTGTGGTGAGTGTCTCTGCCATGTTGTCCCATGTGATCCCCTCCGTCCTGTTCTGGTCACGCCGTGGACGCCCCTCATTTCGTGTCATTCAGTTAGAAACTCATCACTGGTGACAGGTTATCAATGTCTGAGAGTATTACTGTATTTATTGGCGTATAACACGCACTTCTTCAACATGAAAATGGAGTGCGATTAGCATGTGCCTGTTGTATGCCAATATTTCAATTTTCGCTACCTCGGAGGGGCGGGACGAGCGCCGTCAGATTACATACAGTGAGAATCTCCCGTTTACTAGGCTGCCTCTGTAAAAGGAAGTCCCGTCTCCTGGGCTTCCATTGGACCACTGTTCTGTCTATCATAGGAGATTCTCACTGTATGTGATTTGTCAGCGCTTGTTCCGCCCCCTCCCTGTCCCCTCTAGGCTGCAGATGGGGATCCATCAGGCTGCACTGATGGCACTGGTGGGGCTGCTGCACTGGTGGGGCTGCTGCACTGATGGCACTGGTGGGGCTGCTGCACTGATGGCACTGGTGGGGCTGCTGCACTGATGGCACTGGTGGGGCTGCTGCACTGATGGCACTGGTGGGGCTGCTGCACTGATGGCACTGGTGGGGCTGCTGCACTGATGGCACTGGTGGGGCTGCTGCACTGATGGCACTGGTGGGGCTGCTGCACTGATGGCACTGGTGGGGCTGCTGCACTGATGGCACTGGTGGGGCTGCTGCACTGATGGCACTGGTTGGGGCTGCTGCACTGATGGCACTGGTTGGGGCTGCTGCACTGGTTGGGGCTGCTGCACTGGTTGGGGCTGCTGCACTGGTTGGGGCTGCTGCAATGGTGGCACTGGCTGGGGCTGCTGCAATGGTGAGGCTGCAGATGGGCACTGACCCTTATTTTGCTTCAAAGTTCCTTATTTAAAATTTAAGTTTTTTTTTTTTTTTCCTGAAGCTCCCCTCTTAAAATGAATGTGTGTGTTATACGCCGATAAATACGGTATATTTTTTTTAAAGCTGATCTCCAGTTTTACGTTTAGTAGGGGAACAATAAGGGCCCTTTCACACTGGGGCGGCGTCGGCGGTAAAGCGCCGCTAGCGGCGCTTTACTGTCGGTGTTTGGCCGCTGCAGAGGCGCTTTGCCGGCGGTATAGCTGCACTGTCCCATTGTTTTCAATGGGCAGGAGCGGTGTACACTCCGCTCCTTCACCGCTCTGAAGATGCAGGACTTTTTTTTCCCGCCATGCTAGCGCACCGCTCCAGTGTGAAAGCCCTCGGGGCAGCGGCACTTTCGGGACGGTTTGCACAATAGCGCCTGCAAACCGCCCCAGTGTGAAAGGGCCCTTAGCATTATTCCCTACCCACGCAGTTGGATGAAGAAAATGTAATAAAAATATAGTCTAATGGAGCGGCCCGTTCTAAAGTTGTGATAAACTAGTGAGTGAAAGTGTGAGATGCACCGCGCTCCCTGCGGGGTTAATACCTTTTTGATTTAAAGCGCAAAATAAAAATGTACAACCACCGGATTCACTCCGAATGGGGAAAATGAATCAAACACTAAATGATGAACACAAGTGTATATAAACTGTGATCAGACATATAAATTCCATCAACTTGATAAGGATCCCAAAACGGTCCACAGTCCAAATAACCGAGATAAAGAAAATAATCGAAGTCCAAAGAAGCTCATCAGACATTTTCCAGTGAAGTTGGGATCTCATTAATCCAATGAATTGGGTGAGTGTAGGAATCCTCCACCAACACCGAGCACTTAAGTAAGTGACATATCACGCTCGACCACACCCAACGCGTTTCGTCAGCACGTCTGACCTCATCAGGGGACTGCTCCTTGGATCTAAGAGTGTAATTAAGCAAAATCTGAAAAGAACACATCTCTGACATTACTTTAGATGTGCATTTTTCTCCCTGCGGGCCATTGGGTGCTGCAGACTTTAGCTGCGCAGTCTGCTGCTCAGATCTAAAATTTTGTAATCAAGCAATATATAAAAAGAACACATCCCTGGCGTTCCTTTTTAGAATTGAATTTTCCTCCCTGCTGGGCGCTGTAGACTTTAGCTGTGCAATCTGCTGCTCGGATCTGAGAGTGATCAAGAAATATATGAAAAGAACACATCTCTGGCATTCCTTTTAGATATGCATGTTCCTCCCTGCAGGCCATTTGTTGCTGCAGACTTTAGCTGTGCAGTCTGCTGCTCAGATCTAAGAGTGTAATCAAGCACCAGATCAGCCCATTGCTTAGCTAAAGTCTACAGCATTCAGTGGCCAGTGATGAGCAGCATGCACATCTGAAGGGATGCCAGCGATGTGTTCTTTCATATAACATTTGAGGCACGGTGCTGTGCCATTTACAGGAGATTGCTACTGAGCTCAATCTTACTATGGAGCAGAACAGCAAGCTCAGACTTTAGCTGTGCAACCTGCTGCTTGGATCCAAGAGTGTAATCAGGCAATATATGAAAAGAACACATCTCTGGTATTCCTTTAGACATGCATGTTCCTTCCTGCAGGCCATTGGGTGCTGCAGACTTTTTAGCTGTGCAATCTGCTGCTCGGATCTAAGAGTGTAATCAAGCAATATATGAAAAGAACACATCTCCAGCGTTCCTTTAGATATGCATATTCCTCCCTGCAGGCCATTGGGTGCTGCAGACTTTTTAGCTGTGCAATCTGCTGCTTGGATCTAAGAGTGTAATCAAGCAATATATGAAAAGAACACATCTCCAGCGTTCCTTTAGATATGCATGTTCCTTTCCTGCAGGCGATTTTGTGCTGTGGCATGCACGTCTAAAAGGATGCTGGAGACGTGACTCTTCATATGACATTCGAAGCAACGTGTTGTGCTATTTGCATGTTGTTCTGGTGTATATTACATTTCGGCTTTTAACCTTTTTCATGTTTTTTTTTTTCCTTCCCCCATCCAGACAAAAGCGGCTTACGTACTGTTCTACCAGCGGCAGGAAGGTGCCAGCACTAAATCGCCCTCGCCTTTGCCCGCGGCCTCCCTGGGTTCTCCCCCAGCCGATGAAGCTTTAGGGGATGAGGAGACACAGCACGACAATGACTGTATGGACACCAACTAGAGAACTTTCTGCAGCGCCCCCCCCCTCCATTGTCTGGAGTACGGCAGTGCGTCCGCCCTGAGATGTACATACTACCCCTGATTACCGTTCCTGGATCGTCCAATCGGCATTGGCGGGGGGGGGGGGGGGAGGAGGAGGGGGGCTGCTGCTGCTGCCGACAGACAGTACAGAACGAGCGTCCACAACGGGAGGCCCCTCCCCCCCTCCCTCGAGGAGGAGGCGGGGCTCCAGAGCGGGAGATGGTCATGTATCTGGTTTGGTGCCTGTGTTTATGCTCAGCAGAGGAGTATTCCTTTAAATCCTGGCTTTAATTCTTTCTTTTCTCCCTCCCATGTTTTTGATTTGAACACGACGAATTGAACACCAGCAGACTATGAAAAGTTATATTTTTTAATACAAAGTACTGAAGCGCTCGCTAGGAACAATGATCGCGGCTCTTCTTCGGAACGGCCGCCCCGGGGGAGGGGGGGGGAGAAAAAACGATCACTTTTCTGACGCTGCCGAGTTGAAGTGTGTATGGCAGACGCCATGAGATTGCAAAGACCATTAAATAGCAAATTTAAAACAAAAAAAAAACAAAAAAATGCATCCGCTTAGGAAGCCGGCTTTCTTTTTTTTTTTTTTTTTTTTTCCTTTTTGTTCCCGTTTTTGGGGGTGGGGCCTATTTATTGATCAGAACAGTATTTAAAGGCACGCACAGTGACTTAGACGCAAAGGATTGGGTGTGATATCTACAGGCAGAATGGGGGAGCTGATGGTTCATTAAACATGATCAAAGCCTCCTGGATCGAGTGTTTTTCCTTTTCCTGTCTTTGTGTGTCATCGATCGACTGAACCGTATTCAGGAACCGCCCTCAGTCCACTATTCTATATTGCGGTGCCATAAGGTCTTTTTGGCTGTGAGAAGAAATCTCTGTTTAAAGTGGTTGTAAATCACACGCCCCCCTCTTTTCCCGAGATTTTCCTGCATAAGATGTACATGTTTATCTGCAGTATGCTTTTCTCTACAGCTATTAAAAGAGAGCAGAATTTGTAAAGCTTGTCTGAGCGGTCAGAATGTAGGGGTTGGGCAGCTGAAGTTTCTGCAGAGCTCAGTGAGAGCTGATTGGAGAGGAGGGACAATCCCCATTCACATAGCAACATGGCTGAGGCTGTCAATCACAGGTTGTGTGCTTCATGTCACCTGTTTTCCAGACAGAAATGACATTAAGTGCTCTGGATTGGGACAAGTACACATTATATAAAGCAGTGGTCTCCAGACTGCAGCCCGGGGGCCAGATGTGGCACTTTACTTGCCTTTTATCTGGCCCTTGTGGTACTATGCCTCCCACTGATACGAGACACTAGTCCTCCCACTGACACCAATGAGGGGGACACTATTCCTCCCACTGACACCAATGAGGGGGACACTATTCCTCCCACTGACACCAATGAGGGGGACACTATTCCTCCCACTGACACCAATGAGGGGGACACTATTCCTCCCACTGACACCAATGAGGGGGACACTATTCCTCCCACTGACACCAATGAGGGGGACACTATTCCTCCCACTGACACCAATGAGGGGGACACTATTCCTCCCACTGACACCAATGATGGGGCCACTATTCCTCCCACTGACACCAATGAGGGGGCCACTATTCCTCCCACTGACACCAATGAGGGGGACACTATTCCTCCCACTGACACCAATGAGGGGGACACTATTCCTCCCACTGACACCAATGATGGGGCCACTATTCCTCCCACTGACACCAATGATGGGGCACTATTCCTCCCACTGACACCAATGATGGGGCACTATTCCTCCCACTGACACCAACAGTGTTAATTTTAGTCTTAGGACTAAAATGGCATTTTAGTTTTAATCTTCTGCAATTGTTTTAGTCGACTAAAATCTCCAGTACATTTCAGTAATTGCAATTTAGTTTTAGTCATAGTCTTTTGACTAAAAGGGCATTTTAATCGTATTTTAGTCATCTCAATTGTTTTAGTCGACTAAATTAACACTGGATACCAATGATGGGGCACTGTTCCTCCCACTGACACCAACAATGGGGCACTATTTCTCTGACTGACACCAAAGGATGGGGCACTATTCCTCCCACTGATCCCAATGATGGGGCACTATTCCTCCCACTGATCCCAATGATGGGGCACTATTCCTCCCACTGATCCCAATGACGGGGCACTATTCCTTCCATTGACAACCAATGATTGGGGCACTATTCCTCCCACTGACACCAATGATGGGGCACTATTCCTCCCACTGATACCAATGATGGGGCACTATTCCTCCCACTGATACCAATGATGGGGCACTATTCCTCCCACTGACACCAATGACGGGGCACTATTCCTTCCATTGACAACCAATGATTGGGCACAATTCCTCCCGCTGACACCAACATCCAGCCCCCTAAAGTCTAAAGACCCTTTGTTTAAAAAGTTTGGAGACCCCCTGCTATAGAGGGATGATATGCTTTGTTCATATTTCATGTCTGAGGTTTACAACCACTTTAACCCCTTCCTGCCAACTCTTCAAGAGGATCTTCACAATAAGGCCCCATGCACACTGGAGCTGAGAAACTGCAGTTTATTGGCGTTTGGGCTTTTTTTTTTTTTTTAAAAGCCCGTGAACTCCACCCTTATGTTATCCTATGAGTCCCATACACACATGGACCTTTTTTTAGATTTAATGAGCAGTGGAGTTTATGGGCTTTTTTCTGAACGCCAGAAATTCGCATTCAAAGTGCCGTTTTTCACCGCTATAAAAAAAGCCAAACGCGCGTTAATTAGCGTTCGGCGTTCTATTTTTTTTTCAATGCATTGTGGGATTTTTGGAGTGTCCTCTGTGTATTTTTATTAAAAACGCCCATAAACGCTAACGCAAAAAAACCGCTTAAACGCTAGTACAAAACGCTGTTAAAAGCACGTTTTTCTACCAGCGTTTTCTGCCAGCAATCTGGCATCCAGAAAAAGCTTTTTTTTTTAAGCTTCAGTGTGCATGGAGTCTAAAGGTCTTTCCTGTGCTTGATAATCATGTGATTGGCTGTCACAATGATCATGTGACCCGGAAGCGGTCCTCCTGGCTTTTGATGGTTGCCATGTGACTGGGAGCTGTTAATTTGGCAGTGTGGTCAGAATCCTGTGTGTTTGCCATTGAGCGCACTTCCGACACACTATATTGCCAAAAGTATTGGGACGCCTGCCTTTACACGCACAGGAAATTTAATGGCATCCCACTCTTAGTCCGTAGGGTTCAATATTGAGTTGGCTCCACCCTTTGCAGCTATAACAGCTTCATCTCTTCTGGGAAGGCCGTCCACAAGGTTTAGGAGTGTGTCTATGGGAATGTTTGACCATTCTTCCAGAAGAACATTTGTGAGGTCAGGCACTGATGTTGGATGAAAAGTCCTGGCTCGCAGTTACCACTCTAATTCATCACAAAAATGTTCTATGTGGTTGAGGTCAGGACTCTGTTCAGGCCATTCAAGTTCCTCCACCCCAAACTCACTCATCCATGTCTTTATGGACCTTGCTTTGTGCACTGGTCCAAATCATTTGGTGGAGGGAGGATTATGGTGTGGGGGTTGTTTTTCAGGGGTTGGCTTTGGCCCCTTAGTTCCAGTGAAGGGAACTCTTAAGGCGTCAGTATACCAAGACATTTTGGACAATTTCATGCTCCCAACTTTGTGGGAACAGTTTAGGGACGGCCCCAACATGACTGCACACCAGTGCACAAAGCAAGGTCCATAGCATTGGATGTGCGAGTTTGGGGTGGGGGAACTTGAGTGGCCTGCACAGAGTCCTGACCTCAACACCCTTGGGATGAATTAGAGCGGAGACTGCGAGCCAGGCCTTCTCGTCCAACATCAGTGCCTGACCTCACAAATGCTCTTCTGGAAGAACGGTCAAACATCCCCATAGACACCCTCCTAAACCTTGCGGACGGCCTTCCCAGAAGAGTTGAAGCTGTTATAGCTGCAAAGGGCGGAGCCAACTCAATATTGAACCCTACGGACTAAGACTGGGATGCCATTAAAGGTCATGTCTTAATATACACTATATTGTCAAAAGTATTGGGACACCTGCCTTTACACACACATGAACTTTAATGTCATCCCAGTCTTAGTCTGTCTATTGAGTTGGCCCCGCCCTTTGCAGCTATAACAGCTTCAACTCTTCTGGGAAGGCCGTCCACAAGGTTTAGGAGTGTGTCTATGGGAATGTTTGAAGGCAGGTGTCCCAATACTTTTGATAATATACTGTATATTAAGATTTCTCTTGTTCCCCCATCTGTGCTAAACAGTGTAGTTGGAGGAACTTCTCCTGCCCGCTATTGTATTCTGAGGGCCGGCATCCTTGGGGATTTTTGTTTTATTTAATCTCCTTTAAATGGAGGTGATGTGGGCCGACCTCAGAGACGATGAATGTGTGTCCTGTACAGTTATTATGGGTTGCTGCACCTCTATTGCACCAGTAAATAGAGTGGCCCACGTGTCCTCGGCCGAGGTTTCTGTTCCACATTTTTTATGAGTAAATCTGAATTACGGGTGAGGCTGCAAGGAGCCGTCTTTGTAAGATGTCGGGTGTTTCCTGTGCCCTCGCTCACCCTCAGCCTTTTCTTTTCTTGTTTATCTGGATGTTGCAATGCAGGAAGAGTCTGGAATGGAATGTTCCGATTTGTTTCCTTGTTCCTGCAAATGTGACCATTAATGGCGCCGCTGCTTTATTGCTCCAGGGCTCGGCAGCTGAAGTTCAGCTTTGCACTGCAGAAAGTCCATTGATGGAGGCTAATATCTGCACCAAGTGGCTGGCAGTGCCCACTGCTACCCATCCCAGAGTCCAAAAATTAGAGGAGGAGTCCACCTTTTTAGATGACTCTGATGGGGTAGACATGCAAACGAGTAAAGTATGACAAAATGTATTTATTGGACCAAGGATCAGCAATCCATTATGTACTCACAGGTGGCATACAATGTCCGAATTGTCCACCATATGAAGAGTGGCACAGGGACATGGCAGATAGACATGGCTTCCAGCACCCTGGTCCCCACAGGTCCACCTACATGTCCATCTCAAGTGCTTGTTTGAGACATCATACATGCAAGACTGCTGCACTCAGCTTCACAGACCACGGACCCCTTTCTCTGCCCTACATACTGCTGACCCCTTCTCTGCCTTATGTACTACTGACCCCTGATCTCTGCCCTACAAACTACTGACCCCTGCACTCTACCCTACAAACAAAATTGCCTACCATATGCAGAATGGCACAGGGACTTGACAGCTAGACATGGCTGCCAGCGCCCTGATCCCCACGGATCCACATCTGTCCATCCCAGGTGCTTGTATGTGACATACATACTACTGACCCCTGCACTCTGCCTTATATACCACTAAACCCATGCACCCTTCTCTACAAACCACTGACCCCTGCGCTCTTCCCTATACACTACTGACACCTGCACCCTGCCTTATATACTACTGACCCCTTCCCTACAAACCACTGGCTCTTGCGCTCTTTTCTACTGACCCCTGTGCTCTGCCCTATATTCTACTGACCCCTGTGCTCTGCCCTACAAACCACTGACCCTTGTGCTCTGCCTTACAGCCCACTGACCCCTTCTCTGCCTTATGTACTACTGACCCCTGCACTCTGCCTTACATACCGCTGACCCCTGCACTCTGCCTTACATACCGCTGACCCCTGCACTCTGCCTTACATACCGCTGACCCCTGCACTCTGCCTTACATACCGCTGACCCCTGCACTCTGCCTTACATACCGCTGACCCCTGCACTCTGCCTTACATACCGCTGACCCCTGCACTCTGCCTTACATACCGCTGACCCCTGCACTCTGCCTTACATACTGCTGACCCCTGCACTCTACCCTACAAACAAAATTGCTCACCATATGCAGAATGGCACAGGGACTTGGCAGCTAGACATGGCTTCCAGCGCCCTGATCCCCACAGATCCACATCTGTCCATCCCAGGTGCTTGTATGTGACATACATACTACTGACCCCTGCACTCTGCCTTATATACCACTAAACCCATGCACCCTTCTCTACAAACCACTGACCCCTGCGCTCTTCCCTATACACTACTGACACCTGCACCCTGCCTTATATACTACTGACCCCTTCCCTACAAACCACTGGCTCTTGCGCTCTTTTCTACTGACCCCTGTGCTCTGCCCTATATTCTACTGACCCCTGTGCTCTGCCCTATATTCTACTGACCCCTGTGCTCTGCCCTATATTCTACTGACCCCTGTGCTCTGCCCTACAAACCACTGACCCTTGTGCTCTGCCCTACAGCCCACTGACCCCTTCTCTGCCTTATGTACTACTGACCCCTGCACTCTGCCTTATGTACTACTGACCCCTGCACTCTGCCTTACATACCGCTGACCCCTGCACTCTGCCTTACATACCGCTGACCCCTGCACTCTGCCTTACATACCGCTGACCCCTGCACTCTGCCTTACATACCGCTGACCCCTGCACTCTGCCTTACATACCGCTGACCCCTGCACTCTGCCTTACATACCGCTGACCCCTGCACTCTGCCTTACATACTGCTGACCCCTGCACTCTACCCTACAAACAAAATTGCTCACCATATGCAGAATGGCACAGGGACTTGGCAGCTAGACATGGCTTCCAGCGCCCTGATCCCCACAGATCCACATCTGTCCATCCCAGGTGCTTGTATGTGACATACATACTACTGACCCTGCACTCTGCTTTATATGCCACTAACCCATGCAACCTTCTCTACAAACCACTGACCCCTGCACTCTGCCCTACAAACCACTCACCCCTGCACTCTGCCCTACACACACTACTGACCCCTGCACGCTGCCTTGTATACTACTGACCCCTGCACTCTGCCCTACAAACCACTGACCCCTGCACTCTGCCCTACAAACCACTGACACCTGCACTCTGCCTTATATACTACTTTCCTACACACCGCTGACTTTTGCGCTCTTTTCTACTGACCCCTGTGCTCTGCCCTACACACTACTGACCCCTGCACTCTGCCCTACACACACTACTGACCCCTGCACGCTGCCTTGTATACTACTGACCCCTGCACTCTGCCCTACAAACCACTGACCCCTGCACTCTGCCCTACAAACCACTGACACCTGCACTCTGCCTTATATACTACTTTCCTACACACCGCTGACTTTTGCGCTCTTTTCTACTGACCCCTGTGCTCTGCCCTACACACTACTGACCCCTGTGCTCTGCCCTACAAACCGCTGACCCCTGCACTCTGCCCTACACACACTACTGACCCCTGCACGCTGCCTTATATACTACTGACCCCTGTGCTCTGCCCTACAAACCACTGACCCCTGTGCTCTGCCCTACAAACCACTGACCCCTGCGCTCTGCTGTACACACTACTGACCCCCTGTACTTTTCCATTTCTTCTACTGACCCCCTTCATCCTGCCCTACACACACCCACACTACTGATCCATGTTCTTTGCCATTTCTGCTACTGACCCCTGCACTCTGCCCTACAAACCATTGACCCCCTGTACTCTGTCCTACACAATGCTGACATTCATGCTCTGCCCCATACACTACCGACCCCCTGCACCCTACATCACAAACTACTGACCTCTGCACTCTGCCTACTGACCCCTGTCCTACACATAACTGACTCCTGTACTGTTTCTCCCAGAATCCTCACATTCTTCTAATTGAATCCAACTAGAATAAGATGCGGGTCCTGGTGGAAAGTTGTGTGAATCTTGCGTAACGACAACCTTTATAGGTAGATAAACAGTAATTGTGTATTCCGAGACCCAGAACAATTGTGGGTTGGATGTGCCAGAGGTCAGGGTGTGGCATGGCGCCATATAAAAGCTGTGTGATGCTAGCATTCTATTATACAGAAATAAACAGGTGATGGCACCTCAGGGGAGTCCTCTGCTGTTTTCTCACATCTCTGGCATAGAGATGAGACTAAGAACAAAAAAAAAACAAACAAAAAAATTCACAGCAATAGCAAAATACAAAAGTCTGATCACATGAACCGCCTACGGAATGAGAACGGTGCTCTGTAAATAGAGAAGTAAAACCTGTTAAGTATTTTTGAGAAATTTCCATATGAAGGAGCAGCCTGAGCAGATGTACCGTATCAGGATGATATGAATACATTGTGCTGCCTTAATATCACTATGGTCCAGAAACAAAAAAAGGTGAATAAATACCCTGGACCAGGTGGCTTACACTCATGTGTCCTTAGAGAGCTGAGTTCAGTTAGCTCTAAGCCATTGTTTCTCATTTTTTAGAGACTCAAATGCAGGGTTTCTCCAAAGGTTGCTAGAAATTTGAGCAATTTCTGCCTCTCGGATAAGTACCTACTATCACCAATGATTTTTTTAGCTTTCTGTGGGGGTTGGGATTCTTCCCACTGACAAAATGTAACAAGCATTCTTCCAAACGACCTTCATGATAGAGTACCGTGAGCTGTAGATATAGTATTTATTAATCAGAACGTTATTTCAAGGGTACATCAGTGTCGAAAAATGCTGCTGTCTGACTTAGCCAGGCCAGTGTGGTGCCTTCTCGAAAAAAGGGGATCAATGTGTCTTCACCCAATAGGAAAGATTACCTTCTGTAGTCGAGGACAGGGCTCTCAACTTTTCAAACAAAGGGCCAGTTTTCTGTCCTTCAGACTTTAGGGGGACCGGATCGTGGCCATTGTGGGTAGAAAATGTCCCGGGCCCATCATCAGTGAGGGTAAACATGGCCTCAGGGTGGTCAGTAGGAAGAGGTAGTGCCTCGTCATTGGTATCAGTGGGAGGAATGGTGCCACATTGTTAGTGTCAGTAAAATAAATTGTGCCACATTGTTGGTGTCAGTGGGAGGAATAGTGCCTCATATCATTTGGAAGAAAAGTGCCCCTAGGACCAGATAAAGGCTAGCAAAGGGCTGCATCTGACTCTCAGGCAGCAGTTTGGAGACCCCTGGTCAAGGAGATACTTCAGCCTAAGAGAGGTCCTCATACAAGAGTATCTGCTAGAAAAGAATATTATACGTGATAGTCATCACTGATTAGTAAAAGACCGAAGTTATCAAACAAATCTTTATTTTTATGAGGAAGTAAAGTGGAGGACGTGGATGGAGTGTTTTTAGATGTTGCTATGACACCAATCACAACAGACGGCTAATGAGTAATTTGTATAAGATTCGAGAAACTCTTATCTGTAAATTGGCTAAAAAACTTGATTGAAGACCAAATTCATAGCGTAGATATGAATGATGCATACTCTGTATGGTCTCAGGTTATTGGAGGGGTACCCCGAAAGTCTGGTCTTGTTCATGGTGTACTCCAGATTTCAGTAATAGTGGTTATCCCAAGATTCAGTGTTCTTAGGCGTGTACCCCGAGGCTCAGCGTTGTTAAAGCGGTAGTAAACCGCCACTAAAAATTAATTGGGCCCCCCCCTGCAGGGTTAAGTCATAATGTACTAGTATGCACTACATATTTGCAGCACATTATGACAGACTTGCCTGTAAAGCAGATCCCTCCAGCGCTGTCACAGATACCCGGAGCTGCCATCTTCACCCGGACTTCCTTCCTGGTTCGCGAGTCCCGGCTGTGTGAATAGCCAGAACCACGGTGACGTCACTCCGGCATGTAGCTCTGGCATGGGTATCCCGGTATGGCATGGGTATCCCGACTCTTCAGGGCGTATGCACCGGTGATGTCACTGGCAGCATCACTTGTTAATATCTCCTAAACTGTGTAAGTGTAAAAGTGTAGCCAAAAGTTCAGTAATAGTGGTTTATCCCAAAATTCAGTGTTAGTGGTGTACCCCAAGCAAGGTTCAGTGTTGGTAGAAGTGTAGCCAAAGGTTCAGTGTTGTTTATGGGGTACCCCAAGGTTTAGGGTTAGTGGGGTACTGAATGATTTAGTGTTAGTGGTGTACTCCAAGGTTCAGTAATAATGGTTTATCTCAAAATTTCTGTGTTCTTATTGTGTACCGCAAAGTTCAGTGTTGGTAGAGGTGTACCCCAAGGTTCAGTGATGTTCATGATGTATGGTATACAAAGTAAATGCAGCGCTAGTAAAATTAGTGATCAACTAAACAAATGATGTGAAAACTATGGCCATTCCCGAGTTGATGTCCGCTGTTGACGAAACGCGTAGAGGGATCCTACGACTGTGACGTCATCACGTTTTTTTCCTCTCAGGAGGTGGATGGGCGAATTACACAGGAAGTGAACAGAAGTCTCTGGAGTTGCTGCAGTTCCGTTTTTAACCAACAATGCTGCATCGCTTTTAAATGCCTTCTACTTTGTAAGTGCAAACTTATTTGCTTCTATTAAATCCGTTTTTATGCAGTATTGCGCTATGGGAGCCTTTTGTTTTTATGTTTTTTTTTTAGTACCATTGGCACCAACTACAGTTCCAGACAGCCTTTTAAAGGTCCTGGGGAGACCTAACCATTGCCTAAGCTTGGGGAAATCACTGATTAGTGGTCACAGCGATCTGGTAAGCAGATTACTTTCTGACCTGGGTGTGGAGTTGGATGCACTTATATGAAGGATCTCTTCACGGATTGTTCCACTGCAAACTATCACTCTTGTATGGATGGGTGTTCATTGTTTGATATATGGACTTTAATTTCAATGGGACCTTGCTTTCGTTTTCTTTTCACTTGATTTTTCTTCAATGGAATTTTGTTTTTGTTTTCACATCACTTGTTTAGTTGACCACTAATTTTACTAGTGCTGCATTTACTTAGGGCCTCCTTTTTTTCTATAGATGTTTATGATGTAGTCCAAGGTTGCCAAAGATTCCCTTAGTCGTATACCCCAAGGTTCAGTGTTTGGTAGAGGTGTACCCGCAAGGTTCAGTGTTTGGTAGAGGTGTACCCGCAAGGTTCAGTGTTTGGTAGAGGTGTACCCGCAAGGTTCAGTGTTTGGTAGAGGTGTACCCCCAAGGTTCAGTGTTTGGTAGAGGTGTACCCCCAAGGTTCAGTGTTTGGTAGAGGTGTACCCGCAAGGTTCAGTGTTTGGTAGAGGTGTACCCGCAAGGTTCAGTGTTTGGTAGAGGTGTACCCGCAAGGTTCAGTGTTTGGTAGAAGTGTACCCCCAAGGTTCAGTGTTTGGTAGAGGTGTACCCGCAAGGTTCAGTGTTTGGTAGAGGTGTACCCGCAAGGTTCAGTGTTTGGTAGAGGTGTACCCGCAAGGTTCAGTGTTTGGTAGAAGTGTACCCCCAAGGTTCAGTGTTTGGTAGAGGTGTACCCACAAGGTTCAGTGTTTAGTAGAGGTGTACCCACAAGGTTCAGTGTTTGGTAGAGGTGTACCCGCAAGTTTCAGTGTTTAGTAGAGGTGTACCCACAAGGTTCAGTGTTTGGTAGAGGTGTACCCCAAGGTTCAGTGTTTGGTAGAGGTGTACCCGCAAGGTTCAGTGTTTAGTAGAGGTGTACCCGCAAGGTTCAGTGTTTAGTAAAGGTGTACCCCAAGGTTCAGTGTTTGGTAGAGGTGTACCCGCAAGGTTCAGTGTTTGGTAGAAGTGTACCCCCAAGGTTCAGTGTTTGGTAGAGGTGTACCCGCAAGGTTCAGTGTTTGGTAGAGGTGTACCCGCAAGGTTCAGTGTTTGGTAGAGGTGTACCCGCAAGGTTCAGTGTTTAGTAAAGGTGTACCCCAAGGTTCAGTGTTTGGTAGAGGTGTACCCGCAAGGTTTAGTGTTTAGTAGAGGTGTACCCCAAGGTTCAGTGTTTGGTAGTGGTGTACCCCCAAGGTTCGGTGTTATTCATGATGTAGTCCAAGGTTTAAAAGTAGTCAAAGGTTGAGTGTTAGTGGTGTACCCCGAGGTTTATTGTTTGTGGTGTATTCTGAGGTTCAGTGCTGGTGGAAGTCTACCTAAGGTTCATTGTTTGTGCTGTATCCTAAGGTTCAATGTTAGTAGAGGTGTTGTACCACAAGGTTCAGGGTTATCAGTGGTGTACCCCAAAGATAAGGGTTATTAGTGGTGTACACATATATTTTTAGTGTTAATGGTGAACCCCCCGAGGTTCAGTGTTGGTAGAGATCTCCCTGAGGTTCAGTGTTTGCGTTCTACTCCAAAGTTCGGTGTTGGTAGAGGTGTGCCAAAGATTTAGGCCCTGTTCAAACATTGCACCAAAACACGCATCACGCTTGTGGTACCATCAATTCATAATGACACCCCTAATGCGGGTAGCAGTTGCGAGACAAAATGTGCGTAAAGCACCCAAGAAATGCCTATTTCAAAAATGCATGAGGCTCACTGCAAAAAAAAAGTTTTCAAGAGTTACTTTGGCCTGTTTTGTTACATGTATTCAAGTGAGATGGGCTGTCATGTAACTTACACACAAATAAAAAGTGTGAAAAAAGAGGTGCGTCACACTGCGCAGATGTGAATGGGGCCTAGGTGTTGTCAGTGGTGTACCCCAAGGTTCAGTATTGGTAGAGGTCTGCCCCAAGGTTCAGGATTGTCATTGGTGTACCCCAAGGTTCAGTATTAGTAGAGGTCTGCCCCAAGGTTCAGTGTTGTCAGTGGTGTACCCAAAGGTTCAGTGTTGTCGGTTATGTACCCCAAGGTTCAGTGTTGTCGGTGTACCCCAAGGTTCAGTGTTGTCTTCCAAGGTTCAGTACTGTCAGTGGTGTACCCCAAGGTTCAGAATTGTCAGTGGTGTACCCCAAGGTTCAGTATTGGTAGAGGTCTGCCCCAAGGTTCAGTATTGTCAGTGGTGTACCCCAAGGTTCAGTGTTGGGACCCTTACTTTTCCTTATGGTGATGTAAATCTTTAAGAATTCATCCTGTTCTTGTCCCCTAAATCCAGCCTAAAAATTGATGGCATACCAAATTCTCCTGAGGCACTCTGAGGTCCGGGGGTGAACCCTGCACCCTCTGACTACAACATTTATGTAGTCCTCATGAACTGTCCTACATGCTCTGTTCATAAGAATCCACCCCCCTCCCTCCTCCAATTGCAGGGACCCACCATGTCCAGGGGTCACTACTGCCACCGCCCCACATGCACCCTGATTCCCCCCCCTCCCCCAAATCTACATCTGCCTGTTTAATGGGAAATAATCCCGGCCTTCCCTCCATCGTATCCTCAGCAATTCCCCCATTTACCGGCCCCTTGTCACCTGTTTACCTCAGATAGGAAACTGCTGCTACAGGAGATATTGTTATCAAACCATTGTAGTAGACCAAACCATAACAACCAATCAGATCCCAGCTTTCATTTAGTCCGTGTTCGGGAATAAAATATTGAAATCTGATTTGGCTGCACAATTTAAAGAAGAACTAAGTTTGTTTACTGAGGATGGCGGCCATCTTGGCTTCTGTTTACATCTGAGGTTGCCATGGTGCCTCATGTGACCAGCTACGACAGCAGCCATTGGAGGGCATGAAAGCTCAGTTAACGGCACACCGGATCCTGTTCTCAGCAGAGGCGTGACCTAAAGTGGATCTAAACCCTCCTATCCTTTACAGCCAAGGAAGCCGCCATCTTGGCCTCTGTTTCATCTGCAGTTGCTATGGTGCTGAACTTGTGATCAGTTATCACACCAGCCATTTGATGGCCTGACAGATAGTCGGAGCGCACAAACAACGGTGACAGGCGCTATTCAGGGCATGCCTTGGGGAACATTTGGTTAAGTTCCGCTTTTAACTGGAACTGTTTTGGAAACGATTAAATTGGATTTATTTCCACTGTAAAGTGCCTGTTGCCCATAGCAACCAGCTCGGCCTACCTATCTGCACTGTGTCTGTTGCCCATAGCAACCAGCTCGGCCTACCTATCTGCACTGTGTCTGTTGCCCATAGCAACCAGCTCGGCCTACCTACCTACACTGTGTCTTGCCCAAAGCAACCGACTCAGTCTACCTACCCGCACTGTATGTTGCCCATAGCAACCAGCTCGGCCTACCTGCACAGTGTCTTGCCCAAAGCAACGGACTCAGTCTACCTACCCCCACTGTGTGTTGCCCGCATTAACCAGCTCAGCCTACTCAACTTGCACTGGACAGCTGCGATCTTGATTGGTTGCCGTGGGTAACACAGACACCATCAGGGTGTAAAGTTGGCTGTGTGTCTCCGGGGCAGCCGCCATGTCGGAGAAGGTGATGAGATGCAGGCAGATGCTCTCCGCCGCCATCACACGAGCTCTGGAGAATGCTCACCGACCGACCAATCGGGGCAGGCGTCGCTCTGGCTCATCCTTCACTGAAAACACCAAGAGGGTGAAACGGACCTGCCAGACCGATGAGGGGGAGAAGACGACTTCCAAAAAGAAAAAAGTTACGCCTCCGTCCGCCATCCGGAGATCTCCCACATGGAGCGAGAGCAGGTATGACGACCCCATGACCGTGTACTTCAAGGGAGGGGGAGATTTCATCTCTGTGTCCTGGTGTCACCAAGACAGGAAATGATAGGAGATCCAAAATGTTATCACCCAGTTTGTCTCACTTCCTGTTGTGTCTGCAGGACAGGAAATGAAGGTAAATCTCCCCAATGGGACACAGAGCATCCCCAGCACCATCTTTAGATTTACTGTGATGAATGGGGATTGGCCGGGACTGGTCACATGGACACGTGCATTTAATTTGACCAATTTGACCAATTTGACCAGATATCAATCTGTTCATATCAAACGCTCACACATGACGCGGCGCCAGATTTCAGCAGATTCAATGGCAATCAGATTGGAGGAACGATAGCGGCGCCTATTTTCAGTTTTCTCCCATCTCATGCCTTTCTTTTGGCGATTTTGTGCCAAAAATGGTGTGATCATCAAATCATCTGACATCCCGTCGTGTGTGTGTGTGTGTGTCTCACCTACAATCTCATTGTACAACCTTCATTTAGGTTTACTATACACGTTACAATCTTTGCACAATCAACTTTAGATTTACCAAAACATGAGGACCGACCCAATCTATCCAACCAATTTGTATCCAGTCAGGATATGGTCATTTGAGGGGCCTGCATGATTGGATGCAAAGTGAATGGAAGGTTTAGGTCTGTTCTGCTATTACAGATTGTAGTGTGTATGGCCACCCGAAGGTTTATCATGTATGAGATACACCAGCAGGATTTACATGGACCGTTTGGCTGTTATTTACCAAAATGAATCAACTAATCGTGGATCTGCCAGATTTGCCCCCCCCAGACAGGTGCTCCTGTTTTTGGAGAAGGGTGGTTTGTAGACCCCCCCCCCCCCCCCCAGGGTTGGCTCCTCTCTGTCATGTTGCAGATTTTTCTTGTATCGTCTGTTTGGGGATGTCACCCGTCTCTCGTCTCTTATCACCTTCCAGGTCAGAGGAGCTTCTCACAGATCTGAGCCCAATGAACACCTCCCAAGATCTGAACGATTTGATTGGTGAGTGACCACACGATTACCAATAAAGAGGACCCATGTGAGCAGTCTCGGATGGAAGCTGCTGTTCCCTGATAGTAGTATGGGGCCCCCCAGAGTAATGGAATGACACCGAGAGTAGTATGGGGCCCCTGGAGTAATGGAATGACACCTGAGAGTAGTATGGGGCCCCCCAGAGTAATGGAATGACACCTGAGAGTAGTATGGGGCCCTCTGGAGTAATGGAATGACACCTGAGAGTAGTATGGGGCCCCCCAGAGTAATGGAATGACGCCTGAGAGTAGTATGGGGCCCCTGGAGTAATGGAATGACACCTGAAAGTATCCCCCAGTATGAAATGTAATATGGGGCCCACCCAAGTATGGAATAACACCTGAGAGTATTATGGGGCCCCTGGAGCCATGGAATGACACCTAAAAGTAGTATGGGGCCCCTGGAGCCATGGAGTGACACCTGAGAGTATTATGGGGCCTCGGGAGCCATGGAGTGACACCTGAGAGTAGTATGGGGCCCCTGGAGCCATGGAGTGACCCCTGAAAGTAGTATGGGGCCCCTGCAGCCATGGAATGACACATGAGAGTAGTATGGGGCCCCCAGAATAATGGAATGACACCTGAGAGTATCCCCCAGTATGAAATGACACCTGAGTGTAGTATTGGGCCCCCAAGCATGGAATGACATCTGAGAGTAGTATCCACACACACACACACACACTCAGTATGGAAGGACACCTGAGAGTAGTATGGGGCCCCTGGACCCATGGAACGGCACCTGAGAGTAGTATGGGGCCACTGTAGCCATGGAATAATACCTGAGAGTAGTATGGGGCTCCCCAAATATGGAATAACACCGGTGAGTAGTATGGGGCCCCTGGAGCCATGCAATGACACCTGAGAGTAGCATGGAGCCATGGAATGACACCTGAGAGTAGTATGGGGCCCCTGGAGCCTCGCAATGACACCTGCGTAGTATGGGGCTCCTGGAGCCATGGAATGACACCTGCGAGTAGTATTGGGCTCCCCAAGTATGGAATAACACCAGTGAGTAGTAAAGGGCCCCAAAGCCATGGAATGACACCTGAGAGTAGTAAGGGGCCCCTGGAGCCATGCAATGACACCTGAGTAGTATGGGGCTCCTGGAGCCATGGAATGACACCTGAGAGTAGTATGGGGCTCCCCAAGTATGGAATAACACCGGTGAGTAGTGAAGGGCCCCAAAGCCATGGAATGACACCTGAGTAGTATAGATCCCCTGGAGCCATGGAGAAATAGCTGAGAGCGTTACAGAGCTCTTAGAATGAGAACTGAGATTAGTAGGGGGCCATGAGCCATGAAGTGACACCTGAGGGTAGTATGGGGCCCCCGGCGCCATGGAATGATACCTGGGAGTAGTATGGGGCCCCTGGAGAAATAGAATGACACTTGAGAGTAGTATGGTACCTAGGAGTCATGAAATTACACCGGATAATAAGGGGCCCCAAAGCTATGAAATGACACCTGATAACATCAATGGGCCCCAAAGCCATGGAATGGTACCTGTGGGTAGTATAGGACTCCTGGGGGCATGGAATGGCAGCTGAGACTGGATTAGAGTTCCTATAGCCATGGAATAACCCCTGAGAGTAGTGTGGGACCTAGGAGTCTTGAAATGACAAACTGAGAGTTGTTTGGGGCCCCCAGAAATTAATTGACAATTGAGAGTATGACGGGGCTTCCGGAGGCATGGGTTGACACCTAAGGGTAGTATGGGGTCCCCAGAGCCATGGAATGACACCTGAGAGTTATAGAGCTCCTAGAGACATGGAATGTTACATGAGAGTAGTATAGGTCTCCGGAGGTCTGGGATGGCAGCTTGGGGTCCTATAGAGCTTCTAGCCATGGAATGAAGGTAGTATGAGGCCCTCCAAGTATAGAATGACACCTGAGACTAGCATGGGGCCCCTGGAGCCAAGAAATGACAGTTGAGACTGTATTAGAGCTCTTATAGCCATGGAATAACGCGTAAGGGTAGTGTGGGACCTAGGAGTCTTGAAATTACAACTGAGAGTAGTATCCTAGTAGTAGTCCCCTGGAGCCACGGAATGACACAAGCGAGTAATATGGGGCCCCCAGAATGACAATGGAATGGCACTTGAAAGTATGACAGGGCCCCTAGAGGCATGGAATCACAGCTGAGAGTAGTATAGGATCTATGAGTCATGAAATTACACTTGAGACTAATGAGGGGCCCCAGAGCTATGGCTTGACACAGAAGAGTAGTATGGGGCACTTGGAGGCACTGAATCACAGCTAAAGTGTTATAGAGCTCCTAGAGACATGGAATGTTACCTGAGAGTAGTATAGTTCCCTAGAGGCATGGCAGTTTAGGGTGTTAAAGAGCTCCATGGAATGAGGGTAGTATGGGGCCCTCCAAGTATTGAATGACACCTGAGGCTAGCATGGGGCCCCTGAAGCCACTGAATGACACCTGAAAGTAGTATGGGGGCCCCCAAGTATGGAATAACGTCTGTGAGTGGTAAGGGGCCCCAAAGCCATGGAATGACACCTGAAAGTAGTACAAGGCCCCAGGAGCCATGGAATGACACCTGAGAGTATTATGGGGTTCCCCAAGTATGGAACAACACCGGTGAGTAGTAAGGGACCCCAAAGCCATGGAATGACACCTGAGAGTAGTATAGGTCCCCTGGAGCCATGGAGAAATAGCTGAGAGTGTTACAGAGCTGTTAGAGCCATAGAATGACAACTGACATTAGTATAGGGCCCCAAGCCATGAAGTGACACCTGAGGGTAGTATGGGGCCCCCAGCGCTATGGAATGATACCTGAGAGTAGAACAGGGCCCTTGGAGGCATGGGATGAGAGTAGTATGGTTCCTTTGGAGCCACAGAATGACACTTTAGGGTGGTATTAAACCTAGGATGCATGAAATGACACCTCGTGGTATTAAGGGGCCCCTGGAGCCATAGAATGACACTTAAGAGTAGTATGGGGCCCCTGAAGCCATGTAATGGTTGCTGAGTGTTACAGAGCTCCTAGAGATATATGGAATGACACTTATGAGTAGTATGGGGCCCCCGGAGCCATGGAATGACATGTGAGGGTAGTATGGGGTCCCTGGAGCCATGGAATGACATGTGAGGGTAGTATGGGGTCCCTGGAGTAATGGAATAACATGTGAGGGTAGTATGGGGTCCCTGGAGTAATGGAATAACATGTGAGGGTAGTATGGGGTCCCTGGAGCCATGGAATGACATGTGAGGGTAGTATGGGGTCCCTGGAGCCATGAAATGCAATGTGATGGTAGTATGGGGTCCCTGGAGCCATGGAATGACATGTGAGGGTAGTATGGGGTCCCTGGAGCCATGAAATGCAATGTGATGGTAGTATGGGGTCCCTGGAGCCATGGAATGACATGTGAGGGTAGTATGGGGTCCCTGGAGCCATGGAATGACACGTGATGGTAATATGGGGTCCCTGGAGCCATGGAATGACACGTGATGGTAGTATGGGGTCCCTGGAGTCATGGAATAACATGTGAGGGTAGTATGGGGTCCCTGGAGCCATGGAATGACACGTGATGGTAGTATGGGGTCCCTGGAGTCATGGAATAACATGTGAGGGTAGTATGGGGTCCCTGGAGTCATGGAATAACATGTGAGGGTAGTATGGGGTCCCTGGAGTCATGGAATAACATGTGAGGGTAGTATGGGGTCCCTGGAGCCATGGAATGACACGTGATGGTAGTATGGGGTCCCTGGAGCCATGAAATGACACCCGAGAGTGTGATGGGGCCATTAGAGGCATGGAACGGCAGCTGAGAGCAGTAGGGGGTCCCAGAATCACGGAATTACACTTGAGAGTAGTATGGGTCCCCTGTAAATTGATTTTATTACCTGGTGAGCCTGCCAATAGATCCTTTCCACTTCACTGTTCATTCTGCAGTGAAATCAGCCAGCAGTGTTGTCACCCTCTGGATAGGGGAGTTTTAGATGGACTTTAAGAGACAAACAAAAGACCACCGAACCCCAGCCAGGACTTTTAAAGCAGCTTTTTTCAGCTTGTTTCTTTTGATGAACCAGGTGAATAAAATGTGACCATTGTAAGCTCCGCCTCTGGCGATGTTATATTGTTTGTCCCCTAACCTCTGTAATTGTCACTTTTGATGGAGTGCCTGTGTGTAGTAGTTGAATCTATATTTTGCGTATTATCCCTGTACCAGGTCTTTAAATTTGAACTCCGGGATTGGCAAATATTGTCTAATTCCATTGGTCATGTGTATTCTTCCTGAATCTCGTTGATCTTTGTGTATTTATTCCAGATCTGAGCAGTAATCCAGTGTGAGATTTCCTGTAATAAAGACCGCTCACTGCTGAGCTCTCTCCTTGTGCAGGGTGACCGGTCTTATCTCCGCCCACTCCTGTAGTTTTTTGCAGGGAGCCTGTAGTGGGTGGGACCTGCTGAGCCCCTCCCACAGCTCTGCTCTCTGCACAAGTTATGTACAGCCCAGTGATGATGTAACTGCTACTCTTACAAGGTAATATCTGGGTCTGTAAAGGAAGTGGTGCACACAATGTGGATTTATATCATTTGTGGCTATTGAGGATTCTTTTTAAATGAACATTTTGTGCCCGGAGTTCAGAATTAAACCTGAGCAGATCATTTTGATTGGTCACAGCGTTTCCTGTATTGATGGATTGTATTTGTTATTGGAATTGTAGAGGATTGTGGTGAGTGACGACCTGTGCTCCTCTCTCAGATAACACCAGCTCCCTGCTCATCCATCAGCTTTCCCGATCACTGGACTGTGATTACAACATGGACAGGGATCTGATCTTTGGTCCTGGCAGCTTTCTCAGCCTCTTATTGGACAGTGAAGAACCTGCAACCTTGGACCTCACCGACCCGGGGACCGTGATGATGGATGGTGCTGGTCACATGATGGAGGCATTTCTGAGCCGAGAGGACGAACCCAAGAGCTACTGCATACTGTGATCATGTGTCGACCCAACGCTGATCCAATCAGAATCCAGATATAAAGACCCCCAAACCCCCTCCCTAATACCCCTTGTCCTATTCTGTTACCCCAAACCTTCATTCTGTCCTATTATACTCCCATCCTTTCACTATCCTATTTTACCCCAATCCTTCCTCTGTCCCTCTATTATACCCCAATCCTTCCTCTGTCACTCTATTACACCCCAATCCCTTCTTTGTCCCTCTATTGTACCCCAATCCCCCCTCTGTCCCTCTATTATACCCCAATCCCCCCTCTATCTTCTATTATACCCCAATCCCCCCTCTATCTTCTATTACACCCCAATCCCTCCTCTGTCCCTCTATTATACCCCAATCTTCCCTCTGTGCCTTTATTATACCCCAATCCTTCCTCTGTCCCTCTATTATACCCCAATCCCCCCTCTATTACACCCCAACCCCCCCTCTATCTTGTATTATACCCCAATCATCACTCTATTACACCCCAATCCCTCCTTTGTCCCTCTATTGTACCCCAATCCCTCCTCTATCTTCTATTATACCCCGATTCCCCCTCTGTCCCTCTATTATACCCCAATCCCCCCTCTATCTTGTATTATACCCCAATCATCACTCTATTACACCCCAATCCCTCCTTTGTCCCTCTATTGTACCCCAATCCCTCCTCTATCTTCTATTATACCCCGATTCCCCCTCTGTCCCTCTATTATACCCCAATCCCCCCTCTGTCCCTCTATTATACCCCAATCCCTCCTCTGTCCCTCTATTATACCCCAATCCCCCCTCTGTCCCTCTATTATACCCCAATCTCCCTCTTGTAGTTCTGATGGATAGGACTGGTTATATTCAGTTCATATTTGTATTTAGTGTTCTCTCTCTCCCGTTTCTGTACGTTGGCTCCGCCCTGTTTGGATTTTTCTTCGAATTTAGATTATTTTTTTCATTTTCAGTCTCCAGACACATAATGGGATGTAGCTGACATGGGCAGTACAACAGTTTTGTTTTTTTTTTGTATTATTTTATGAAGCATCAGAATGTTTATAAGGAACTTGAGACATGCAAAGAGCACTCAGACAAGCAGGTGGAAAATCGCCCATAAAAGCACCAAGAATGCCCAATTTCCACTGGTGATTACTCAGCATGACTGGAAGAGATTCGTGTGTTTTGGAATTTTCATTTGTTGCCGGAGATGGTTGTTGGTGTATAAAACACATAAAGTCTCCTCAGTACCTCGAATATTGGCAGTTTGTCTTCTGTGCGACACGATGGATGTAGAATTGGAGGGTGATGGCATTGTCCCCTAATGGGAACTCTCACTTTATCTGTAGATTTATGATCAGTAATATTGCGTATTCCCAACCCAAGAACAGTAGTTCTTTATCAGATTTGAGTGTCTATCTCCCAGTATGTATTTAAACCTTGTCCGGCTCCAACTGAGAGAACTGCAACTCCCAGCATGTACAGACACCCTGCCCTCCTCCAATAGATGGAGAACTACAACCCCCAGCATTTATAGACACACTGCCCTCCTCCAATAGATGGAGAACTACAATCCCCAGCATGTACAGACACAGAGCCCTCCTCCAATAGATGGAGAACTACACCCCCCAGCATTTACAGACACCGAGCCCTCCTCCAATAGATGGAGAACTACAACCCCCAGCATGTACAGACACCCTGCCCTCCTCTGATAGATGGAGAACTACAACTCCCAGCATGTACAGACACCCTGCCCTCCTCCAATAGATGGAGAACTACAACCCCCAGCATGTACACACACCCTGCCCTAATCCAATAGATGGAGAACTATAACCCCCAGAATGCACAAACACACTGCCCTCCTCCAAATGAAAACTACAGCTTCCAGCATGTACAGACACCCTGCCCTCTTGCAACTGGAGGACAACTACAACTCCCAGCATGTAGTCACCTTGCCTCCTCCAAATGAAGAAAAACTACAACTCCCAGCAAGCACAGACCCCCCCCCCCCCACACACACACACACACACACACCACACACACACACTTCTCCAACAGAGAGAACTATGACCCCCAGCATATTACAGAGGCAACCTACCCTTTTCCAACTGTGAGAACTACAAATTGCAGCAAATACAAACGCCCTGCCCTCCTTCAACTGAGAGAGAATCACAACTCCCAGCAAGTAAAACACACACTGCCCCCCTTTTAACTAAAAGAGAACTACAACTTCCAACCTGTACAAACACCCTGCCCTCATCTGACAAAGAACTACAACTCCCAGCATGTACATGACACTAGCAGAGAATTATTACTCCCAGCATGCACGGGCACTCTGTCCTTTTCTAAGGGAACTACAACTCCCAGCATGTGCAGTCAACTTGCCTCCAACTCATGAAGAACTACAACTCCCAACATGACCAGATGTACTGTCCTCTTCCAGTTGTACATGCTGGGGGCTGTAGTTTTCTCTCAATTGGAGGAGAGCAGGAGTACTGGTGCATGCTGGGAGTGGTAGTTATCCAGTAGTTGGTGGAGGGCAAGGTGTCTGTGCATGCTAGGACTAGTAGTTCTCCAGTAGTTGGTGGAGGGCAGGGTGTCTGTGCATGCTAGGACTAGTAGTTCTCCAGTAGTTGGTGGAGGGCAGGCTGTCTGTGCATGCTAGGAGTAGTAGTTCTCCATCAGTTAGTGGAGGGCAGGGTGTCTGTGCATGATAGGAGCAGTAGTTCACTCAGTTGGAGGTGGGCAGGGTGTCTGTGCATGCTGGGAGTTGTAGTCCTCCATCAGATGGAGGAGGGCAGGGTGTCTGTACATGCCACAGGTAGTAGTTCACTCAGTTGGAGTGCAGGCTCTCTGTACATGCTGGGAGTTGTAGTTCTTTCTCAGTTGGAGGACAGGGTGCCTGTGTGGGCTAGCAATTGAAGGATGCAGGGTGACTGTACATGTTGGGAGTTGAAGCTCTTCATTTAGAGGAGGGCAGGGTCTGTTTTCCTCCTGGGAGTTGTAGTTTACGCTCAGACACCCTACCCTCCTCCCAAGTGAGAGAACACTACAACTCCCAAGCTGTACAGACACCCTGCCCTCATCTGACAAATAACTACAACTCCCAGCATGTACAGTCACCCTGCCAAACACTAGCAGAGAATTACTACTCCCAGAATGCACAGGCACGCTGTCCTTTTTAAAGAGAACTACAACTCCCAGCATGTACAGTCAACTTGCCTACAACTCGTGGAGAACTACAACTCCCAACACAACCAGATGTACTGTCCTCCTCCAGTTGTACATGCTGGGGGCTGTGGTCTTCTCTCAATTGGAGGTGGGCAGAGTATCTGTGCATGCTGGGAGTGGTAGTTCCCCATCAGTTGGAGGAGGGCAGGCTGTCTGTGTATGCTGGAAGCAGTAGTTCACTCAGCTGGAGGAGTGCATACTCTCTGTACACGCTGGGAGTTTTGCAAAAGCATTTGACACAGTTCCCCATAAACGTTTACAGTACAAAATAAGGTGCGTTGGCATGGACCATAGGGTGAGTACATGGATTGAAAACTGGCTACAAGGGCGAGTTCAGAGGGTGGTGATAAATGGGGAGTTCTCGGAATGGTCAGGGGTGGGTAGTGGGGTCCCCCAGGGTTCTGTGCTGGGACCAATTCTATTTAATTTGTTCATAAATGACCTGGAGGATGGGATAAACAGTTCAATCTCTGTATTTGCAGACGATACTAAGCTAAGCAGGGCAATAACTTCTCCGCAGGATGTGGAAACCTTGCAAAAAGATCTGAACAAATGCATGGGGTGGGCAACTACATGGCAAATGAGGTTCAATGTAGAAAAATGTAAAATAATGCATTTGGGTGGCAAAAATATGAATGCAATCTATACACTGGGGGGAGAACCTCTGGGGCGAATCTAGGATGGAAAAGGACCTGGGGGTCCTAGTAGATGATAGGCTCAGCAATGCTGCTGCTAACAAAGCAAACAGAATACTAGCATTAAAAAGGGGATTAATTCCAGAGATAAAACAATAATTCTCCTGCTCTACAAGACTCTGGTCCGGCCGCACCTGGAGTATGCTGTCCAGTTCTGGCCACCAGTCCTCAGGAAGGATGTACTGGAAATGGAGCAAGTACATGCTGGGAGTTTTAGCACTCCAGGAGTTGTAGGAGGCAGGTTGACTGTACATGTTGGGAGTTGTAGCTGTCCATCAACTGAAAGCGGGCAGGGTGTCTGTGAATATTGGGAGTTGTAGTTTTCTCTTAGACACCCTACCCTCCTCCAGAGAGAGAGAACTACTACTCCCAGCATGCACAGACACCCTGCACTCCTCCAACTGATGGATAACTACAACTCCCAACATGTACAGACACCCTATCCTCCCCCCAACCAAGAGAACTACATCTCCCAGCATGGACAGACACCCTGCCCTCCTCCAGCTCCTGTTATGTACGGTCTCTCCCTGCACTCCTGGCAGTCATTGTGCTGACTCACGGTGACTCCGGGAAGGAATTGCGACTCACAAATCCGAGGCCTCGGGAGGAAATCCAGATTCCACTCTGAAGGAGATTAACAATGTCAGCTGGGGACACTTTAACCACGTCACCGCCGGCTCCACCAAAACATTCAGCATGGGTGGAGTGGACCTGGTTTGTGTCTTATCAGCCGCAGACACGGCTCTTATCTCTGCAGGATTCTGCATATGACCATCCATGGAGGCCACGACTACCACTGAGCTCTTCTTCTTCAAGTACTGTCATGCTGATCCCCCGGCTTCCAATACTTCCCAGGCCACTGACCCGGGACAATTACCGATCAGAAAGTCCTAGATTCAGAAACCCCCAAACATTATATATGTTTTTTTTTTTTTAGCAGAGACCCTAGGGAATAAATGGTGGTCGTTGCAACTTATGTCACACAGTATTTGTACGGCAATTTTTCAAACGCGATTTTTTTTTGAAAAAAAAAAAACTCATTAACCACTTCCCGATGACCTCATGCAGATATACTGCGGCAGAAGGGCATGTACAGGCAGATTAACGTACCTGTACATTGCCCTTTAAGAGGCGGCTTGCGGGAGCACGCCGGGAGCTCCGTGAGTTTGATCGCGGGTCCTACGAACTCGATGTCCAGGGAGATACCCGCGATCGTCTCACGGAGAGGAAGAACGGGGAAATGCTAATGTAAACAAGCATCTCCCCGTTCTGCCTAGTGACACTGACACTGATCACAGCTCTCTGTAATCGGGAGCGGTGATCAGTGTCGTGTCACACATAGCCCCTCCCCCCCACAGTTAGAATCACTCCCTAGGACACACTTAACTCCTGCACTGCCCCCTAGTGGTCAACCCCTTCACTGCCAGTCACGTTTACACAGTAATCAATGCATTTTTAATCGCACTGATCGCTGTATAAATGTCAATGGTCCCAAAATAGCGCCAAAAGTGTCCGATCTGCCCGCCATAATGTCACAGTCACGATAAAAATCGCTGATCACCGCCATTACTAGTAAAAAAAAAAAAAAAATTAATAAAAATGCCATAAAACTATCCCCTATTTGGTAGACGCTATAACTTTTGCGCAAACCAATCAATAAACGCTTATTGCGATTTTTTATTTTTTTTAACCAAAAATATGTAGAAGAATACGTATCGGCCTAAACTGAGGAAAAAATGACCAGTTACACTTACCGGTAACACTGTTTCTGAGAAGTTTCCAGGACGGCACCCTGAGAGATGACTGGTCCACCTGACAGGAAACGATCAATCAAAGAGGTTAAAACCACCGCCCCCCTGTGCTCGTCAGTTGTGACAAAGTGTTGACCCATGTATGTATAAAGGTATTATGAAAAACTGCCCTTCCCACAAATAATACTTCCACCGCGCCTCCTAAGACTAACCAACTAAAAGTGAAAACACAAATATATATATATATGTGTATATATATATGAGTTTGCATGTTCTCCCTGTGCCTGCGTGGGTTTCCTCCGGGTACTCCGGTTTCCTCCCACACTCCAAAGACATGTTGGTAGGTTAATTGGATCCTGTCTAAATTGTTCCTAGTATGTATGAATGTGAGTTGGGGACCTTAGATTGTAAGCTCCTTGAGGGTAGGACTGATGTGAATGTACAATATATATGTAAAGTGCTGCGTAAATTGACGGCGCTATATAAATACCTGAAATAAATAAATAAAATAAATAAATAAATATTCTACATGGTGAAATAACTCCCCACAGCTAGTGTGAAGCTGCCCCTTTAAATTAAAATCTACCTGTTGAATATTTGATCCAGGGTGCCTGTAACTACCACAACCTCCCACAGGCATCCAGGGAAAAAATAAGAGGCGCTTTTAAAAGGGTTATTTAAAGCGTTCAAGTGCCTTTGACACAGTGGTGGTGTGACCCTCTACAGGTGTCCTGCACCTTAACAAATTAAAAAATCCCAAAAGTGAACAAATCTGCAAGCTAAAAAGCAAATATAGATATAAATCACACTCTCTAAGTGTTCAAGTGTTTCAAGTACAGTGATGGTGTGACCCTCTTAATGTGTAGTTATGCACTCACACTAAGTAAATTAATACCAAAAACATATATACCAATACGTCTCCAGTGATATATTGTGCAATCACTTCATGCTGTACATGCACCAAAATAAATTAAATAAAATGACATATCTTTCAAAAAACAATCAGTCCAAGAAAAGACATGACATCACACGTGGTGGACAAATGTCCTAAAAGGTAGTGATCAATCTTGATGAGAAAAAAAAAGGGTGATATTGTGTTTCTTCCACCTCTCCCTTCGTGCACGGTGCTTCCACTCCCTCAAGAATTACACTCACCGACTTATTTTGCCAGCATGCTCATGCACGACAATAATCGCTTGTTTACCACACACACGGGTAATTGGATCAATCGTTGTTCCACAGTGAATGTTTTAAATAAGGTCCACATGAAAGAAATAATAAGTGCTCCAATAGTGTGAACCAGTTTCACACATTTATTAAAACCACTGCAATCTTCTATCATTAAACTCACATTTAAAAAGATAAAACTCAGCCAAAGTAAGGTGCAGATCACATCAAACTCAATACAGTGAAAACAAATGCAACAAATGGTCACGGCGGACCCGAGGTGTGCTGGTGCCGAGCTTCCAATCTCACCCCTCCCTTGATACGGAGGATTTCTTTTTTAATAAATCTGCAAAAATGTCAACAATTCTGTGTTTTTCTGTCAATATGGGGTGCTGTGTGTACAATATGGGGTGCTGTGTGTACATTGAGGAACAAAATGAGCTTAAATGATTTTAGCAAATGGCTGCAATATAACAAAGAGTGAAAAATTGAAGGGGGTCTGAATACTTTCCGTCCCCACTGTATCTGCTCCACTGAAGCTCCAGCCCTTTCCGTCCAAGAGGTTGCCAGAGATCGAGTGGAATGTGCCTTAAGGTCCCTCGGGACTGCTGTACCAGAATGCTCATAGGCTAAGGAAATAGCATGTTTAATCCATCTTGCTATGGATGCTTTAAATGCTTGGTGGCCTTTCTTTTGGCCAGAAAGATTAACTAATAGATAGCTGGACCTTCGAAACTCTAACTTTTCCTAAATAAATTACCAGACAACATCTGACAGAAATTTCCCTCTCATTTTGGGGATTGTTACAAATAGAAGGAAGCATGGTGGTGGCAGCATCATGCTGTGGGGGTGTTTTTCAGCTGCAGGGACAGGACGACTGGTTGCAATCGAGGGAAAGATGAATGCGGGCAAGTACAGGGATATTCTGGACAAAAACCTTCTCCAGAGTGCTCAGGACCTCAGACTGGGCCGAAGGTTTACCTTCCAACAAGACAATGACCCTAAGCACACACTCCGTGACTGTTCTTGAATGGCCCAGACAGAGCCCTGACTTAAACCCAATTGAGCATCTCTGGAGAGACCTAAAAATGGCCGTCCACCAACGTTTACCATCCAACCTGACAGAACTGGAGAGGATCTGCAAGGAGGAATGGCAGAGGATCCCCAAATCCAGGCGTGAAAAACTTGTTGCATCTTTCCCAAAAAGACTCATGACTGTATTAGATCAAAAGGGCGCTTCTACTGATCATTTAGATATTTCATCATTTAGATATTTCAGTTTTTCTTTTTTAATAAATCTTCAAAAATGTCAACAATTCTGTGTTTTTTTCTGTCAATATGGGGTGCTGTGTGTACATTAATGAGGAAAAAATGAACTTAAATGATTTTAGCAAATGACTGCAATATAACAAAGAGTGAAAAATTTAAGGGGGTCTGTATACTTTCCGTCCCCACTGTATCTGCTCCACCGAAGCTTCAGCCCTTTCCGTCCAAGAGGTTGCCAGAGATCGAGTGGAATGTGCCTTAAGGTCCCTCGGGACTGCTGTACCAGAATGCTCATAGGCTTAGGAAATAGCATGTTTAATCCATCTTGCTATGGATGCTTTAAATGCTTGGTGGCCTTTCTTTTGGCCGGAAAAATTAACTAATAGATGGCTGGACCTTCGAAACTCTAACTTTTTCTAAATAAATTAACAGACAACATCTGACATTTAGACAATGAAAAGAAATTTCCCTCTCATTTTGGGGATTGTTACAAAAGGAAGGAAGCACTACTTCTTAAGTTCTATGGAACTTGGGTGCTACCTTGGGGGGGTACAGGGGGTCCTGCCTAAGTATAACCCTGTCCTCAAGCAAACGCAAAAATGGTTCTTAAATTGAAAAGGCCTGAATGTCGCTTATCCTCCTGGCTGATGTAATCGCCAGTAGAAAAGTCAACTTAAAGGTGAGAATTTTGAGGGGAATCTGAACTAGCGGCTCAAATGGAGCTTTGGTTAACCCCTCTAAAACCAAGGTAAAGTACCATGGCAGAAAATCTAGACAACTGAACAGGGGACAACCTATCTCTGACCGATAAGAACCTCTTGATCAGGGGGTCTAACGCCAGGCGTTTGTCCAAAAAACAGGACAAGGCTGCAGCCTGTACCTTAAGCGTCTTGGTTGCCAGTCCCTGATCTGCGCCATTCTGGAGAAAATCCAGGATGGCAGGAATTTCTTGTTGGGAAGTCCCTCTCGCCTGACACCAGCGAGAGAAAACTTCCCAGGTCTTAGTGTAAATACTCCTTGTGACTGGCTTCCTACTTAGCAGAAGAGTATCCGCTACTCTGTCAGATGGGCCCTTCTCCCGCAGGTTCTGCCTTTCAAGAGCCAGGCTTTCAGATTGAAGAAGCTGGGGTCTGGATGGCAGACTGGACCCTGAAGGAGAAGGTCCTGGCGAACAGGCAGATGCAGAGGCGGGGCTATGGACCAACTCTGTAAGGTTGGAAACCAAGCCCTCTTGGGCCACCATGGAGCGATTAGGATCAAACTGCCTTCCGAGAGAAACAACTTCTGAAGAACTCTCGGAATTAGCCCCAGTGGGGGGAAGTCTTAGGCCAACCGGAAGTTCCAAACCTAGGCCAATGCATCTATCCCCTCCGAGCCTCCGAGGGAGAGAGAAAAGAATCTTCTTACCCTTCTGTTCCCTCTGCAGGCAAAGAGATTGATCTCTGGATCGATGAATTGCCGGAATACCAGGGAGAACACCTCGGGGTTCAACTCCCATTCCCCCTGGAGAATCGGCTGATGACTGAGATAGTCTGCTTCGATGTTTAGAGTTCCCTTTTTATGCACTGCAGAAATGGAGAGAATCCGAAGCTCTGCCCAGTCAAGGATCTCTAGTGCCAAGGTCAGAAGAGCGTGATATCTGTGCCTCCCTGATGATTTAAGAATGCCACAGCTGTGGCATTGTCTGACAGAATCTGGACCTCTCGGTCCTTGATCCTCCCTTTGAAAGCCTTTAATGCTTCCCCGACGGCCAAAAGCTCTAGAAAATTGGAGGAGGCGCTTCTCTGATTCGGCTCCCAGGAACCCTGGGCTCGCAGTTCCTCCAGGTGGGCCCCCCAACCCCAGGAACTTGCATCTGTAGTTATCCTGAGAGGCTGAAGTTGATTCCAAAGGAGACCCCCCCTGAAGCCTCTGAGGTCAAAGCCACCAGTGGAAAGAGTCTTTTACTGCGACTGGAATGGCGACCTTGATATCCAGAGTCCTTCTTTCCCTGTCCCAAGAAGAGAGGAGGAAGTGCTGGAGGGTCCTGGAGTGTAGCTGAGCCCATGGAACTGCTGGGTCATTAGGAAGTCATTAGGCCCAGAACCCTCATAATACCCCTGTATGGGATCGTGTTTGCCTCTAGCAGGGATGTGACCGCTGAAATGAAGGCCCTCTACCTTGCCCTGAGGTAGAACTAATTTTTGTTCGGAGGAATCCACAAGGAATCCCAGATAGACTTTTGTCTTGGCAGGAATCAGCGAGGATTTCTCCTTGCTGATGATCCACCCCAGAAATTCCAAGGTCTTCACTACTTTGGTTAGGTCCGAGAGCAGCTGATCTCGATTCTGATTGTAAATCAGAATGTCGTCTAAATAAGGGATCAATGCCACTCTCTGGAATGCAGGAAGGCCACTACTTCTGCCAGGACCTTCCTAAATACCCTTGGACTGGATTCCAGTCCGAAAGGGAGGGCCGCAAACTGCCAGTGCTGAATTCCCTGTGGGGAGGCAATTGCGAATCTTAGGAAGACCTGGTGATCTTGAAGAATAGGGACGTAAAGGTAGGCATCTTTCAAATCTATAGTTACCATGAACAGGAGATGTTTTCTGAGAGAATAAATACTCTCCATGCAAAACTTCTTGTACCGCAGGAAAACATTGAGGCTCCTCAAATTTATAATGAGGCGATACCTCCCTGGGGGTTTTGGTACCACAAAGATTTGGGAGTAAAAACCCTGACTCCGCTGACCCTCTGGGACTAGCACTATGGCCGATTGATTGACAAGTTCCTCGACATTCTACAGTCTGCAGAATTCCTGCTGCCTTGAGGGGGTCCCTGGGTAGGTGGGTTAAGAGAAACTTGGAGGGAGAAGGGGAGAGAAATTCCAGTCTGTATCCCTCTCTTATGATCTGGAGAATATGGGGGCTCTGAGTGATCCTTTCCCACTGAGAGATAAATGGGAAAAGCCTTCCCCCTACTGGAATGTCATTTAGGGGTCTTGGCTGACTTCTGGCTGGAAAAGAGAATGCCTCCTTTTTGTTTGTCTCTTCCAGCCCCCCAACGTCTATTAAGAGAGACGTTTTTATCTGTGAAACAGTTCTTCGCCTAGGGGCCCCGAAAAAATTACTTTTATCCCTTCTAGGCTTAGTAGGGAATTTCTTCCCCTTTTCAGTAGATCTAGCAAGGGCTTGATCTAAACTGGTACCGAAAAGGAGGGAACCTTCAAACGGGAGGCCACATAAATGGGTTTTGACCCAGAGGGCTCTCCTTGCTGAGTTCAATAAGGCACCGGATTGGGCGGTTGTACACACTGTCTCAACCGCTGCATCCGCTAAATAGGCAACAGCACTACCTATCACGTACAACGAATCTAGGACTTTCTTTGACTTGGAGGTCCGGGATACGCAATCTATTAATTTGGAGATCCACGTTGGCATTTCTTGCTACGCAAGCTGAGGCCAATATGGGGCTCATAGCCGTAGCATTGGCCTCCCAGGCCCTGCGCAAAATAGTCTCGGCCCGCTGATCCATCTGATCTTTGATGTTACCAGTATCTTCAAAGGGAAGATTGGACGGTTTGGAAACTTGTGCCAAGGAGGCATCTAGCCTAGGAGTTTTGAAAAACTTCTCCTCATCCTCATCTTTAAAGTGCCAGCTACGCTTCCAAGTTTTGTATTTCAAGAGCTTCCTCTCAGGTTCCTTCCACACCCTTAGGATAATATCTTTAAGGGCGGAATGTACTGGAAGAACTCTGGCTTGGGGCTTAACTAAGCCTCTATACATTTTGTCTTGAGCAGAGACTTGAGTTGTGGGCTCCTGTATCTCCTCAGACGCGTAGACAGCTCTAAGAAGGCCCTCCATGCTGTCGGCTGAAAAAATATGCCTACTAGACCTGGAGTCTTCCCCTTCTTCCCCATCTTGACTGTCCACTAAATCCTCATCTGAAAACCCCCGCTCAGGGGCTTTGGATTCATCCTCCGAATCCTGAGAAAGGATAGATTTCGGAGTTTCTGCCCGCCTTCTAGACTCCCTGGATGAAGCGGAGCCCTCTTGGGAGGAGGCATCTTTACTTGTTTGAGGTTCTGGGTCCCTAGACTTGAGGGAGGTCTGAAAAGCCTTAAGTGTAGACAGCATCTCAGTTTGTACCGTGAGGAAGTTTCTCATAATCTGAGATGTTTCTTTCCCTGTCAGCTTTTGTATGCATCTAAAGCAAAAGGATTTGGAATGGTCCAGGGGTAACTTATCATTGCAGTTCCCGCATCTTTAGAACGGGTAGAGGATTTAACAGGACGACTGGCAACCCCAAGGGCAGTTGCATCCTCCCCTGGAATAAAGGATACACAGGCATCATTAACAGCACTGTGACATACAGAGGAAAAGAGTTGAGGTACCATCCCCCATCTAAACCTCTGTGGGCCAGCTGACTCACCCCCTGTGGTCTCCACCATGGCCATTTTGGACCCTGTGGGGCTCTCCATGCTGCTGGTGTCAGTATGCCTCTTCAGGTAGCTTCTGACAGTCACCGTGTCCAGGTGGCAGTTGGCTGTGCATAGGAGAAGTGGGCACCTGCTCCTCTTGGACTGTGTCCGTGTGTGTGTGTGTGTGTGTGTGTGGACAGCGTCTTCCTCCTCCTCCATTTGCACCACTGCCACCATTTTGCAGAATACCGGAAATGACACGGAGCGCGCTCAGGTTACTTCCGGCTCTGGGGAGGAAACAATATCATTCCTCCACCAGACACCAGTAAGATGGCGCCGAGCGCCCTCAGCGGCATCCCTTCCTTCAGCCGCCCGAGCCACAGGGGGAGCAGCTGGGCGCTGACAGGAAACACTATGTAGAGGATCGCTGTAAGGCTGCAAGATGAAGGGGGAAGCCAGTCCAAAACACTCAGCCTGCACTGCAGAATGAAAGGACATCCAGGGCTCCTTTTCTGCACGGTACCCGCACAGGTAAGAATGGGAGACAGGATAATGGCCCCTGAAGTTCTGGGTACACCACTGTACCCAGGGTCCTTCAGTCCTTAGGGGGGCTCTTCCAAATGCTGCCCCCCCCCCCAAGGAAGATGAATGGGGAAAGCCCCCTAGGAAGGGTAAAAGAACCCTACCGGACCCAGAGGCTTCCCAAGCTTTTGGTCCGGCTCCCAGGGGGAGACCACCAGCCCCAGGCTTCGGATCTGTGGAAAAAAAACAAAAACAAATGGTTTCGCTGTGGGGAAACACAATCAAAAACTGAGGAGCACAGGGAGGGGCGGGGATTTTAACCTCTTTGATTGTGTTTCCTGTCAGGTGGACCAGTCATCTTTCAGGGTGCCGTCCTGGAAGACAACTTGAGAAAAAATGTTTGTTTGTTTTTTATATATTTTTTGGGGATATTTATTATAGCAAAAAGTAAACAATATTGCTTTTTTTTTCTAAATTGTGTTTTTTTTTTTGTTTATAGCGCAAAAAATAAAAACCGCAGAGATGATCAAATACCACCAAAAGAAATCTCTATTTGTGGGAAAAAAAAAAAAAAAAAACACGTCAACTTTGTTTGGGAGCCACGCCGCACGCGCAATTGTCAGTTAAAGTGACACAGTGCTGAATCGCAAAAAGTGCTCTGGTCTTTGGCCAGCCAAATGGTCCGGGGCTTAAGTGGTTAATAAAAAAAAAAAAAACACATTATATGTAAATCCAATTTTTTGGTATAATATGAAAGATGAGGTTATGCCGAGTAAATAGATACCAAACAGGTCACACTTTAAAATTACGCACGCTTGTGGAATGGCGACAAACTTCGGTACTTAACCACTTGACAACAGGGCACTTAAACCCGCCTCGTGACCAGACCAATTTTCAGCGCTCTCACACTTTCAATGACAATTACTCAGTCATATAATAGTATACCCAAATGACTTTTTTTTCATACAAATAGAGCTTTCTTTTGGTGGTATTTGATCACCTCTGCGTTTTTTATTTTTTGCGCTATAAATGAAAAAAAGACCAAAAATTTTGAAAAAAAGACCAAAAATTTTGAAAAAAAAACAAAAAAAAAAAAAACGCATTTTTCTTAGTTTGTGACAAAATTTAGCAAAATATTAATTTTTCTTCATAATTTTTGGCCACAATTTATACTGCTACATATGTTTGGTAAAAATAACCCAAATTAGTTGATATTATTTGGTTTGTGTGAAAGTTAGAGAGTCTACAAGCTGTGGTGCAAATCATAAAAAAAAAATTGATCACACCTGATGTACTGGCGGCCTATCTCATTTCTTGTGACCCGAACAAGCCAGGAAAAGTACAAATACCCCCCAAATGACCCCTTTTTTGAAAGCAGACATTCCAAGGTGTTTAGTAAGATGCATGGTGAGCTTTTTGATGTCATTTTTTCCCCACAATTCTTTGCAAAATGAAGATTTTTTTTCCCCCCACAAAATTGTCATTGTAATAGGTTATTTCTCCTACATGGCATGTGTATACCACAAATAACACCCCAAAATACATTCTGCTACTCCTCCTAAGTATGGGGATACCACATGTGTGGGACTTTCACATCCTACCCACATAGAGAGGCCCAACATGCAGGGAGTACCATCACGTGTTCTAGGAGCATAAATTACACATCTTGACTACCTATTACACTTCTGAAGGCCCCGATGACACATGGCACTAATATGTGGCACTGATGACACTAATAGATGGCACTAATAACAGATGGCACTTATACATGGCACTTTATTTTCCCTACACTGACGCTGCAGCCGTTCGCTCTCCCTCCTCACAGGCTGTCTGTGTGAGGGAGAGCTGGCAATGATCTCATATGAGATCATCTCTCATTGGACACTCAGATCGAGTGCTAAATGGCCGCTGTGATTGGCCATTTAGCACAATCCAAGGGACACGGCCAACACAGAACTTCGCCGATGCGGGCATCGGGGAAGTAAACAGGACATCCAGGGACGCCCTCCCAGCAATTGGAGTCTGCGCTCTAGCCGTCTTTTGGCTATAGCGCGGACGCCTAGTGGTGTAAAAAAAAAAATCTCCAGGTCACATGTTTAGAGTTAGAGAAGATCTAGCGATAGAATTGTTGCTCTCACTTTAAGGTGCGGGGCGATACCTCATGTGTGGTTTGAGTGCAGTTTACACATGCATTCGCTTTTGCATGCGAGGGGATGGGGGCGATTACTTTTTCATTTTTTGATCACTTTTATTCCTATTACAAGGAATGTGAACATCTCTTGGAATAGGTTCGATAGGTACTCTTTACACAGAGATCTGGGGTCTATAAGTGCCTACATCGATCTTGGTTTTCCAGCCTAGGAGGGGAGATTTTTTTTTATTTTATTTTTTTTTATTTCAGGCTTTCCAGCTCCAGAAGAAAAAAAAAAAAAAAAAAAGGCAGGGTTTACATCTGTCGGTGCTGGAAGAGACATTGTGTTGCCTCCAGGGGTGATGGAGATGGTCGGGGACCATTTGGTCCCCGGCCAGCTCTATAGTAAAACCGCTGCTAGCAGCAGATTCATTCTCCGGCTCCCCGATCACAAAGGAGAGCCACCATGATCGATTTTACATGTGAGGGAATAGCCAGCTGAAGGCACAAAAAAAACAACAACAAAAAAAAAAACACACGATATCTGACGGTTGCCTGCAGCTGCACCCATCATCCATCCAGATATTACCACTTAAAGTCCAGGACATCATATGAGGTCTATCTAAGGATAAGTGGTTAAGGGAAACTCTGAATTGGTAAAGCAGCTTTTAACAGCACAGAGGGCGGAGTCGCAACATAGAAGGCGGAGTCAACATTACATGCATTTTCTTAAAAAAAAATCCCAAATTTAATGTTCCCACCCTCCAAAAAGGAACTCGGGGTGGAGCTGATGGAGGCACCACCAGTTCTGTAGTAAGTGACAACAAAAACAGGATCACATAACTTAAAGATTCCATTTATTGGATACAAAGTGACCCTCCCAAAGCAATCCCAACCAACCACAGAGCCTCCTACAGACAATTTACAGAACATCAGCTCCGCCTCTTCTCGTTTTGAAGGTGGAGCATCATGAGTAAACGGCTGCAGGCGACACCTGCGTCCAGCGGGACCCTCCGGAGCGTCACGAGCCGCCATCACCGTGCGACGTGGCGTTCATTTCTGCGACCTCAGCAGCTCCTCGATGTCCGGACGGATTTTGATGGTCTCGAAGCGCCGGCTGTAGCGCTTGTACGGAACTCCATCCGGCCCGATCAGGAATTTCTCGAAGTTCCAGGCAATGTCGTTGCGGCGAACCGGCGACCAGATGATGCACTTGGGGTCGGTCATGAGGGAGACGTGGTCATCGCTGGGGGAGGGGAGAGCCGACTTCAGGAAGGTGAACAGCGGCAGCTCCTTCTCCCCGTTGACATCACACTTCTCGAAGAGAGGGAACGCCGGCTCAAAACCGCCTCCGGGCCGAACGTACTTCAGGGAGTTCAGGATCTCCTGGTTGGAGGTGTTCTCCTGGAGGGGGAGAGAGAGGAGATCAGACACCACATACCGACAGATTGGATTGTACGCAGTGCGACCGGGGAATGACCATGTGACCCCCCTCCCCAACACCAGGTGACCTCCACCATGTGACACCTCGCCCCCACCACCAAGTGACCCCCCCACCATGTGACACCACCTCCACCAGGTGACACCCCCCTTCACCAACACCATGTGACCCCCACCATGTGACACCCCGCCCCCACCACCATGTGACCCCCACCATGTGACAACACTTCCACCAGGTGACACCCCCCCTTCACCAACACCATGTGACCCCCACCATGTGACACCCTGCCCCCAACACCATGTGACCCCCCCCCCCCAGGTGACAGGTGGTAGATAAGATAGGACAATGGGGAGTACTATGGAGGGAGATGAGTACTCCCCATTCTATCTTCTCCCCCCCCCCCTTCCAATAGCATCCCTCATCTAACTCCACAGGAGGTGCTATTGGAGATGGGGGGGCACATGAGGGGCGCTATTGGAAGGAGGGAGCTATTATAATGGGGAGAAGAGATAGGAGAATACTATATGGGGGGTGTTATTGGAACAGGGATAGAATAATAGTGAGTTCTATGAGGGTAGATAAGGGGCCCATTTGAAAGGGATGGGGGGGGGGTGCAATGAGGAGCAATATGTAGGTGGATGACGGGCACTATGGATTGGGGGAGGGGAGTAGAAGCCCCCCCAAGGATCACCATAACATTTAGAAGCCAATCACCTTCACTGACCAGACAAGGAATGAAATCTGATTGGCTGCTCAATGATCAGGTATGAGGATCACAGCTGATTGGGCGCTGTGTCTCCTCCGGTCACCAATCCCTGAGGACAGAAGAAGATCCCCGCCTGTCATCTCCATCCTCCAGCCAGTGAAGGGGGAGGACAGCCAGGACTGAGGGGGTGAACCGGAGGACGGGGAGGACTGAGGGGGGGGTGAAGCTGGTGGACAGCCAGGGGTGAAGCCGGAGGATGGGGAGGACAGCCCGGACTGAGGAAGGGTGAAGCCGGAGGACAGACGGGGTGAGGGTGAAGCCAGAGGACGGGGAGAACAGCCAAGGGGGGAGGGATGAAGCCGGAGGACAAACAGGGGTGAGGCCGGAGAGGACAGCCAGAACTGAGGGGGTGAAGCCAGAGGACAGGGATGACAGCCGGGACAAAGGACAGCCGGGGGGGGGTGAAGCCGGAGGACGGGGATGACAGCTGGGGGGGGGGAGGACAGCCGGGACTGAGGGGGAGGGGTGAAGCCAGAGGACGGGGGATGACATCCCGGACGCAGGAGGGGGACGGTGAAGCAAGAGGATGGAGAGGACAGACAGGGGAGGGGGTGAATCTGGAGGATGGGGGGGGACAGAGGAGGGGGGTGAAGCCGGAGGATGAGGATGGGGGGGAGGAGGACAGCCGGGACTGAGGAGGGGGGTGAAGCCAGAGGACGGGGATGATAGCTGGGGGGGGGGGAGGAGGACAGCCGGGACTGAGGAGGGGGGTGAAGCCGGAGGATGAGGATGGGGGGAGGAGGACAGCCGGGACTGAGGAGGGGGGTGAAGCCAGAGGACGGGGATGATAGCTGGGGGGGGGGAGGAGGACAGCCGGGACTGAGGAGGGGGGTGAAGCCAGAGGACGGGGATGATAGCTGGGGGGGGGGGGAGGAGGACAGCCGGGACTGAGGAGGGGGGTGAAGCCAGAGGACGGGGATGATAGCTGGGGGGGGGGGGAGGAGGACAGCCGGGACTGAGGGGGAGGGGTGAAGCCAGAGGACGGGGATGACAGCCCGGACGCAGGAGGGGGACAGCGGGGGGGGGGGTGAAGCAAGAGGATGGAGAGGACAGACAGGGGAGGGGGGTGAAGCGGGTGAGGGAAGAAGCCGGAGGACGGGGATGACAGGTGGGTGAAGCCGGAGGACGGGGGGGGGGGAAGAGGACAGCCGGGTCCCGGCGCTCACCTGGTGCCCGAACTGGTTGCAGGGGAAGCCGAGGACTTGGATCCGGTCCCCGAAGTCGCTCTGCAGCTGGTTGAGTTGCCGGTAATCCCTCTCGGTTGTCCCTCAGAGTGACGCCACATTCTCAATGAGAAGGACCTTCCCCCGGTACCGATCCAACCCCACCGACTCCCCGGACAGGAGCCGCCCCGTGAACTCGTACACCGTCCTCATCGCCATCACCGACCGACCGATCATCGCTCCGCCGTCCGCTGCTCTCCGGATATATCCGCCACGCTGCGTGACTCCGCCCACTACTGGACACGCCCACACGGGGACGGCCGATTTAGGAAGCCGCCTACATAGGATGGGTTCATGACCACGCCCCCTCCGGAACACACCCACTTAGGAAAGACTCGCCTCCTCCCTACCACGCCCACACCTGAGGACAGGCCCGCCCCTGTCGACCTAATTGACCAATAGTGAGGCACAGGAGGGCAGAGCTGGATTTAACAGAGCGCTCTGCGCTTTACCGCCACCTGCTGCTGGTTTGCAGGTCTGCAGCTATTTATGACATTTTCAATGAGAGCTCCACCTTCCTACAGGAGCCACTATAGACTTGCCATTCCATTTGTAGCCTCAATATTCAATTGTTACCTCTTCATAGCCATGGCAACAGTACTCTACCATGTGCCGAGACCCGAATTCCCACCCCCTGTGTGTCTGCTTGGTGCATTGCCTTTCTCAGAAGCCGGCACAGAGCTTGAACTCCAATTCTTGACATCCCCCGAAAAAAAGTAGAATACACTTTGGTGACACGCTTTCCAAGTCTCCAGCACAGGGGAAGGAATTCATGGAGCTATTAAAGGTGTGGGACCTTCCACCACCTCATTGCTGTGACATTTATTATCAGTATCTACATGACAGACTCAGGTAAGAACCTGCAATAAGCTGTTCTAGGATCCCAATAATGTATAGAATTCATCTTCAGGGAAGGTTTGTACTCAGCAAAAGGTGGAGATATACTTTAATGTGACCAAATGTTCTCCGCGAAGATGTGAAATATTTTGAACGCGTTGAGGGCGGAGCTCCGGAGAACGTAAGTGTGGGATCTGGGGGTGGAGCTCCGGAGAACGTCAGTGCTGGATCTGAGGGTGGAGCTATGGAGAACATCAGTGCTGGATCTGAGGGTGGAGCTTCAGAGAACGTCAGTGCTGGGTCTGAGGGTGGAGCTCTGGAGAATGTCAGTGTTGGATCTGAGGGTGGAGCTCCGGAGAATGTCAGTGCTGGATCTGGGGGTGGAGCTATGGAGAACGTCAGTGTTGGATCTGAGAGTGGAGCTCTGGAGAACATCAGTGCTGTATCTGAAGGTGGAGCTATGGAAACATCAGTGTTGGATCTGAGGGTGGAGCTATGGAGAACGTCAGTGGTGGATCTGAGGGTGGAGCTATGGAGAACGTCAGTGGTGGATCTGAGGGTGGAGCTGTGAAGGAATGTGATGTAGATAATAATAGTAATCTGAAAATGTCTATTTTCTTATGTGCATACATACTTTTCTCCTTACTCATTATATAAGTATACAGGTTTGCTCTGTTCCTATATTTTCTCAAGATGGCGTGTACCCCCTACCTCCCACACATCAAAAGAACGCGGAACTGAAGATAAGAACAAAGAGAGCCAAACCTCGTTATGAAAATTATCCATCTTCTTTTTCTATCTTAACCAATGAGATGTACCTATTAGACTAACATAACAATGACGTATTTGTGTGTATAAAACATTAACACCGCCTTGAATAAATCACAAGTGTAATGAGTTAGCAGTTCTGAGCGTGTCTCAGAGTGTTTACTTTTATATGCATGCATATCAACACTTTTCAAATTAGAGACAGCAGCAGATAACCTTGAGCTCGATTGTAGCTCTTAAATCATTTCCTTAACAGATGGTGCCGAAACCCGGGACCTCAGGCTACGGTCGAAGTTATACCGCGACAAGCATTCGGGCGTTAACTGATTAATGAGAGTGGGGTTTGCGCAGCCCTAACAGTACGGTAAGTTTGATTGATATTCTTACCACTGTACGACTCTCTTATCTTTCGGTTGACGGCTGGATTGTGTCGGTATGCTGAGACTGTCTTAGAGGCAGGTATTTCCTCGCCTGAGGTTGTTTTAACGAACCTGTCAATGGGTTTCTGCTGACTGTATTCTTTGTTCACTGTCTGCCATTCTTTGGGCTACGAAACTCAGCAGTCTAAGGGTGCTACATGTGTGAATGTTGTTCTCATCTCCAGACGAGCTGTCGGCCTCTGGAGTGAGATAGTTTCCCTTGTGGCAGTCGTTTATGGGACGGGTGTACTCTAGGTTCAAGGAACCTTTGAGGGTTAGCTCAGCTGCGGGCTTTGCAGTCTGAAAGCGTTACAGAGGACTCACCCCAAGAAGAGTTGTCGGCCTCTTGGTGTAGAGCTGTAGAAAAACGTCTATAAACGGGTTTATTTTGCAGGGTGGTATGCCTTTGCGGTTATTTTAGCCTGCTGAAATTTTGCAGTTCGAAGAGTGGCAGGTGTAATGTCCTGTCGTGATTGTATTTGTGGTTTATTGTTTGCTATACATGAGAGGGGGTGGGGACTGGTGAAAGTCAGAGAACGAGGCTACCCGAAAGATCTGTTGGGTCGTGGGCCATTGCTCTTCACTACCCCTGACGTGTTTGTTCTTGTTCTGAGATTAACCGTACATTACAGGGTTATAGCAAACAGTAGCAACTTGGAGCGCAGTATAAGCCCCCACCGAAGGAATTTGCTGATAAGAACGCTGAGAAAAATATTAACTCCTTGGTTGTATGTATTCCCCTCTCAAGCCGTTAGCCGAGAAACAGAAAGTGATATTGTAATGAAAGTGATATTGTAAAGAAGGAGAGAAGAAGATGTTGAAATAGTTAACAAAGTTGAAAGAAATGGCGAAAGTTATGTTGCTGAAGAGACAGGGAGAAAAATCCTGTGTGATAAAGAAAATTGGATAAAGGAAGTTAAGAAAGATGGCGATTGTATTATGTATGTCTACCACAGATTGATGATATGTTGGAACTTTAAACAAAGGAGGGGAGGGACAGCACTGCCCTCCGTCTAACAACCACTCCTTTCTCACTACCCAAGCACAACCCACTGTGACAACTCAGCCCGGCGGCCATCTTAGTGCACCCATGCCTTCACTTTCTACCCAGTCCAGTGCACTTCCTGTCGGCGGCCATCTTGGTACACCCAGTAAGCTTAAACAGCCTGTACCCAGCCCAATACGGGAGCATCACATTCCCAGGCTGGATATGTTAATGATGAAGAAGCATCTGAGTGGGAAGCCCGACAGCAGGCAGCAAGGCCACCCACTGATTTAACCCCCAATCCGGCTCCAGACTCTCAGTTCCGAGAGGATCTCAAACACATGCTGGCAACCGTAAAGAACAGTGCCTCTTGTCAGCCCCTGCCCCGACAACAGTCTCGGTTACCAGAAGGGGCACCAGTGATGTATGTCGCTTTTACTCTATCACAAGCAGCGGCCTTAGTGACAAGTCTGCCTGACCCAGAGAAGCAGCCAATTCCCTTCTACCACAGGATAGTGCAGATACAAGAAACTTACTCAGCTGCCTGGAGAGACTTAATCAGCCTATGCCAAATCAAAGCAGGATATGTCTTTTGGCCAGTCATGCAGATGGCCTTCAATGATGCCTGTCTGACAAGTGCCACTTCCTACACCTCAGGCGTGGAGTTCTGTGCACAACTCCACGACTGGGCAAAGGAGAAGTTGACGGATCAGAAGACCACAATCCAAGATATTACCCAAGATAAAGGGGAGTCTGTGAAGAAGTATCATGCTAGACTCATAAAGGCACACACACACATGTTATCAACTGCTTTTGTTTCAGGGCTCAGAGAGGATATCAGAAAAGGCCTGATGGTGGCCCGCCCTGAATACCATTCAATGAAAATGTCTGATTTATTGTTGGTGGCCAGAGGTATAGAAAATCAAAAAGGTAAAAAACCAACGCCCCTCATGGTAACCCATGACGAAGATCCCACCTACACTCGTCCACCACCACTGCCCAATACCAGGGAAAGGATCACCTGTTACAACTGTGGGAAACGGGGCCACATAAAGAAAGAATGCAGAGCCCCAAGATGTCCCAGACGAGGCAGGGAACCCTATGCAGGGCAACGGGGACATGAACCACCACCACCACGCCCCAACTCTCACTAGGAAATGGGCAAACCCGTGTCACCCCTTATGGCAGTGTCCTCAAGTGGAACTGGGGGACCCTTAGCAAAAGTCACGTTACCCATACAAAGAAAACCTACCACCTTTCTACGGGTACAGCCAGAAGCGTGTTGAGGGCTGTGGACCTGCCTGATAATTCTTTCCTTTCCACTTCCTGATTTGCTTGCCAGATTTGTGGTGTCCTCTACATGTCCCTTGAATCTACTAGGAGCTGATGTGTTGTCCAGACTACAGGCCTCAATCAGGACACGCCTGAAGGGGGGATGAAGTTACATACTCCCCTATCTTTAGAAGACTCATCTGCTTTGTGTTCTCAGCCTCTCCTGATGACACTTGAAGTTTTTGCTTCATTAAGTTCAATACTGCAGGAAGTACTTGACAGAATCCCTGCGTGCCTATGGTCCACAGGACCGGAAGACAACGGTCACTTAAAGGTGCCACCAGTTTCAGCCAAGTTAAAAGAGGGCGCTTCATTGCCCCGGAAACCACAATAACCCCAAGAAGAGAATCCTAAAAAGAGAACCAGGTACCTACTGTGGATGCCTTTGACTGCAAAATACCTCACAGAGGTGGACCTTACAAACGTTTTCTTCAGTGTCCACCCTCACCCCTCCTGCTGGTACCTTTTTGCATTCATCCACGGAAAGAAACGGCAACATACCTAAACAGTTGTGCCGCAAGGAGCACAGAACTTTCCAAGCCAGTTTGCAAAAGCTATGGCTATCATCCTTGACACATAGCAAGAGGAACACCCGGAAGTGATTCTCTTCCAACATGTTGATGACCTTCTCCTTTGTGCAGCTGACTTACCCCCTGTTGAAGTCACCTCAGAAAGCCTGTTGTGCTATCTTGCCAACCAGGGCTGCAAAGTCTCAAAGCCCAAATTGCAGTGGTGCTCAACACCTGTCATTTTCCTTGGACTAATTTCCTAGTGCAGAGCATGGATTCCAGAAGCCTTCCTACTGATGCTCTGCAATCAGACCCTTCCAGATGTCTCCTGAAGAAATATCTAAAGTTTGAAACCCTTGAGTGCGCCACCCCCGGCGCTAGGGCTCCCAGCCTACGACAAAACGCTCAAGCTCTTTGTATCCGAACGTCTGGGACATGCTGCAGGTGTACTCACCCAATCACACGACATCAGCCTACGCCCCATAGGATATTATTCCTGTCGGCTGGATGCGGTAGCAAGAGGAGGCCTATTGTGTCTGCGAGCTGGATTTTCTACACAAGCCTTGCTTGACAAAACTTTGAACTTGGTCCTCGGACACTGCCTCGTTCTGCTTGTTCCCCATGACGTTGTTGCCATATTCAACCAAGATCCAGCCGAAACACTTGTCCACTACCAGACACTTGAGACTCCTGTGTTCCCTCCTACTAGACAGCATTACTCTATTAAGTTGTCAAGCACTGAACCCTACCACCCTTCTTCCACTTCTCGAGGGGGGAAAGGAGGAGGAGGAGTAGAGTCTTGACTTGTCACCCCCGTGACCGCACAGGACACGCGGTCACCACTGAAAACACTGTTCTACAAGCTGAAGCCTTACCACCGGTGATGTCTACACAGGATGCAGAGCTGTAAGCACTTACTACAGCACGTAAATGGGCAGAGGGAAAAAGAGCCAACATTCTCAAGATATGCTTTCAGCATTGCCCATGATTATGGTGTTATCTAGAACAGAGGATTCCTGATGGCTGCAGGAACACCTGTGAAAACTTGATTGATGCCTTGCTTCTCACAACCCAAGTGACTATTCTGAGTAAAAGCACACTACAAACTGAACTCAAAGGAAGCTTAAGGCAATCATCTAGCCAATTCAGCTGCCAAACAGACAGCTAGTGGTCCACAGGAAGTGGACAGCAGGGTGGTAGAAGAAGACCACCCCGTGCTTACCTTACAGACTTTCCCAGTGGACAGAGTTTATCTAAAAGAACTACAGGAAACAACAAGTCCGGATAAGAAGGAAAGCTGGAAATGGAGAAAAGGAGCAACTCTCAGAAATGGACTATTCGAGTGCAACAAGAAGCCTTGTCTACCCAGGAGTATGTACCCAGCCGTGGTGCAATGGGCACATGGAGCTGCCCACTTGACAAAGACTTTTATGAACTCTCTTATCAACAAGTGTTGCACCAAGAGTTACTCCACTGACCGACAGCTTCTGCAGATCATGCATTATCTGCACCAAATGTAACCCAGGACGCACAGAAGAAGCACAGAAGAAGCACAGAAGAAGCACCTGGCAAAAGCCCTATACCCCATTCTAGAGGATGCAAATTGATCATTCTCAAGTGTCAAGAAGTGGCAGATTCGAATACGCCCTAGTGGAAGTGGTCATGACTGCCAGGACCACAGCTAAGAAACTACTGAGTGAGATAGTATGTAGATTTGGGGTCCCAGAGGTGATATTGAGAGATCAGGGACCAGCCCTAACAACAACCCTTACAAAAGAGATTTGGGCAACACTGGGGGTTCAGTTGGCACTACACATCCCATACCACCCTCAAAGTAGCGGGAAGGTAGAAAGGATGAATGGGACACTAAAAACAGGATGTTAAAGATGGCCCAATAGACTAACATGAGTTGGCCCATTGCCCTGTTCAGTGTCAGACACACCCCCAGAGGAAACATGCCCTATCCCCTTATGAAATTTTGTTTGGTTCAGCTCCCAGACTTGGTTGTTACTTTCCACAACAGTTACAGTTACAGTCTGATGTGTTGACTAATTATGTAACCACATTATCACGAGAATTAACCTGAATGCATGTCCAGGTGTTTTCTTCCATTCCAGATCCTGAATTAGATACAGGAACACACCAACTACTGTCTGGAGATCCTTGAGCCAAGTTATGATGGTCCATTCCAAGTTTTGCTGACCACAGCCACCTCAGTCAAGTTGGCCAGGAAGAACACCTGAATGCACGCTTATCACTGCAGGAGAGAGTGTTTTCGGGTGCTGCATATCCTTTTTCTGTTTGATCTAGGGGGGAGGGGCCCAGGAGGTGGCCATCACAAAAATGATAACATAATTACGTTTTGGTGTAACTCGTCAGGTACACATGTGACCACCTTTACCTTAGATTACTGTGACATAGTACCTTGTCCGTTTGACCCTTCATGGTGATGCCATTGGTACAGTGATATCCCTGACGGTAAGGACATATATGTATGCCACACAGACAGTTACTGGGGACAGAGTTGTGGTTTCTGTGGGGGCCAGTGGGTTGGAACACAGGGCCAGACTGGGCGACCACAGAGTGCATTAGACAAAAAAAGATGAAAATAGAAAGCCCCATATCTTAACTGAAGATACCCCCGATACATACACTGACCCAGCACACAGTCAGAGGAGGAAGCGAGCAGCTCTCTCTGGAAGCTTTGACCCTCATGTATACATAGATGCCATAGGGGTCCCAAGGGGGGTACCTGATGAATTTAAAGCCAGGGATCAGGTAAAAGCTGGTTTTGAGTCTTTGATCCCCATAACAACTGTCAGCAAGAATGTAGATTGGATTAACTACATGTCATGGTTATGCAATAGAGTTTGTCGATCAGCATACCTGTCTCCATGTGTTCATCTCTAGAGACCAGCTGACCCTCACCTGACTGCTTTTGTAACCTCTCCTCTAAGCATGGCCCCACCCCAGGCCCTATCAGGGAACCCTATATTAACCTGTGCACTGCAAGCCAGCAGTGCTGATCAACCACTGTGTGTTAGCCTCTATGTGTACTTGCTGTGTTTCCTACATATGATTTCTGTTACCGACTTTGGCCTGTTCCCGGCCATCCCTGTTTGCCTGTGACCCTGATGTTCCAGCCAGCCGCCTCCTTCCTCATCTTCTGTAGTCTACCGTGAGCGTGAGCTGTGAGACCCTGGGGACCGCGACCTGGAGCCAGACTGCAGCGCAGTCCATCCTCACCACTAGAGGCTCTGGTGAACACCTGCTGGCTCTTAGACTCCGCACCCTGGGGAATCTATGCTCTAGCTCCCAGTGGGATCTGTGTCAGTGATCCAGTAGACCTGCTTCCTGAACCTCCCAAGGTACAATCCGCAGCAGTCAGTGCTAGGGTCCACTACCTTGCGGTGCACTCCTGATCCCAACGGTGTGCATCTGTCACCCAGCCTCTAGGTGACCTGACACTACACATATTATAACCAACAGAGATTTGTAAATTACACTAAAGACGCCCTCCAGGGAATTGCTGACCAGCTAGCCCCCACTTCCTACATGACATTCCAGGACCGGATGGCCTTAGACATGGTGCTAGCTGGGAAAGGAGGTGTTTTGTAAAATCATAGGAAAAAACGGGAACCTGTTGTACATACATTTCTGATAATACTGGCCCAAATGGTAAGGTTACTTTAGCTATAAAGAAATTAGAAGATCTGTCACTAGAGTTGAAGAAGAACTCAGGTATCACAGACCCATGGGACCAATATTTTAGCTGGATGAGTGGGTGGCAGAAGGTGCTCGTCCAGATACGGGTAACGGTATTAATAATCCTGGTCCTTTTAGCCCTGATTATATGCTGTATTCTACCTTTTGTAAAAAAGTTAATGAGCAAGGCTGTAGACAATAGCACACCTACATTTCTCCACCAAGAAGAAGAGGACCTCCTTATGATGGAAGATGACAAACCCTTCACTCCTCTACAGTCACTCCCTGTCCATAATCTCACAATCCTATAGGGTTATAGGGATAGATAGCGCCTGACTGCACCTCTCCAGCTGTATCGAGGAGGGAAGTGAACAGTTGCTGCCCAATTCTATATACAGCCTAAAAGAGTTGCTCAGGAGAAGGGCCAGGCCAAAATGGGACCTTTAGTATTAGGGACAGAAAAGAGAAAATAGTCATTTTAGGGGGGATTGTGAAGGAATGTGATGTAGATAATAATAGTAATCTGAAAATGTCTATTTTCTTATGTGCATACATACTTTTCTCCTTACTCATTATATAAGTATACAGGTTTGCTCTGTTCCTATATTTTCTCAAGATGGCGTGTACCCCCTACCTCCCACACATCAAAAGAACGCGGAACTGAAGATAAGAACAAAGAGAGCCAAACCTCGTTATGAAAATTATCCATCTTCTTTTTCTATCTTAACCAATGAGATGTACCTATTAGACTAACATAACAATGACGTATTTGTGTGTATAAAACATTAACACCGCCTTGAATAAATCACAAGTGTAATGAGTTAGCAGTTCTGAGCGTGTCTCAGAGTGTTTACTTTTATATGCATGCATATCAACACTTTTCAAATTAGAGACAGCAGCAGATAACCTTGAGCTCGATTGTAGCTCTTAAATCATTTCCATAACAGAGCTATGGAGAACGTCAGTGGTGGATCTGAGGGTGGAGCTATGGAGAACGTCAGTGGTGGATCTGAGGGTGGAGCTATGGAAAACGTCAGTGCTGTATCTGAGGGTGGAGCTCCGGAGAACGTCAGTGCTGTATCTGAGGGTGGAGCTATGGAGAACGTCAGTGCTGGATCTGAGGGTGGAGCTATGGAGAATGTCAGTGCTGGATTTGAGGGTGGAGCTCTGGAGAACGCCAGTGCTGGATCTGAGGGTGGAGCTATGGAGAACGTCAGTGCTGGATCTGAGGGTGGAGCTTTGGAGAATGTCAGTGCTGGATCTGAGGGTGGAGCTCTGGAGAATGTCAGTGCTGGATCTGAGGGTGGAGCTCTGGAGAATGTCAGTGCTGAATCTGAGTGTGGAGCCCCCGGAGAAAATCAGTGCTGTATCTTGAGGGTGGAGCTATGGAGAACATCAGTGCTGGATCTGAGAGTGGAGCTATGGAGAATGTCAGTGCTGGATTTGAGGGTGGAGCTCTGGAGAACGCCAGTGCTGGATCTGAGGGTGGAGCTATGGAGAACGTCAGTGCTGGATCTGAGGGTGGAGCTATGGAGAATGTCAGTGCTGGATTTGAGGGTGGAGCTCTGGAGAACGTCAGTGCTGGATCTGAGGGTGGAGCTATGGAGAACGTCAGTGCTGGATCTGAGGGTGGAGCTTTGGAGAATGTCAGTGCTGGATCTGAGGGTGGAGCTCTGGAGAATGTCAGTGCTGGATCTGAGGGTGGAGCTCTGGAGAATGTCAGTGCTGAATCTGAGTGTGGAGCCCCCGGAGAAAATCAGTGCTGTATCTTGAGGGTGGAGCTATGGAAAACATCAGTGCTGGATCTGAGGGTGGAGCTCTAGAGAACATCAGTGCAGGATCTGATGGCCCACCAAGACATTTCTACCATGAGGGTCTGGCCAAAAGCACCTGCCACCACATGGGAACAAGTTCAGCTCCGCCCAGCACCGGGATAGTTTTATAAATCACCCAGGGCAAGCATGTGGAATTGTGCCCCCTCCCCCACTGGTAATGCATGCCATAGAAGCGGTTTATTATCATTCATTCATTCTCTGCCCCCTTGCTCCACTGTGCCCAGGGCAGTGGCCCCTCCTGCCCACTCACTGCTTCAGCCTTGGCTCTACCAGACCAGCAGGAGGGCAGGTCAAGAAAGGTGAAGGACAAAGTCAGTCTATGGCAGTGCTAAAAAAAAAAAAATAACGGAAAATTGAATATTCACCTTTCCGTAAAGGTGCCTCTCAATGGGAGTATACGCATAATGTGGGAAGAAGAGCAACCAACCATGTTTGCACCAGGAAAACATGGTGTGTGAAGAATACCTTCACCTTGATGGCGCAAAGAAAATTGACAAACATGACCAGGAAGGTGTACACACAGCCCATATACACGTCAAAAGTATTGGGACACCTGCCTTTACACATATGAACTTTAATGGCATCCCAGTCTTAGTCCGTAGGGTTCAATGATGAGTTGGCCCACCCTTTGCAGCTATAACAGCTTCATCTCTTCTGTGAAGGCCGCCCACAAGGTTTAGGAGTGTGTCTATGGGAATGTTTGACTATTCTTCCAGAAGAGCATTTGTGAGGTCAGGCACTGATGTAGACCAGAAGGTCTGGCTCGCAGTCTCCGCTCTAATTCATCCCAAAGGTGTTCTGTCAGGTTGAGGTCAGGACTCTATGGAGGTCAGTCAAGTTCCTCCACCCCAAACTCGCTCATCCATGTCTTTATGGACCTTGCTTTGTGCAGTCATGTTGGAACAGGAAGGGGCCATCCCCAAAATGGTTCCCACAAAGTTGGGAGCATGAAATTGTCCAAAATGTCTTGGTATTCTGAAGCCTTAAGAGTTCCCTTCACTGGAACTAAGGGGCCAAGCCCAACCCCTGAAAAATAACCCCACAGTATAAACCCCCACTCCACAAAATGATTTGGACCAGTGCACAAAGCAAGGTCCATAAAGACATGGATGAGCGAGTTTGGGGTGGAGGAACTTGACCTCAACCCAATAGAACACCTTTGGGATGAATTAGAGTGGAGACTGTGAGCCAGGCCTTCTTGTCCAACATCAGTGCCTGACCTCACAAATGCGCTTCTGGAAGAATGGTCAAACATTCCCATAGACACCCTCCTAAACCTTGTGGACGGCCTTCCCAGAAGAGTTGACGCTGTTATACCTGTAAAGGGTGGGCCAACTCAATATTGAACCCTACGGACTAAGGCGCCATTGAAGTTCATGTAAAGGCAGGTGTCCCAATACTTTTGGTAATATAGTGCATGTCTGACCACAAGATGGCACCACACCCCGTCACTGCAGGGGATGTCAATGTGATATCAGGACACTAGGTGGCATATTTAAAAAGCATCAATGGTGACATTCATCAAACACTCACTGGAGGTAAATCTTTTGCTGTCACCTTTTGTGTGCCACCGACTGCTCACCTAAAAGAAAATCCCATCTGTGTCAGTTGGCACTGGGCCCATCGCAAGATTTCCCCTTTATTCCTGTTTAGGTGGCAACTCAAAATTTTGGATTCTTCTGGAACGCCCCGCTATCCTCATTTAAAGTCCCAAATAACTTCCTTTGTTATTTTTAATCGAACAATTAGGGATGGAGGCACACGGTCGCATTAATAATTCGTTTTTTCAATACCATTTCCTTTTATTATATATTTCTTCGATATTAATCTCCCATTAGGTACTGTGTGTCCCCATGCATAATTTCCAACAGGAAGTCACTTTATTTTTTCTTTTGTTATTTGGCTTTTCCCACATTATATGTGCACATGGGGGGTTAGTGGCCGTTATTTGTCCTGGACCGTGCCTTTCTGTCATGTCCCAGAGCTGCGACGCGCACTGGGGATTTTTTCCCCTCCGCCCTGTTCTGACGTAGGGCGGGCGGGTTCTCCTACACTGCGCATCGACGTCATGCCTTCTGCGTCCTTTTGGCGCACTTATACCGGCTGCACAGTTCACCATCTCCAGCGTTTGGGGAGTCCGGTGTGACGCTCTGGGCTGGCCGGTTTGGATGTTGGACTGGCGGCGTCGTGGCGCACACTGGCCCCCCCCCCCCCCTTTGGTTTGCTGGTGCATGACGTTGGGGGATGTTTCCGTGGCGGCGCTCCCCGCTGGAGTCTCTCCCGGTGCAGGGTCTTTCACCCCAGTCCTTTTATCATTTTGTTTTCACACTTAGCTTTGGCTTTTATGCCCCTCATCACCCACCATCAGGAAATTTTCACTTTTGTTACATTAACTTCTTTCCCAATGTTTCACTCTCCTTGTCATTTCTTTCACTGCCACCGCCTTTCATATAGGCTCTTCCTTTCCAATTCCTTCCTTTTCCTCACTCTTTTTCTTTTCCTCCCTTTTCTCTTGTTTTTCCCTTTTTTTCCCCCCGTTCTCTATTATTATTATACAAGATTTATATAGCGCCAACAGTTTACTCAGCGCTTTACAATGTATAAGGGGGACAAAGGGTTCTTTACATTTGCTTTTCTCTTCTTTACCTTTTCACTCTTTATTTACTTTTTCATTTTTCACTTATTCATTCCCTTATTGATCTTTTTCTGTTCCTCGGTGCTTTGCTCACTCTAGGCCACTTCTCTGCGTTCTCAGTCACCTTTGTGCCTTGTCCCCACCTGACCCACCCAGGTTTGTCTTTGTCGGGCTTGCGTCGCCCGGACGCGCTCCCTCAGCTCCGGGTATGACACTCTTGGCCGGCTAAACTTTTACGGCTACACCACCACAGCGCAGATATTTTTGTAAGCCCGTGGGTAAAATGTACTTACGTGGGGTTTCATGTTTTACATTTGTCCACTTGTTTTCCAGACCAGTGAAAATATTGTTGGTCTCCCTATTCATAGGTGGTCACTACGGTTTGCTCCTGATGAGTGGCTTTAAAGCGGGGTTCCACTCTCTCTGATAAATTCTTTTTTTTTTGGCCAAATGACATTGATTACTATATAGCAATAGGGAACTCACCTGTTCCGTTTTTCAGTGGCATTGCTGTTTGTTTTGGCTTAATAAATGAACTTTGATAATGAAATCTAGATGGTTGTCATCTTGCCTGTGGGCATGTGAAGCCCACAGGCATCCTCTTCTGGGATACCGTGCTGCTGATCGACCAGCATGCACCGCCCGCTCTTTTCAGATCTCGCGCATGCGCATTAGACCGAAATCGGAGTGCCGCCAACAGCTCCGGTTGCTATCACAACGAGCAGCGTCGTAATGACGTCACTCCCACTATGGAAATCTCTCGATAACTATTGGAACAGGCGGCCGCACTGACTCCTGGGAACAATGACACAAGCTCCCAGGAGCCAGTGCGGCTTACAGGAAGTGAGTAATTAGCCGCTCCAGACACGCCCCTAACCGCAGCCTGTACTTCCTGCAAAAAACAAAGAGCTTCAACAAGAAATGTAAAGCCTGCAAAAAAAAAAAAAAAAGTGCAGTTTTGTCATTAGGACATTGCGGTAATCAGCTGCAGTTAGTGTAGAAAAATCAGGTTGGAGCTCCGCTTTAAGGTCCCGAAACGCGTAGAGCTTCCAACTACCGTTATGTGCACACAATCAGTACTCCTGTATGGATGTTCCACTCTATTGATTTTGTCTTTTGCATGTGACATTTCAATATGTCACACATCAATACATTATTCCTCTATATACATATTTAATATGTCCTATTCCTCCTATGTTTGTTAACAAACAAGTCCTTGTTGGAATGCTTTTTTTAATGAAATACAAAATACTAATTTATAGCCATGTGCATAAATATGTAAAAAAAAAAAAAACTGTTAAAATGAATTAATTAAAATGGCTGTTTTATCCAATTTACATTTCTGCTCCCATGTGCTTCATTTAAAGTCCCGCCTTCTGTTCCCCCTTTATTCCTGTTTAGGTGGCAACTAAAATTTTGGTTTCTTCTTCACTTTCAGTTTAAATAGAGAGTGCATCTTCCTAATACAGAGCCAGACAGCAAAAAAAACAAAACCTGACGGGTGCAAACCCATCACCACTATCCAAAACTAATATAAAAGGGTTGGCTGTAGATACACTAAGGATCAGAGATGTGCTGATGACATTCTCTCTTCTGCACAAATACCAGTTAACCTGAACGGTGTCCAATGTGAATATTCAAAATAACATTCATGTAATAATTCATCTCTATGTAGAGTTGTGTGATCAGTGTAGGTGTAGCACACCCTCCGGTCATACAAGATACAAATAGGTATTTGCTGTGTCTGGTAGACCTTGTGGGGAGTGACAGCATGATGAGCTTTTGTGGTGTCTGGTAGACCCTGCGGGAAATGGATGTATGATGGGCTATTGTAGCATCTGGTGGACAATGTTAGAAGTGACCATACTGTGGGCTTTTGTGGTGTCTGGTAGACCCTGTGGGAAATGACCGTATGATGGGCTTTTGTGGTGTCTGGTGGACCCTGCGGGAAATGGATGTATGATAGGCTTTTGCAGTATCTGGTGGACCCTGTTAGAAGTGACCGTACAATGGGCTTCTGTTGTGTCTTGAATAGGAAGTGACAGTATGATGGCCTTTCGTGGTGTTGGGTAGACCCTGTGGGAATTGACCATATGATGGGCTATTGTAGCATCTGGTGGACAATGTTAGAAGTGACCGTACGGTGGGCTTTTGTGGTGTCTGGTAGACCCTGTGGGAAATGACCGTATGATGGGCTTTTGTGGTGTCTGGTGGACCTTGTGGTTAGTGACCATATGATGGCCTTTGATGGTGTTGGGTAGACCCTGTGGGAAGTGACCATAATGATGGGCTTTTGTAGCACCTGGTGGACCCTGTGGGAAATGACCATATGATGGGCTTTTGTGGCGTCTTGTAGACCCTCTGGGAAATGACCGTATGATGGGCGTTTGCAATGTCTCGTAGACACTGTGGGAAGTGACAATATGATGGTCTTTTGTGGTGCCTCGTAGACCCTCTGGGAAATGACTGTATGATGGGCTTTTGTGGTGCCTCGTAGACCCTCTGGGAAATGACCGTATGATGGGCGTTTGTAGTGCCTCGTAGACCCTCTGGGAAATGACCGTATGATGGGCTTTTGTGGCGTCTCGTAGACCCTATGGGAAACGACCATATGATGGGCTTTTGTGGTGCCTCATAGACCCTCTGGGAAATGACTGTATGATGGGCTTTTGTAGTGCCTCGTAGACCCTCTGGGAAATGACCGTATGATGGGCTTTTGTGGCGTCTCGTAGACCCTATGGGAAACGACCATATGATGGGCTTTTGTGGTGCCTCATAGACCCTCTGGGAAATGACTGTATGATGGGCTTTTGTGGCGTCTCGTAGACCCTATGGGAAACGACCATATGATGGGCTTTTGTGGTGCCTCATAGACCCTCTGGGAAATGACCGTATGATGGGCGTTTGTGGTGTCTCGTAGACACTGTGGGAAGTGACAATATGATGGTCTTTTGTGGCATCTGGTGGAACCTGTTAGAAGTGACTGTACAAATGGGCTTTTGTGGCATCTGGTGGACCCTGTGGGAAATGACCATATAATGGGCTTTTGTGGTGTAAGGTAGACCCTGTGGGAAGTGAGCGTATGATGGGTTTTTGTGCAGATATTGGGCAATCGGTTACTGGTGATTTTAGGTGTGCAGAAATTTTAAATCAAAAAGTCCATCTTTAAGTGTAAACTGCACCCAGATCTATTTGGTAGGACCTTCATCTTTGCCCTTGTATACAGATTAACGTGTCCAGTTTAGGTTCTCTGTGTACAGAGCCACCTCTTTCGGAACGCTTGGCTGTTCTCTTGAAGAAACCTAGTCATTGTTGGTGATGGCACAAATGACAGTTGCCTATGGCATCTAAAGCGGTGTTGAGGTCTCATTACTGAACAGAGGTACTACAGGGAGCAACACATTTTTATATATATATATAAAAATAGAGAAAAGACAGGTCCTCTTATTGCACAGAGCTTAGAACTTTACCGAAAGCTAGAGCTCTGCAGTTTTGACAACTTGCCCGGAGCTGAACTGAGGTGAGACGTTCTCCCAGCCCTATGCAACATCCATCCTATACCATTTATAGTTCACAAACAGATTCTCACAAGGCTCTTTTCTCAGATTTTGTTTTTATTGTCAAAACATTTTTATTTAAAAAAAAAAAAAAAAAAATCTTACCCAGCGATTACAAGTAACAGTTAGATATTCCAATCGTACAAAACACGAGAGCGACAAAATGAGTTGGGATCCCTTTGTCAGAGTCTGGAAAGGGGAGGGGTTTTGCGGGGGGGGGGGGGGGGGGACACACGCCGTCACATGTCACTCTACAGTTCCTGCATCCCGAACAAGCCCCTAATTTCCAAATTAAAAAAAAAACTGGTCACCAACTACCCCAGGAGGAAACATGGTTGCCAGAGAAAGGGGGGGTACCTTCTGCTAGGGGCGGCCACATACACGTCCTCTGGAGAAGGGCTGGGGACACGCCGACGCCTCCCTCTCTCTCTCCAGCGGAGAAGGGCTGGGGACACGCCGACGCCTCCCTCTCTCTCTCCAGCGGAGAAGGGCTGGGGACACGCCGACGCCTCCCTCTCTCTCTCCAGCAGAGAAGGGCTGGGGACACGCCGACGCCTCCCTCTCTCTCTCCAGCGGAGAAGGGCTGGGGACACGCCGACGCCTCCCTCTCTCTCTCCAGCAGAGAAGGGCTGGGGACACGCCGACGCCCCCTCTCTCTCTCCAGCGGAGAAGGGCTGGGGACACGCCGACGCCTCCCTCTCTCTCCAGCGGAGAAGGGCTGGGGACACGCCGACGCCTCCCTTCCCCCAGTGGAGAAGGGCTGGGGACACGCCGACGCCTCCCTCTCTCTCTCCAGCGGAGAAAGGGCTGGGGACACGCCGACGCCTCCCTCTCTCTCTCCAGCGGAGAAGGGCTGGGGACACGCCGACGCCTCCCTCTCTCTCTCCAGCGGAGAAGGGCTGGGGACACGCCGACGCCTCCCTTCCCCCAGTGGAGAAGGGCTGGGGACACGCCGACGCCTCCCTCTCTCTCTCCAGCGGAGAAAGGGCTGGGGACACGCCGACGCCTCCCTCTCTCCGGTGGAGAAGGGCTGGGGACACGCCGACTCCTCCCTTCCCCCAATAGAGAAGGGCTGGGGACACACTGAAGCCTTCCCCTGCCCAAGTGATATATGACTCAAAAGCAACTAAAGTTGTGATATCAACCTAATGGTGAACTGCAGAGTAGCAGTGATAGGTCCTCTTTCCTCTGTGTTTGCAACACAGTAACTGGGAATTAGTATACGCCCAGAACATTTCTAGAAAACACTAACCGGGGGCCCCGATATGCTAAATCGAGTGGAAGGGCCCCACGGGCACACCTCACCCTACCCCAAACGTATCAAATACAGTGCATCTTAACAGTTTGCGGTACAAAGCCAATGTGTAGCAAGACAATTTCTACAAACATACTGAATTTTTACCAGGAGCCAAAAAAAAAAAATACAAAAATTAAAAAGATTAAAGGAAGTCCTGCAAATTAAACCCTTTTCACTGCCAGGGGCATTCGCTGCAACCACTGCATAAGTCACTGGAAGAGAGGGCTGAAGTTATGTGTGTAGTGCTAATCTTGCCGTCTGTAAGAGTGAACAGACTCCGCCCTATATTTTGGGCAGGTCAGTGGGAGGATACAGTTATGGGTGGAGCTTGCTAATTGGCCTGGCTTATATTTCCAGGATCCAGTTATAGAGGGAGCTGGCAGTACCAAGCAATGGCATACGTACCCCTCCCCCCCCCTCTCTGCCTGTGTGTAGGGGACACGGCGCTCTCAGTCTCGGCAAGCGACGGTCCTCCCGCCCCGGACTAGATAGAGCCGGGAGACGGCACGGTGTCTACAGCACTTTTATAGTGTATAAATAAAGAGCTTGTTAATGAAGCCTTAAAAAGGGGTCCCCCCGGGGGTACGGATTGGCATTACACTGGAATGTCTGAGTTAGTCTGGTGCGTATGAATCCTGCCGCTAACAGTGAAGTTACAAATAATATATTTTATATATAAATCAAAAAGAAAAAAAAAAGTTGACTTTTTTTTTTAAATACTGGTATGAAGATGACTCTTTTCTTTCTTTATAAAATCTCTTAACTCATTAATGGAAAATAAATGGAAAAGACAGGCCAGTAAGAACACTCTAAAGATTAATAAACATCACTTCGAGGGTTTTTGTGTGACGGTAAAGATGCCATAGGCTCTCCCCGACACGTGCTGACATCCCCCCCACCCCCCACTCGTCTTATGAGGGGGGAGGGGGGGGTATCGGGGGTTGGGTTGTGTGCGGATTACGGCGTGGGTTTTGTTCTCGTTAGATGAGAAGGCACGTGGTTTTCTTCTTGCCACGTCTGGCTTGCAGAGCCGCCCTTGTGGCCAACTCGAACACCTCTCGGACGCCGTCTTTTGTCTTAGCGGAGCACTCCATGTAGCCGTAAGCCGAGATCCTGTTAGCCATGTCGCGCCCCTCCTCCGGCTTTACCGGCTCCTGAAAACAAAAAAGGAAACAGCGAGGGAATTACATAAAGGAAACAGATCAAAAGATACATTGTGTAAGGCTGGAGTAAAAAGAAGTGGCAATTTCTTATTGTGCTGGACATTCTATACTGAGGGCAGCTCTGCCTTGTATACTCTGCTGGATGATGTATACCCACTCACTGAGAGACTAAACTATATACTTCACATCCCTTCATACACTTTACACCACTCCAGTCTGTACCCTGTGCTGTATGCCATTATACTCCATGCTACGCCAGTCTGTACCCTGTGCTGTATGCCATTATACTCCATGCTACGCCAGTCTGTACCCTGTGCTGTATGCCATTATACTCCATGCTAGACCAGTCTGTACCCTGTGCTGTATGCCATTATACTCCATGCTAGACCAGTCTGTACCCTGTGCTGTATGCCATTATACTCTATACTACGCCAGTCTGTACCCTGTGCTGTATGCCATTATACTCCATGCTACGCCAGTCTGTACCCTGTGCTGTATGCCATTATACGCCATGCTACGCCAGTCTGTACCCTGTGCTGTATATACTCCACATCGCTTCACTCTGGGCTGTATGCTATATACTGGACACCAATTCAGTCTGTACCCTGTGCTGTATGCTATATGCTCCACATCATTCTAGTCTGCACCCTGTGCTGTATGCTATATACTCCAGGCCACTCCAGTCTGTACCCTGTGCTGTATGCCATACATCCCACATCATTCCAGTCTCTACCCTATGCTGTATGCTATATACTCCACATCATTCTAGTCTGCACCCTGTGCTGTATGTGATATACTGCATGCCACTCCAGCGTGTACCCTGTGCTGTATGCCATTATCTTCCATGCTACACCAGTCTGTACCCTGTGCTATATGCCATACATTCCACATCATTCTAGTCTGTACCCTGTGCTGTATGCTATATACTCCACATCATTCTAGTCCGTACCCTGTGCTGTGATATACTCCATGCCACTCCAGTCTGTACCCTTTGCTATACATTCCACATCACTCAAGTCTGTACTCTGTGCTGTATATACTCTACATCACTTCAGTCTGTACTGTGTGCTGTATACTATACTTTACACATTATTCTGGGCTGTACGCTATATACTGGACGCCAATTCAGTCAGTAGCCTGTGCTGTATGCTATATGCTCCACATTATTCTAGTCTGTACTCTGTGCTGTATGCGATATACTCCATGCCACTCCAGTCTGTACACTGTGCTGTACACCATACATCCCACATCATTCCAGTCTCTACCCTATGCTGTATGCTATATACTCCACATAATTCCAATCTGCACACTGTGCTCTATGCTACACAATTTTAAGGCTCGAAAAAAGCCTTAAAATTCATACTTTTCAGGAATCCTTCCCCTGCCTTGTGTGCGGCATTGCTTTGCCTTTCTCTACATACAGTACTGGGGGAGGGGAAGGGTTTGCCCACCTTCTAACAGTACCTACCCCTGTCTAGAATTATACAGCAATATTTCGGATGTCATTTAGGAGGGGTGCTGACAGACACTAGGGGGGGAGAAATATATAAAATCTGGACCTGCAACAATCATGAAAACATTGAACAGCAAATGTAACATTAGATCTAAGATGCCTTCAGGAAAAATAGAAATCTGCTGTGCCTGGCAAACAGAGTTGCCCCTTTCACTTATTCTGTTAATCGCACATTGAGGGACCTATTTACATTGCGAAGCGCAGAGTAAACTGTTGGCGCAATATAAATCTCGTATAATAATAATAATTTAAAGACATTTTGGGGTCAGAGGTTTATTATACAGAAGTGAGGCCCCTCCACTCCTCTGCTGCTCCACCCATTTCTATGGGGACATTTACTCGCCTGTTTCATCTTTGTTAGCTCTCGGCGGGTGTGCTCGTCATTACGCAGGTCCTTCTTGTTCCCCACCAGGATGATGGGCACATTGGGGCAGAAATGTTTTACTTCCGGAGTCCACTTCTCAGGGATATTTTCTGGGAAAAAAAAAAAAACAAAAAACGTCATTATCATCATCAGAGCTCATCTCACCAACCCACCCCCCCCCCAGAACACAGAGAGGAGGATTTCTGGGGCCAGCTGCTGCATCTCCACAATTCTACATTAAATATTAACCCTAGGATAGTTTTAAATTTGCATTATAAATTTCGGTCCCTAGGCACACAAATATTAACTAAGGTATAAGAAATGCTGCGCCAACCCAATAGAACAAAAAAAAAAAAAAACAGAAGCAGCTAGCACACAAACAAACCAAGTCACATCAAGATATAAATAAAGTGCAGCGCTGAGAATATCCAGCATAACTTAATGTGTGTAAAAGATTAAATACACCTGTGAAAATGTGAATGTAATAGCCAACCAGATAAGGAAAGCCAGCAGTGTAGCCTGCTGGGTATAACCAAAAAAGTATCCATAGTGAAATATGGGGCAACAAGGGACCAAAGTCCATAAAGTGTATGATAAGTGAAAGTCTTCTCCAAGAGGGGGGGCACTATATACCCTGGGAGGTAAGTTGTCACTCAAATCTTCAATGGAAAAAGTTGGACACCCTTACCAGATCCGTAGGACGCACCTGCCGTATAGCAGTGCGTCTATTAGGCATAAAGGGATGGTCTCACGTGGTGTCCAACCGAATGATGTCCTGTAGGTCACGGTCACCGGTAAGGAGTAGTTGTCATAGGCAGAAGTTGAACCACTGTCACACACACTCTCCGATTCCGGAACGGAATGATCAGGAGGAAACAGTTCAAAATGGAGCCATGGAAAAAAAAAAAAGGGAACTCCACATGGTGTAGGTCAAAAATGGGGACCATCCCTTTATGCCTAATAGACGCACTGCTATACGGCAGGTGCGTCCTACGGATCTGGTAAGGGTATCCACCTTTTTCCATTGAAGATTTGTGGGCACCGACAGGCGGCACTGATGAGGTACTGATAGGTGTTACTGCTGGGCACTGAGGTGGGCACTTGAAAAGGTTTTTATTGGGGGAATGCTGGGCACTGATTGGTAGCGTTTTTTTACACATCTGAGGGGGCTGTGCTGATAATCAATGTGCCGATTATCAGCACAGACCCCCCCTCTGACAAGGAGAGCCGCTCTGATCGGTTCTCCCTGTCAGCGCGAACCGAGGAATTCGGTTTACCAATACTTCCTGGTTCACGCTGGTCACTGCTGATCACGTGGTAAGAAGCCTTCTGTTCACGATCGGAGATCAGACTGACACGCCGCACTCACGATAGCCATGCTGCGCGCCCCCACGGGCGCACGCCGGCATGTTATCCTGCTGGACGTCATATGACGCCCAGTCAGGATAAGAGAACCACTTCCCGGCCGTCATTTTGCTATAGGCCGGGCGGGAAGTGGTTAAATGTAAAAAAAAAAGAAAAGAAAAGGGACTTTCTGATTTTTTTTAATAAAGTACTTTGGAAAAGACAATGACACCTCTGTTTGCGTACAAAGAGCGCAGCTATGCCCGGCACCCAGGGAAGCACCAACATCACTTCTTGAGCCCCTGGAACAAACGGCAATTCACGTGATGCAGTGTGAGCTGAAGACGTATATATAGGCAACGATGTGAGTGGGCAGGCGTGAATGGGCATTAAAGATCAGGGGTCTCCTGGCTTGTTGGTCAGGGTGGGCTGGACAGATGAGAAGTCTCCTGACTTGTTGGTCAAGGCATGAAGTCAGGGTGGGCAGGACAGACAAAATGGCCCCTGGTCTGTCAAAGTACGAGCTCACTGTGGGCATGACAGAGGAGGAGTCTCCTGGTTTTTGTCAGTCAAGATAATGTCATGATGGGCAGGCGTAGTAGACCTGGAATCTCCTGGCTGGTTGGACAAAGTAGGTCGTCATGGTGGGCAGGATAGACCAGAAGGCTCCTGGCCCATTAGACAAGGTATGATGTCATGGTGGGCACGGTAGACCAGGAGTCTCCTGGCCCATTAGACACAAGGTATGATGTCATGGTGGGCGGAGTAAACCAGAAGTCTGCTGGCCCTTTAAACATGGTATGATGTCATGGTGGGAGAGGTAGACCAGGAGTCTCCTGGCCCATTCGACAAGGTATGAGGTCATGGGAGGCAAGGTAGACCAGGAGTCTCCTGGCCCATTCGACAAGGTATGAGGTCATGGTGGGGGGAGTAAACTAGAAGTCTCCTGGCCCTTTAGACAAGGTATGTCGTAGTGGGCAGGGTAGACCAGGAGTCTCCTGTCCATGAAGTTAGGCAGTGGGAATGGCCAAGACAGGCTGGGGGTCCGAGTTTCCAGGTCCACCAGCTACAGTCAGCCGTGACACAATTATGTCACCACCGGGAAAAAAAAAAAAAAGGACCACAATGGGGAAGTTACACGACTGGTGACCTGGGGAGGATGTGGGTTCAAACAGGAAATATGGGACACATCGAGTCCTTATTACGCCAGTTTTTGGAAGTGAAGTCACGGTGGCTGCCACATTGTATTGCAAAAGAAAATAATTTGAAGAAGGTAAGTAATGTAATTTTTTAAAGCTGATGAAAAGATTCAGCCTGTAGTTCAGCTTTACTTTTACTGCCAGTTACCAACAGTAAATAATATATACAAAGTGAATACAATTTATACCCTTCCCCCAACACTCACCTAAACTGTCAGGGCTATCGATGGAGAAGCACATTAATATAACATCTGTGTCTGGATAGGACAGAGGTCTCAATCTGTCGTAGTCTTCCTGTCCGGCTGTGTCCCACAAGGCAAGTTCCACCTGTAGGGAGGACATAGAAAGATTATTCTCTGGGCCGCGCAAAACACGCGCAAGCTCCACCCCCCCCAACCTGAATCGTCCCACCTACCTGTTTACTGTCCACCTCAATGTCAGCCACATAGTTCTCAAACACTGTGGGGACGTAGACTTCCGGGAATTGGTCTTTACTAAACACTATCAGAAGGCACGTCTTCCCGCACGCTCCATCTCCAACGATGACGAGTTTCTTACGGATGGCAGCCATGTCTGCAGAGGGAGAAAGAGATCAATAAAAAACACACCCACAACACATCTATCCATCAATATCTGAGCAACAACATGGCAGAGCTCAAGAAAGGAAGGGGTGACCCCTGGAAGTCGCACATCTATGGTGTCCTGCTGCAATGAACGGAGTGGCGACCTCAGCCTGGACTCCGACCAGGACACGCCCCCAACATGGTTCACTCCGCCCCCTGAAGCTTAGTCGTGGGGAATGGCAGAGCTCACATTCTTCTTGCTGCTGGTCAATTCCCCCCACATGCATACCATTCCCTAAAGTCAAACTCCGGGATTAGTAAATATCTAAATCCATTCATCATGTGCATTCTTCTTTAATCTCGGTGTGATTTGTTCTTCTTCCAGATCTGAGCAGTAATCCAGTGTGATACTTCCTGTAATAAAGACCGATCACTGCTGCCCCCTCTCTCCTTGTGCAGGGTGACTGGTCTTGTCTCCGCCCCCTTAGTGTAGTTTTCTGCGGGCAGTCTGTAGTGGGTGGGGCCTGCTAAACCCCTCCCACAGGGGAATGGTTTTGTTTCTGCCCTTTCCTGTAGATTTCTGCAGGCAGCTTGTAGTGGGTGGGGCCTGCTAAGCCCCTCCCATAGCTCTGCTTGCTCTCCCTGTGCAGGGTGACTGGTCTTGTCTCCACCCTTTCCTGTAGTATTCTGTAGTGGGCGGAGCCTGCTGGATCCCTCCCACAGCTCTGCTCTCCTTGCGCAGGGTGACTGTCTCGTCTCTGCCCCCTCCTGTCGTTTTCTGCAGGCAGTCTGTAGTGAAGGGGGGCCTGCTATGCCCCTCCCATGGTGGGAGGGACTGGTTTTGTCTCCGCCCTATCGTGTAGGTTTCTGCAGGGAGCTTGTAGTGGGTGGGGCCTGCTGGGCCCCTCCCACAGCTTTGCTTGCTCTCCCTGTGCAGGGTGACCGGTCTTGTCTCTGCCCTTTCCTGTAGTATTCTGTAGTGGGCGGAGCCTGCTGGATCCCTCCCACAGCTCTGCTCTCTCCTTGTGCAGGGTAACTGGTCTTTTCTCCGCCCGCTTCTGTCGTTTTCTGCAGTCTGTAGTGGGTGGGGCCTGCCAAGCCCCTCCCATGGGGGGCTGGTCTTGTCTCCGCCCTTTCCTGTAGTATTCTGTAGTGGGCAGAGCCTACTGGATCCCTCCCACAGCTCTGCTCTCTCCTTGTGCAGGGTAACTGGTCTTTTCTCCACCCCCTCCTGTAGTTTTCTGCAGGCAGTCTGTAGTGGGTGGGGCCTGCTAAGCCCCTCCCATTGGGGGAACTAGTCTTGTCTCCGCCCCTCCTGTAGTTTTCTGCAGGCAGTGGGGCCTGCTAAGCCCCTCCCATTGGGGGGAACTGGTCTTGTCTCCGCCCCTTCTGTAGTTTTCTGCAGGCAGCCTGTAGTGGGTGGGGCCTGCTGGGCCCCTCACTCAACTCTGCTCTCTCCTTGTGCAGGGTGGCTGGTCTTGTCTCCGTCCTTTCCTGTAGTGGGAGGAGCCTGCTGGATCCCTCCCACAGCTCTGCTCTCTCCTTGTGCAGGGTAACTGGTCTTTTCTCCGCCCGCTTCTGTAGTTTTCTGCAGTCTGTAGTGGGTGGGGCCTGCCAAGCCCCTCCCATGGGGGGGCTGGTCTTGTCTCCGCCCTTTCCTGTAGTATTCTGTAGTGGGCAGAGCCTGCTGGATCCCCTCCCACAGCTCTGCTCTCATCATAGTCATTTCATTAAACCTCGGCACTATAAACTTGTCTCCCCCTCATTTCAATCTTATAGGGTGGCTGCCTTGCATGGACCCCTGGAGCCCCAGGGTAGCGACCCTTATGAGCGTGCTGCAAGGCAGGACTACTATCCTACATGCCGGTGCTCTGCGCATCGGCACAAACAGGCAATGAGGGCTCTTTTTTGTTTACTTTACAGTCATTAGCAATTACATTTGATATATTTCATACTATTTATATTAACCGCTTGTCGACCACATCACTGAAATATACGGCTGCAAGGCGGCTCTGCTGCACCAAATCACGTACTAGCTACAATATCCAGCACTTCCAGGTAGGGGGGCGCAGGCCGCCGGCGACTCGGCCGTACTGCGATTATACACAGCAGATGCCGATCGTCGGGAGGACGTATTACATACACAGGACAGAGCCCTGTCTATGTAAACTGGCTGGTCAGCGGGGAAGTAACGGATTTTCTTTCCCCACAAAGCAGGAAATAAAATCCATCACTTTATGAGGTGCTTTTACTGAGGGAAGTGATTGATTTTTTTTTTCCTGGCACACTGTTAACCCTTTGATCACCCCTAGATGTTTAACCCCTTCCCAGCCATTAGTAACAGTGATCAGTTCTAAAAATATGCACTGTCACTGATTAGTGTCACTGGTTCCCACAAAGCGTCAATAGTGTCAGTTAGTGTCCGATTTCTGCCGCAATATTGCAGTCCTGCTATAAGTCGCTGATCGCTGCCATTACTAGTAAAAAATAAATAAAAATTACAGTGTATATCCCATAGTTTGTAGACGCTAAAACTTTTGCACAAAAACCAATCAATATACACTTCTTTGGACAAAAATATGTAGTAGAATTCCTTTTCGATTGATCAACTTGGGTGCAACCAGCCTGCCGGGTATTGGTATAGCCGCTAGAAATAATCACGTTCTTCTCCCGGCAGAGAAGACAATTGCTCGGCGGGAGGGATTCCCCCTGCCAACACTGTCTGGGTGGGGGGAGATCAAGCTAATTTATTTCCTGGAAATCCGCTCCGTGTCTTAGCCTATAAGGCAGGGGTCTCAAACTGACGGCCCTCCAGCTTTTTTGCGAAACTACAAATCCCATCATGTCTCTGCCTGTGGGAGTCATGCTTGTAACTGTCAGCCTTGCAATGCCTCATGGGACTTGTAGTTTCGCGACAGCTGGAGGGCCGCCAGTTTGAGACCCCCTCGGTATAGGAGCTTCGGAAACCTCCTCCCTGTCCAGTCCAGGAAGAGGACTGACTTTAGCTTTTTTTTTTTTTCTGGCCATAATAAACTGTCAGTGTTCCCACAGACACACCGATCGTATGCCCACCGCAACAAGCCCAGAGACAGGTAGCCAATTGTCAACAGGACCCCAAGCGCGGGTAGCAGACGTCTGTTTGGCATGCTACAAACGGACACTGTAAAAACACAACGCCCTACGACTGAAAAGGTTCTGGAGCTACCTTTGGGGCATTTATAGAGCAGCCCCAAAATGCAAGAGGGAACGCACATTTCTGCAATGCTCGGGTGTGAATTGGGGCTTTACAGTAAAAGCAGACCTTTGCTCCCCCCCCCCCCTTACGTAGCCTTACTCTGTGTTCCTCTCCATACACCCCCCCCCCCACGCAAGCGCCCTATAATACAATTAGCCTAGGTCAGCGATAAGGAACCTTGGCAACCCAGATGTTTTGGAACTACATTTCCCATGATGCTCATGCACTCTACAGTGTAGTTGAGCACCATGGGAAATGTAGTTCCAAAATATCTGGGGTGCCAAGGTTCACCATCACTGACCCAGATTCAGACTGGATGCAGTGCGATCTTCATGCAGTTTGGAGTGCGAATTTGCAGTGAGATTGTAACGCGATTGAAGCTTAAAATTGCATCACACCTCACTAAACAAGCACAGGACCCTTTTTTTTTTTTTGACCGCATCAGAATCGCACTACAAACATGTGAACGGCCTTCAAAGAAAACTATGTTATTTTATTCGACATGCGAATTCCTGCATTCTGGAACGCATCAGAAATGCATCAGTGTGAACCAGGGTTCAATGTTTTTTTTCTTTGCTGGACCCGCCAGTGATGACGAGTCAAAAGGGAAAAAAAACATCTTCAGCGGGAGCAAAGACTACAATGAAAAGCTGAAAAACAACAAAAACACAACAAAAACACAACAAAAACACAACAAAAACACAACAAAAACACAACAAAAACACAACAAAAACACAACAAAAACACAACAAAAACACAACAAAAACACAACAAAAACACAACAAAAACACAACAAAAACACAACAAAAACACAAAACACAACAAAAACACAACAAAAACACAAGAATATTGGCCTTCTTTAACTTTTTACATATAATAAAAGTCTAAATACTGTTGTGCCCTTTGGGAGGGGTTCCCCTTTAATAGAGGAGGCAGTCTGTCCTCCATGCTGTGGTTGAACCGTTTGCAGCAGAAAGATTTGATGTCACAGCGGAGTTGTCAGCACCGAAGTAAGTTATAGATCGGTGTATAAAGCAGAGACCATTCCCAACACATCTGGAGGAGATCCAGCACCGTCTCCGTCACTTACCCGCAGCACACCGAGCGCGACTCAGGACACCTACACCAGAGCGACGGGCGGATAGGAGAAGAGCAGAGAGAGAGGGAGAAGAGCAGCCGCCAGTGCAGGACTCACAGGAACTGCCCTGCCCAAAAAGGTCATCATTGTTTTACAACAGAGAACAGGCGGCTGTCGCTGGCAGCCCATTTCACAGCAGCGTTTCCTGCGTCTGTCTGTGTCGGCTCACTTCCCGTCATACACACTGACAGACCAGAGGATGCACAGAGAAGACAGACGCAGGAAACACAACCAGGCCGGGGGGCCGGAGGCTGCACAGAGAGGAGAGCCAACACACCGACAGGTCACGCTGGAGGCTGCACAGAGAGGAGAGCCAACACACCGACAGGTCACGCTGGAGGCTGCACAGAGAGGAGAGCCAACACACCGACAGGTCACGCTGGAGGCTGCAGACACAAGACAGACATAGTAAACATGGAGTAAACACATCAACAGCCCAGTGCTGGAGGCTACACAAAAGACACAGTATACACGCCGACAGGCCAAGCTGGAGGCTGCATAAAAGACAGTATACAAGGCCAAGCTGAAGGCTGCACAAGACAGTATACAAGGCCAAGCTGGAGGCTGCACAAAAGACACAGTATACAAGGCCAAGCTGGAGGCTGCACAAAAGACACAGTATACAAGGCCAAGCTGGAGGCTGCACAAAAGACACAGTATACAAAGCCAAGCTGGAGGCTGCACAATAGACAGTATACACGCCGACAGGCCAAGCTGGAGGCTGCACAAAAGACAGTATACACACCGACAGGCCAAGATGGAGGCTGCACAAGACAGTATACACACACCGACAGGCCAAGCTGGAGGCTGCACAAAAGACAGTATACATGCCAACAGGCCAAGATGGAGGCTGCACAAAAGACAGTATACACACACCGACAGGCCAAGCTGGAGGCTGCACAAGACAGTATACACACCGACAGGCCAAGCTGGAGGCTGCACAAAAGACAGTATACACACCGACAGGCCAAGATGGAGGCTGCACAAAAGACATAGTATACACACCGACAGGCCAAGCTGGAGGCTGCACAAAAGACCGTATATACGCCGACAGGCCAAGTTGGAGGCTGCACAAAAGACAGTATACCCGCCGACAGGCCAAGCTGGAGGCTGCACAAAAGACAGTATACACGCCGACAGGCCAAGCTGGAGGCTGCACAAAAGACAGTATACACGCCGACAGGCCAAGCTGGAGGCTGCACAAAAGATACAGTACACACGCCGACAGGCCAAGCTGAAGGCTGCACAAAAGACATAGTATACACGCCGACAGGTCAAGTTGGAGGCTGCACAAAACACAGTATACACACCAACAGGCCAAGGTGGAGGCTGCACAAAAGACACAGTATACCCACCGACAGGTCAAGTTGGAGGCTGCACAAAACACAGTATACACACCAACAGGCCAAGGTGGAGGCTGCACAAAAGATCGTATACACACAGACAGGCCAAGCTGGAGGCTGCACAGTGAAGATACACAATAAACACACTGACTGAGGGGTGCACAAAGACGACAGATACAGAAAACACACCAACAAGCCTGAGGCTGCACAGAGAGGAAAGACACAGCAAGGCTAGGATCACATCTACGCAGGTCGTTGTTGATCTGTTTTCCCCGGTGCGTTTTGCAGTGGGGTTTTTTTTTTTTGCACACGCATTCGACATGTTTTTAATGCATTTTGTCTTATGCGGAAGAAATAAGCAAAAACGTAGCGAAAGTCTACGGAACCAAAAACGCAGCCTGCTGTGGGCAAAAAAAAAAAAAAGTCCCTGACCCCTTCCAAAAAACGCACCGGTTGAAAACGCACAGATGTAAACGTGACCCATAGGAAAGCATTGTAAATGGACTGCAGTGCGAAGCTGAAAAGAATCACGGGTGTGAACCGAGCCTAAAAAAAACAACAACAACAAAAAAAAACAACAAAAAAAAAAAAAGACAAACCAGAGGTTGCTGATCGAAGATACAGTAACCACACCAGCGGGTCAAGCTGGAGGCTGCACAGTGAAGATACCCAGTAAAACGCACCAACACAGAACGAGGGTGTCAATAGAAGAAGACACAGTAAAAAACACCGACAGGCCAAGCTGGAGGCAGCGCAGCGAAGGAACACAGCAAAAAAAATAAATAAAAACGCAAAACCAACAGACTGGAGGGGTGCACAGAGAAAACAGATACAGTAAACATACCAACAGGCCAACCCGAAGGCTGCACAATGAGGACAGACGCATTAAAAGCGCCAACAGGCCGCGCCTGGGGCTGTACAGAGAGGACAGATACAGTAAACAAGCCAACAGGCCAGGCTGGAGGCTTAGCAAAGGAGACCTCAGTACAGACCTCAGTACAGACCTCAGTACAGACCTCAGTACAGACCTCAGTACAGACCTCAGTACAGACCTCAGTACACACCGACAGGCCCAGAGGTTGCAGATAGACGACACAGTTAACACAGCAACAGGTCAAGCTGAAGGCTGCACAAAAGACACAGGAAACGCACCGGCAGGCCAAGCTGGAGTCTACACAGTGAAGATACACAGTAAACACACCGACAGACTGAGGAGCGCACAGACAAGACAGATACAGCAAATACCCCAACAGGCCAAGCCAAGGACTGCACAGAGGAGGAATGGAATACCCTTACTGCGTTTACTTCACACCAAGAGCCCGAGGGGTGCACAGAGAAGACAGACACAGAAAGCACACCAACAGGCCAAACTGAAGGCTGCACAATGAAGACAGACAAAAAAAAAAAAAAAGAAGAAGGACAGGCCAGAGGCTGTACAGAGAAGACAGTAAACACGACGACAGGCCACGCTGGAGGCTGCAGAGAGAAGACAGACGTAGTAAACACGGAATAGACATACCAACAGCCCAGGCTGAAGGCTGCACAAAGACACAGTAAACACACTGACAGCTCAAATGTGAACAGAGAAGGCAGATACAGTGAAATCACCCAACAGGCCAAGCTGGAGGCTGCACAGAGAATACACAGTAAAAAACACACCAACAGGCCAAGATATTGTAAACACAGAGCAACACACACCAACAGTCCAGGCTGGAGGCTGCACAGAGACAGTAAAACACATCAAGAGGCCAAGCTGAAGGCTGCATGGTGAAGACAGACACAATAAAAATGCCAACAGACCAGAGTATGAATGGAGAGGACACCAATAACCCACCAACAGACTGAAGGCTGCACAGTGAAGAGAAACAACTTAAAAACACCGGCATGATGGACCAGAGGCTGCGCAGGGAAGACAAACAAGGCCAGTTGTGTCAGTTACACCTCATTAGTGCCATACCCAGGGCCTGCAATATGTAATGGGTAAGAACTGGGATGGGGGTACACAAGTAAAGACAGAGGACATAATACATCCAGATAGATACTCAGCCAGTCAACTCTCCAATATCAGTATAATGTTCCGGAGCCGGTACCAGGGAACACAGGAGGAGGAGGAGGAGGATGTTGAGGGTTTTACAGACCTAAAGCAGGTCAGCCAGAATAATAACCTCAGCCAATCAGCAGACAGATCTCTTATCCGAGACCTTTAAATATGACTTCTTCATATCTGACCAGAAGAGACCAAGAAATCCGACATTTAATAACAGTCAGCAAAGCTCTCTTCCCTGACTGATCACAAATCTTCTCTGCAGAGACAGAAATACAAAAATAAGACAAAAAACGCAGCGAACCCTCGATGTGGATCTTTCGGCGAGGTGAGAGGCCGGGTCACATGGCAGCTCGATGTTCCAGATCTGAACACAAAGAAGAAGTTTTCTTTTCGCTGGTTGTGAAGTGAAAGGAAATGAGTCAGGAGGAGTTCGCTAAGCTTTTCCTGGCTGATAAACTTCAGCGTTAGACAGGACGTTACACCATAGAGGAGGGACCGATGTTCTGTACACAGAGATATTCACAAACTTTCTACAAATCTGCATGGTGCCCCAAATATTAGTCAGGTGAGAAGATATCGAGGGCGGGCCCCAGAGCTGACCGCCCGCCGCCAATATCGAGGGCGGGCCCCAGAGCTGACCGCCCGCCGCCAATATCGAGGGCGGGCCCCAGAGCTGACCGCCCGCCGCCAATATCGAGGGCGGGCCCCAGAGCTGACCGCCCGCCGCCAATATCGAGGGCGGGCCCCAGAGCTGACCGCCCGCCGCCAATATCGAGGGCGGGCCCCAGAGCTGACCGCCCGCCGCCAATATCGAGGGCGGGCCCCAGAGCTGACCGCCCGCCGCCAATATCGAGGGCGGGCCCCAGAGCTGGCCGCCCGCCGCCAACACCGAGGGCGGGCCCCAGAGCTGACCGCCCGCCGCCAATATCAAGGGCGGGCCCCAGAGCTGACCGCCCGCCGCCAATATCAAGGGCGGGCCCCAGAGCTGACCGCCCGCCGCCAATACCGAGGGTGGGCTCCAGAGCTGACCGCCCGCCGCCAATACCGAGGGTGGGCCCCAGAGCTGACCGCCCGCCGCCAATATCAAGAGGGGGAGCCAGAGCTGACCTCCCACCGCCAATATCGAGGGCGGGCCCCAGAGCTGACCGCCCACCGCCAATATCGAGGGTGGGCCCCAGAGCTGACCGCCCACCACCAATATCGAGGGCGGGCCCCAGAGCTGACCGCCCGCCACCAATATCGAGGGCGGGCCCCAGAGCTGACCGCCCGCCGCCAACATCGAGGGCGGGCCCCAGAGCTGACCGCCCGCCGCCAATATCGAGGGCGGGCCCCAGAGCTGACCGCCCGCCGCCAATATCGAGGGCGGGCCCCAGAGCTGACCGCCCGCCGCCAATATCGAGGGCGGGCCCCAGAGCTGACCGCCCGCCGCCAATATCGAGGGCGGGCCCCAGAGCTGACCGCCCGCCGCCAATATCGAGGGCAGGCCCCAGAGCTGACCGCCCGCTGCCAATATCGTGAGGGGGAGCCCCAGAGCTGACCGTCCGCCGCCAATATCGTGAGGGGGAGCCAGAGCTGACCTCCCGCTGCCAATATCGTGAGGGGGAGCCAGAGCTGACCGTCCTCCGCCAATATCAAGGGCGGGCCCCAGAGCTTACCGCCCGCCGCCAATATAAAGAGGGGGAGCCAGAGCTGACTACCCGCCGCCAATATCGTGAGGGGGAGCCAGAGCTGACTACCCGCCGCCAATATCGTGAGGGGGAGCCAGAGCTGACTACCCGCCGCCAATATCGAGAGGGGGAGTCAGAGCTGACGGACCACCCGCCGCCAATATCAAGGGGAAGCCCAAGCTGACCGCCATCCTCCAATATTGAGGAGGGCCAGTCAAACCTATTTGCATTGATTCACGCCTTTAATAAATAAAACAAGATGAACTGAGTCTTGGCGCATGTCCAGCATTGCATCACATTTCCTGTATGCCAACATGTTTTGTGTACCAGGGGGCTTAGAGCAGGGGGTATGGTATAGGGAGAAGAAAAGGAAGAGTACAGAGAGGGTCTCAGCAAAGTGACAATGATCATTCCCTGACCAATGAGCAGGCTGGAGGTGGAGACACGACACAGGAAGCTGTGGGGTGGAGGGCTTTGTATGGAGTGAAGGGAGAATTGAGTCACCAACCAGAACACATGAACAGAACTCAACATATTTTGCAAGATAAACAAGTAACACACACTGGAGATGTTCTATTTATCTCTCCAGCTGAAGTTCTGCTGTATTGTAAAACACGGATGTCACCATCACACACAGCCGCTACTACTCCACCCAAACACCACACGGATCTCACTGGACTCCATAATATACCGGAGAACATACCCAGATTGTCTACAAAGGCTGATCTATGAGATCCACATGATTGGGAGCCGACATTCAGCTCTCAGCTCTGTACTACACCAAAACCTTCTACAAGTCTGTGCTTCATCATTGTGCTAAATGGTTGGCGTTTGTGTCAAATATGGCAAAAACCAGACAAGACAAGACAAAAACCCAGCACTTCAATACTCCCCTATCCCTGCACTGTTCTCCTCTACACCCCCCCCCCCCCCAATCACTGCTATACCCTGCCCCCTATCCCAGCACCCCAATACCTGCACTTCCCCCCCCTCTACCCCACCAAAAACTGCTCTCCCCCATCCCTACACACTACACCCCCTGCCCCCCCCAAACACTTTTCCCCTATCCCCCATACTCACTGCTCTCCCCCCCCCGCAACCACTACTTCCCCATGAAACCATTACCCCCCCCCCCCATTTCTGCATTGCAATTCCCTGCCCCCCCCCCCCCAGTCGCTGCACTCACTGCTCGCCCCCATTCCCTGTACTTCCCCTCTACCCCACCAAAACTGCTCTCCTCCCCCATTCCTGCAGTGTACACCCCCTGCCGCGCCCCCCAAATCACTGCTCTTCCCCTGCAACCACTATTCCCTTACTCACTGCCCCCCCCCCTTTCCCAATCACTGCTCTTGCCCTTTCCCTGCACTGCCACACCCTGCCCCCAATCCCAGCACTCACTGCTACCCTACCCACCCCAATCCCTGCACTTCCCCCTCTACCCCACCAAAACTGCTCTCCCCCCATCCCTACATTGTACACCCCCCAGCCACCCTCCTAATCAATTCTTTTCCCCTGAAACCACTACTCCCCAACCTCAATACTCACTATACCCCCTGCAACCACTACCCCCCCATGAAACCATTACCCCCCCCCCCCAATCACTGCCCCCCCCCATTCCTGCACTGCTATTCTCTGCCCCACCCCCCGTCTCTGAACTACTATCCCCCCCCCCCCCACACAAATCGCTGCACTCACTGCTCTCCTACATCCCTGCACTGTACACCCCATGCCCCCGCCAAATCACTGCTCTTGCCCTGCAACCACTATCCCCCCATGAAACCATTACACCCCCCCCCCCCCCATTCCTGCACTGCTATTCTCTGCCCCACCCCCCATCTCTGAACTACTATCCCCCCCCCCCACACACACAAATCGCTGCACTCACTGCTCTCCTACATCCCTGCACTGTACACCCCATGCCCCCGCCAAATCACTGCTCTTGCCGTGCAACCACTATCCCCCCCCCCCCATTCCTGCGCTGCTATTCCCTGCCCCGCGCCCCCCCCCCAAATCACTGCACTCACTGCTCTCCCCATCCCTGCACAGCTATTCCCTGCGACAGCCCCCCATCACTGCTCTCCCCCTACAACCACTACACCTCCATCCCTGCAAAGCTACCCCCCTTCTCTGCACAGCCTCATCTAGCCCCCACCTCCCTTTCATTGCTCTGCCCCTGTCCCCCTGCAACCACTACTTTCCCCTATCCCTGCACTCACCGCCCCCCACCCATCACTGCCCCCCCCCCCCCCCAAATCATCACTGATCTACCACTGCAACTCCCCTATCCCTGCACTCACTGCTCCCCCTAATCTCTGCACTTCTCACCCCTACTCTTCCCCCACTGCAACCACTACTACCCCATCCCCACATTCACTGCTCTCCCCCATCTCTGCAATACTTCCATCTCCCCCCTCAACTCTTCACCCCTATACTGTCCCCTAAGCCCCCCCCCCCCCCCCCATTCCCACACTCACTACTTTCTCATCTCCACATCACTCCAAACTCACACGGCTCCTCCATCTCAACAATGCTTCCCCCAAACTTGCACAGCTCCCCTCATCCCTCCACCATACAACCTGTCAGATAAACTCTCCCACAACTTTCCATTATCTTATGTGTGGGTGAACAGAGATGCATGCTGGGAGCTCCTCTGTGTAGGCTGCAGAATGAGGAAGGGCATTCACACAATATGACAAGAGAAAGTCCTCAGTATAAACCCAGCAAGTCCCGTGTAGGAGAATCCTGTGTGTTCCAGTGCAGAACACAGAGCAGGAAAGGGTCTGGTTGCCATGGGCAACAACATCATTGATCACAGCCCACGTATGAATCGTTTCTGAGCATAAAAAACAAGCAGAGGGGAAGAATTCCGGGACTGTGGGGGGGCAATTCACTAAGAGAAATACCTTGTGAGGGTTTTTTTCTCAAAAGTGGTCAATTCACTAAAATATACACGTTATTTGACAATAAGTTATATATTTATGTTTTGAGTTATTTGGTTGTAGAGGTCATTTTTTTGTTATCAAAATAAGAAACATGTTATATTTACCTGCTCTGTGCAATGATTGCACAGATTGGCCCCCGAACCATCTCCTCTCGGGCCCCCTGCCATCGCTCCTGACTCCTCCCCCCCGCCATCGCTCCTGACTCCTCCCCCCTGCCCAGTGTCCCCATAACATCTCCTCTCGGGCCCCCTGCCATCGCTCCTGACTCCTCCCCCCTGCCGAGTGTCCCCATAACATACCGCTTGCTATAAGGGCACTCGTGCTTGCTTGCCTCAGAGTCAAGTTCCATCTCTTCTGTGTGCCCCCACAGCAAGTCACTTCCTATGGGGGGCACACCTGTGGGCTCACTGCAGACGGGCAAGTGCTGAATTGAGATAAGACTCAGGTAAGGTACTGTATATATCCAGTCCCGGACCACCCCATAGATTTATTGTTACAGGGCGGCCCCTCCTGTGCAAGATCACATATACACGTAATGCAGCACTTCTGCCTGCAGGAGGCATGCGTGCGCCTCTTCTGCTGTGATTTATCACAGCAGAAGTCGATCTGTGGGTGCCGGGCACAGGATGTCGGCCGGCACCCACGGATCATCGGTAGCACACACAGAACGGGGATCTGCCTATGTAAACAAAGCAGATCTCCGTTCTGACAGGGGGGGGGGGGGGATGGAGTTCCTACAAAGCAGGCCCTAGATCAGGGATCTGCAATTAGCGGACCTCCAGCTGTTGCAGAACTACAAGTCCCATGAGGCATAGCAAGACTCTGACAGCCTCAAGCATGACACCCAGAGGCAGAGGCATGATGGGACTTGTAGTTTTGCAACAGCTGGAGGTCTGCTAATTGCATATCCCTGATCTAGAGGTTTAATGCTTTCCCAGATTCATTAGTACAGTGACAGTGCGTAATTTTAGCACTGATCACTGTATTAGTGTCACTGAGCGACTAATTGTCCGCTGCAATCCCTCAGCGCTGCTATAAGTCGCTGATCGCCGCCATTACTAGTATAAAATACTGTATTTATCGGCGTATAACACGTGCCGGCGTATAACACGCGCCCTAAGTTTAGGAGGGAATTTTAAGGAAAAAAAACTTACATTTAAATGCCTGTCAATGCAGCCTCGTCAGTGTACATCTGCAGCCTCGTCAGTGTACATCTGCAGCCTCGTCAGTGTACATCTGCAGCCTCGTCAGTGTACATCTGCAGCCTCGTCAGTGTACATCTGCAGCCTTGTCAGTGCCGTCTTCCAGTTTAAAAATGGCGCCGCCGAGATCCAGAGCTAGATGTCCTGTGTATCTCGGCGGCTCTCCGGTCCTCTCGCAGTCCTGAGTGTACTCGGCTCACAATCGGCGGGGTATCGGTGTATAACACACACCCACGATTTTCCACTGATTTTAAGGGGAAAAAAGTGCGTGTTATACGCCGATAAATAAAAAGTCCACAAATCTATCCCCTATTTAGTAGACGCTAAAATTGTTGCGTAAAACAATATACACTTATTGGGATTTTTTTTTTTATCAAAAACATGTAGCAGAATACATATTGGTCTATATTTATAAAGAAATTCGATTTTTTACATTTTTTGTTATTGGATGTGTTTTATAGCGGAAATTAAAACTTTTTTTTTTTTCCTTTTCAAAATAGTCTTTTTTTGTTTATAGCACAAAAAAATATTTGCAGATGTGATCAAATACCACCAAATCAATTTTTTTTTTTTATTGGATATGTTTTATAGCAGAAAGTAAAATACCGTATTTTTTTTTTCCTTCAAAATTGTCATTTTCTTTTGTTTATATTGCAAAAAATAAAAACCGCAGAGATGATCAATTACCACCAAAAGAAAACTATTTGTGGGGAAAAAAAAAAGGAGGTCAAAATTGTTTGGGTACAGCGTCGCACGCCTGCGCAATTGTCAGTTAAAGTAACGCAGTGTCATATCGCAAAAAATTGTCTGGTCAATAAAATTGACGTCTTTTTTCCCCACAAGTAGAGATTTCTTTTGGTGGTATTTGATCACCTCTGCGGTTTTTATTTTTTGCGCTATAAACAAAAAACAAAACAAAAAACAAAAAAAAAAAGAGACTATTTTGAAAAAATAAAAAAAAGCAGGGGTAAATCTTCCGGAGGGAGGTGAGGGGCGTGATACAATTATTGGGATTTTTTTACCTTAAAGCATTCTCTGCTTTAGGGTGTAAAAAAAAAAACAAAAAAAACAAAAAAAAAAAAACACACCCTTCTCTATGCAGTCCCCCCTCCCCCTACTTATCTGAGCCCAATCCAGCCCTGTGCACAAGAGCAGCGACTCTTGGCGGTCTCTCCTCACTAGACAGAGGCAGCAGGAGCCATTGGCAACAAAAAGGGAGCAAGGGGCGGGGCCAGGCCGCTCTCTCTGTGTCAATGTACACACAGAGTGTGGCTGCAAGCAGCTTGCTTTGGGGGCACTTGGGGTGGGGGAGGGGAGCCAGGAGCGATGGCAGGGGACAGAAGAGGGGAATCGGGGCTGCTCTGTGCAAAACCATTACACAGAGTAGGTGTTTCATCAGATTTGGCAACCCGTCAGAATGTGTAACGGATGTGACGTTTTGTCACCGCCATCTTGCTACACCCCGCACTCCTCTATAGTAAGGATACACTGAGAAGGGGGAAAGCGGACATCTTGTTACACCCACCGGAGTTTTGCAGTCTATACTTATTTTTAACAGTAAACTAAGTTTATATAGTGAAATACAGTACTTAGAACTCAGTCTGACTGGTTAGATGTTTAATTTTAAAAGCAGCGGCGAGCTGTGCTCATCTCACAGGTTTGCTAATCTGACAAATATTTGCTGCTTTTAAAATTCAACATCTAACCAGTCAGACGGAGTTCTAAGTACTGTATCTCACTATATAAACTCACTTTACTGTTAAAATAAGTGTAAAATGCAAAACTCTGGTGGGTGTAACAAGATGTCCGCTTTCCCCCTTCTCAGAGTATCCTTACTATGGAGGAGTGCGGGGTGTAGCAAGATGGCGGCGACGAAACGTCACTTCCGTTACACATTCTGACGGGTCACCTAAATATGATGAAAGTCTCCTATGTGCTCTTCACTTGAACAATCTCCCTCCGGTACAATGTTACAATGTAGTCACATCCCGGCACTTAGTGAAGAATATCCACACACCGATACATTGTATACTTTGTACCCGACTGACCACTGCAGAGTTCCCCTCATTGTTACTTTGTAGGTTCCGAACGACTGACTACACCAGGAGATCAATAATCAATGTGTGTTCCTTTTAGTGAATTGACTTTAATGATCGATCGCATTTTTTCAAAGTATTTATCTGACACATTTATTGAATTTGTGGTAATTTATCTCAAACTTGGTGTAGGACATTGATGAACGGACTTACTGCATGATGGGAAATTTCCAAAGACACAAATAGGGTGTGATGATAGTCTGAATTCACTCCGGGTCACAACGAACGAACTCATTCCACACTTGCAATGCGTTTCATGTCCCGGATTTCGGTCACATCACTAAACCCATCACATCTCCTCCATCCAGATACTACAGAAATACCATTCAGTGTCACAATCCCCCAAAAGACATACAATATGGCACTCCTCCAGAGACTCTGATAGGTCCTCGCCTGCAGGGTCTCCTCAAGGGACTACAACAGGCTCCCTCTTCCTGCAGGGTCTCCTCTGCGAGTAACGATGGGTCCCCTCCTGCACTGTCCCCTCCATGGGCTCCAACAGGACCCCTCCGCATTGTCCCCTCCAAAAACTCCAACAGGACCCCTCCTGCATTGCCCCCCTCCAGAAACTCCAACAGGACCCCTCCTGCATTGCCCCCTCCAGAAACTACAACAGGACCCCTCCTGCATTGCCCCCTCCAGAAACTACAACAGGACCCCTCCTGCATTGCCCCCTCCAGAAACTACAACAGGACCCCTCCTGCATTGCCCCCTCCAGAAACTACAACAGGACCCCTCCTGCATTGCCCCCTCCAGAAACTACAACAGGACCCCTCCTGCATTGCCCCCTCCAGAAACTACAACAGGACCCCTCCTGCATTGCCCCCCTCATGCATCGCCCCCTCCAGGGACTCCAACAGGACCCCTCCTGCATTGCCCCCTCCAGAAACTACAACAGGACCCCTCCTGCATTGCCCCCTCCAGAAACTACAACAGGACCCCTCCTGCATTGCCCCCTCCAGAAACTACAACAGGACCCCTCCTGCATTGCCCCCCTCATGCATCGCCCCCTCCAGGGACTCCAACAGGACCCCTCCTGCATTGCCCCCTCCAGAAACTACAACAGGACCCCTCCTGCATTGCCCCCTCCAGAAACTACAACAGGACCCCCTCCTGCATTGCCCCTTCAAAAACTACAACAGGACCCCCTCCTTCATTGCCCCCCTCATGCATTGCCCCTTCCAGGGACTCCAACAGGACACCTCCTGGATTGTCCCCTCCATGGTCTCCCCTCACGGGACGACACTGTACCTCTTCCTGCACGGTCTCCTCTGCGAGTAATGATGGGTCCCCTCCTGCACTGTCCGCTCCAGGGACTCCAACAGGACCCCTCCTGCATTGCCCCCCTCATGCATTGCCCCCTCCAGGGACTCCAACAGGACCTCTTCTGGTGCGTTTCCTCCAGGGACTCTGATATAACCCTTCCTGGAGATTCCCAAGTAATTTCCCAGCATCCTTTACTTCAGGCCCCATCAGTGAGCAAATAAAAAACACAACTATCAATGTTCACAGAACACAAGAGGTGCCCAACCTGGTTCCCGGGATCACACGCTGGCCACCACTTCCCAAATCTCTGTACAAGTTGAACCCAAGACTAACAAACGTGGCTGTGCACATAGCTGGAAGTCAAACACGACCGGTCATACAGGCAGGCCTCCTGCATTCATTTAAAACCCAATGCCAAAAACGAAAAAAACAAACAGCTTTGCAGTGTGGCCCTACTGCTTTGTTTTACAATTCCTGGAGTTGCTTGTTAACTCCACGAATCAGGAATAAGGTGTAATATCTGACGCGTTTCTCTGGCTCTCTCCCCCTCCACTGTCCTGTGTGCAGTCCCTGGATGTCGTTATATGCAAAGCATCTATTTATATTCTAATATATAGTTGTTTTTTTTTTTTTTTAAATATCAATTTCAGCCAAGTGTATCCTGAATTTTCGGTACCGACATTTACATTTTGGTGCACCACTAGTACAAACATTTCCGTCACCATAAGGTAAAGCAGAACTCTTCTGAGTAGACCGGAATATTGCAAACAATACAGGAAGGACAATTCATAGACTTAATTTTCTCCTGGGAGGCGGAGACGCAGCCTTTCGGAAAAAAAAAAAGTACAAAAGTGGGCGGGGCTTATGTGGAAGGAGGCGGGGATTCATCATATGAATACAAGAGCAACACTTCAATTGTGCTCCTCTACAGCATTTAGGAGCCGGGAGGAGCCGTGTTATGCGGTCAGCTTGGCCCGCACAAACTAAACCAAAACTAAAGATAAGCTTGAAGGATAAAGAAAGATGTTCTAGGGTCCCTCTCTCCGAGATTAAGGACTAGCAACAAGCACAATCATTCACAAATCGCTCACATCTGCATTTACATAGGTAACGCCCACATGTGGTGCCGAAACCCCATGATTGAAAGAACTAAAACCCAATAAATGAAAGGTGAGCCAAGGACAGGGGGGGAAGAAAAATGCTAGAGGATGTTGGGACGTCCTGCAGCCAGGAAATGGGGGCGGGGCTCTGTCTGACTTGCTGCAGCTTCTACTGCACATGGTGAGAAGCGCACAGTGTGCGGTGAAATTAGAAGAAGCCTTCAGTCCAGCAGAGGAGCCGCTACAACTGTGCAAGACTGAAGAGGAAGGCCGGGAGGGAGAAGGTCAGTTGCACAGACTGCAGCATGAGAAGTGAGAATCCAAGAGAAGTAAAAAATTGCAGCAGCAGGAAACTCCAGTGACCGTCTCCACCGCCAATTCCTGCAGACCGTCGCCACCGCCAATTCCTGCAGACCGGCGCCAATTCCTGCAGACCGTCGCCACCGCCAATTCCTGCAGACCGTCGCCAATTCCTGCAGACCGTCGCCAATTCCTGCAGACCGTCGCCAATTCCTGCAGACCGTCGCCAATTCCTGCAGACCGTCGCCAATTCCTGCAGACCGTCGCCAATTCCTGCAGACCGTCGCCAATTCCTGCAGACCGTCGCCAATTCCTGCAGACCGTCGCCAATTCCTGCAGACCGTCGCCAATTCCTGCAGACCGTCGCCAATTCCTGCAGACCGTCGCCACCGCCAATTCCTGCAGACCGTCGCCACCGCCAATTCCTGCAGACCGTCGCCACCGCCAATTCCTGCAGACCGTCGCCACCGCCAATTCCTGCAGACCGTCGCCACCGCCAATTCCTGCAGACCGTCGCCACCGCCAATTCCTGCAGACCGTCGCCACCGCCAATTCCTGCAGACCGTCGCCACCGCCAATTCCTGCAGACCAGTGCCTGGAGTCCAGCAGGCTTCACTTATAACCAGTTCTGGAGAATCCGCCCTTTAAGAAGCACACACTCTAATATAGATGGCTCGGTCTTCCTGGTGATCCCGGAGTCTTCCTGGTTGGTCGTCTCTTCAAGGCGTTCTCCATTCTCACACCTCCTCTGAGAAGGTGAACATTCCTCCCGGCTCTGCAGCTCATCAATAAAAACAGAAACTGCCACCAGCGCTGCACCTCATCCGGGACAGGCGACACTTCCTCATACCAGACCTGTCACTGCTGACTGATCCTTCTGGAAATGCTGGTTGCCTGGCTGACCTTATACCACTGATTTGACATATACCTCAGTGCTGTACAGAGAACACTGAGCCAGTCACATCAGTCTCTGTACCAGAGGAGCTTACACTCTAATACTAGCAGTCTATGACTGTGCGGGGACAGAGTGTAAGCTCCTCTGTAGAGCTTACACGCTAATGTGCCACCCCCCCCCCCCAGTGTCACATACTGTTATTAGAATGTAAGCTCCTCTGGTACAAAGACTGATCTGACTGGCTCATTGATTTCTGTACAGCACTGCAGTATATGTCAGAGCCATATAAATGTATAATAATAATAGTGTGTGACTGTGGGGGGACATTGGAGTGTAAGTTCCTCTGGTTCCCAGTACAACACTGGGAAATATGTCAGTACTATAAATGAGTAAATCCTGTGCAGGCAGTAAGTAGTCACGCTTTTTTTATTATACATTTATATAGCTCTGACATATACCGCAGTGCTGTACAGAGAACACAGAGCCAGTCACATTAGTCTCTGTACCAGAGGAGATTACACTCTAATGTCCCCTCACAGTCACACACTATTATTATTATACATTTATATAGCTCTGACATATACCACTGAGCTAGTCAACATCAGTCTCTGTATCGGAGGAGCTTACACTCTAATGTCCCCCCCCAGTCACACACTGTACCAGAGGAACTTGCACTATAATACTAGCAGTCTATTAATGTAGGGGGGGACATTAGAGTGTAAGCTCCTCTGGTGCAGAGACTGATATGACTGGCTCAGTGTTCTCTGTACAGCACTGCGGTATATGTTAGAGCTATATAAGCTTTATAACTATATAGTAATAGTGTGTAACTACCTACTACTTGCTCAGGATTTACTCATTTATAGCACTGACATATTTCCTCAGTGTTTTACAGGGAAGCATAGGAGCTTACACTCTAATGTGCACCCCCCCCACAGTCACACACTGTTATTAGAGTGTAAGCTCCTCTGGTACAGAGACGGATGTGACTGGCTCAATGTCCTCTGTACAGCACTGCGGTATATGCCAGAGCTATATAAAATATATATTAGTGTGTGACAACGGAGGAACATTATACATTTAGCTCTCACATATACCATGGTGCTGCACAGAGAACGCTGAGTCAGTCACATCAGTCTCTGCACCAGAGGAGCTTACACTCTAATATCCCGCCACTGTCACATACAGGGCCTATGAGAAAGTTTTGGACTGTCGGAAGTTAAAACGTAAACTCAACTGACAATGACCTGAGCCGTGTGTAACCCCCTGCAGGGGACCCCCGACACCCCTCTCTACAGGGTCAGTAGGCATGTCCTTTCTTGAACCTGGGCGGAGTCACGTGTCTCTCTCCCCCCCCCCCCTTTGTATAAACCAAAATCACATCCAAGCTTCAAAAGCGGCTCTGGATGGGATGGAGGGCTATAGCAGTCCTTGTAGTACCGACACGGAGAAAGCTTTCAGCGAGGAAAAGACCATAAGGAAGCTCCAGCATCACCAGCAGATGTGTTCCAGGACCATCAGACTATGAAGGGAAGGGAGAGGGGCAGAGCGATGCAGCAGGTGAGGCGGGTGTTGGGTGGTACAGGAGGGGGACAGCCACAGTGCTGCTTCTCACACAGACTACAAAGTCAGGTAAGTAGTATCCTGAGGAGGCGAGTATTTGCAGCCCTGCACTTCACCTCTGCTCTCTGTACCACTGGAGGACACCCGGGGATGCCCAACAGGCCCAACCACCCAGACAACCGCAACCCCCCCCCCCCCGACACCCGGGGACACCCCACAGCCGCAAACCACCCCGACACGCCACACAGCCGCAAACCACCCCGACACGCCACACAGCCGCAAACCACCCCGACACGCCACACAGCCGCAAACCACCCCGACACGCCACACAGCCGCAAACCACCCCGACACGCCACACAGCCGCAAACCACCCCGACACGCCACACAGCCGCAAACCACCCCGACACGCCACACAGCCGCAAACCACCCCGACACGCCACACAGCCGCAAACCACCCCGACACGCCACACAGCCGCAAACCACCCCGACACGCCACACAGCCGCAAACCACCCCGACACGCCACGCCACACAGCCGCAAACCACCCCGACAAGCCACACAGCCGCAAACCACCCCGACACGCCACACAGCCGCAAACCACCCCGACACGCCACACAGCCGCAAACCACCCCGACACGCCACACAGCCGCAAACCACCCCGACACGCCACACAGCCACAAACCACCCCGACACGCCACACAGCCGCAAACCACCCCGACACGCCACACAGCCGCAAACCACCCCGACACGCCACACAGCCGCAAACCACCCCGACACGCCACACAGCCGCAAACCACCCCGACACGCCACACAGCCGCAAACCACCCCGACACGCCACACAGCCGCAAACCACCCCGACACGCCACACTGCCGCAAACCACCCCTGCAGGTGTCAGATCTCAGCGGCGTGGAGCTGTCATTCCCACAGAATTACAATAAAGCATCATATAAGCAGCAGTGCATTATGGGAGAATATGAGGCGGTCATTGCTGTCACCTCTCATACTGATCCTCAACCAGAAGGTCGGTACATCAGCCAGGTAAGTGTCATTTTATTAGGAGTGAGGGATGGCAGCCTCATGACAGGTTCCCATGAGGTGAATGTCTCCAGCAGCTGATGAGGTTCTGTCTTCTGGTGGTCTGATATCGGGGGATGGGGGGGATCTCAGAGATTTCACTATTAGCCGATTTGTAAGGGAACAGAAGCAGCCTGGGACAGGAAGTGAGGGGAAATTGCAGCGGGGACACCAGACCAAACCCTTCCCACTCCACCCAGAGCGGAGAAGGAAGGATCGGCTGGGGAAGTGAGAGGAGCGGAGAAGGAAGGATCGGCTGGGGAAGTGGGAGGAGCGGAGAAGGAAGGATCGGCTGGGGAAGTGGGAGGAGCGGAGAAGGAAGGATCGGCTGGGGAAGTGGGAGGAGCGGAGAAGGAAGGATCGGCTGGGGAAGTGGGAGGAGCGGAGAAGGAAGGATCGGCTGGGGAAGTGGGAGGAGCGGAGAAGGAAGGATCGGCTGGGGAAGTGGGAGGAGCGGAGAAGGAAGGATCGGCTGGGGAAGTGGAAGGAGCGGAGAAGGAAGGATCGGCTGGGGAAGTGGGAGGAGCGGAGAAGGAAGGATCGGTTGGGAGGAGCGGAGAAGGAAGGATCGGCTGGGGAAGTGGGAGGAGCGGAGAAGGAAGGATCGGTTGGGGAAGTGGGAGGAGCGGAGAAGGAAGGATCGGTTGAGAGGAGCGGAGAAGGAAGAATCGGTTGAGAGGAGCGGAGAAGGAAGGATCGGTTGGGGAAGTGGGAGGAGCGGAGAAGGAAGGATCGGCTGGGGAAGTGGGAGGAGCGGAGAAGGAAGGATCGGTTGGGAGGAGCGGAGAAGGAAGGATCAGTTGGGGAAGTGGGAGGAGGGGAGAAGGAAGGATCGGCTGGGGAAGTGGGAGAAGCAGAGAAGGAAGGATCGGTTGGGAGGAGCGGAGAAGGAAGGATCGGCTGGGGAAGTGGGAGGAGCGGAGAAGGAAGGATCGGTTGGGAGGAGCGGAGAAGGAAGGATCGGCTGGGGAAGTGGGAGGAGGGGAGAAGGAAGGATCGGCTGGGGAAGTGGGAGGAGGGGAGAAGGAAGCATCGGTTGGGAGGAGCGGAGAAGGAAGGATCGGCTGGGGAAGTGGGAGGAGCGGAGAAGGAAGGATCGGTTGGGAGGAGCGGAGAAGGAAGGATCGGCTGGGGAAGTGGGAGGAGGGGAGAAGGAAGGATCGGCTGGGGAAGTGGGAGGAGGGGAGAAGGAAGCATCGGTTGGGAGGAGCGGAGAAGGAAGCATCGGCTGGGGAAGTGGGAGGAGGGGAGAAGGAAGCATCGGTTGGGAGGAGCGGAGAAGGAAGCATCGGCTGGGGAAGTGGGAGGAGCGGAGAAGGAAGCATCGGCTGGGGAAGTGGGAGGAGCGGAGAAGGAAGCATCGGCTGGGGAAGTGGGAGGAGCGGAGAAGGAAGCATCGGCTGGGGAAGTGGGAGGAGCGGAGAAGGAAGCATCGGCCGGGGAAGTGGGAGGAGCGGAGAAGGAAGCATCGGCCGGGGAAGTGGGAGGAGCGGAGAAGGAAGCATCGGCCGGGGAAGTGGGAGGAGCGGAGAAGGAAGGATCGGTCGGGGAAGTGGGAGGAGCGGAGAAGGAAGGATCGGTCGGGGAAGTGGGAGGAGCGGAGAAGGAAGGATCGGTCGGGGAAGTGGGAGGAGCGGAGAAGGAAGGATCGGTCGGGGAAGTGGGAGGAGCGGAGAAGGAAGGATCGGTCGGGGAAGTGGGAGGAGCGGAGAAGGAAGGATCGGTCGGGGAAGTGGGAGGAGCGGAGAAGGAAGGATCGGTCGGGGAAGTGGGAGGAGCGGAGAAGGAAGGATCGGTCGGGGAAGTGGGAGGAGCGGAGAAGGAAGGATCGGTCGGGGAAGTGGGAGGAGCGGAGAAGGAAGGATCGGTCGGGGAAGTGGGAGGAGCGGAGAAGGAAGGATCGGTCGGGGAAGTGGGAGGAGCGGAGAAGGAAGGATCGGTCGGGGAAGTGGGAGGAGCGGAGAAGGAAGGATCGGTCGGGGAAGTGGGAGGAGCGGAGAAGGAAGGATCGGTCGGGGAAGTGGGAGGAGCGGAGAAGGAAGGATCGGTCGGGGAAGTGGGAGGAGCGGAGAAGGAAGGATCGGTCGGGGAAGTGGGAGGAGCGGAGAAGGAAGGATCGGTCGGGGAAGTGGGAGGAGCGGAGAAGGAAGGATCGGTCGGGGAAGTGGGAGGAGCGGAGAAGGAAGGATCGGTCGGGGAAGTGGGAGGAGCGGAGAAGGAAGGATCGGTCGGGGAAGTGGGAGGAGCGGAGAAGGAAGGATCGGTCGGGGAAGTGGGAGGAGCGGAGAAGGAAGGATCGGTCGGGGAAGTGGGAGGAGCGGAGAAGGAAGGATCGGTCGGGGAAGTGGGAGGAGCGGAGAAGGAAGGATCGGTCGGGGAAGTGGGAGGAGCGGAGAAGGAAGGATCGGTCGGGGAAGTGGGAGGAGCGGAGAAGGAAGGATCGGTCGGGGAAGTGGGAGGAGCGGAGAAGGAAGGATCGGTCGGGGAAGTGGGAGGAGCGGAGAAGGAAGGATCGGTCGGGGAAGTGGGAGGAGCGGAGAAGGAAGGATCGGTCGGGGAAGTGGGAGGAGCGGAGAAGGAAGGATCGGTCGGGGAAGTGGGAGGAGCGGAGAAGGAAGGATCGGTCGGGGAAGTGGGAGGAGCGGAGAAGGAAGGATCGGTCGGGGAAGTGGGAGGAGCGGAGAAGGAAGGATCGGTCGGGGAAGTGGGAGGAGCGGAGAAGGAAGGATCGGTCGGGGAAGTGGGAGGAGCGGAGAAGGAAGGATCGGTCGGGGAAGTGGGAGGAGCGGAGAAGGAAGGATCGGTCGGGGAAGTGGGAGGAGCGGAGAAGGATCGGTCGGGGAAGTGGGAGGAGCGGAGAAGGATCGGTCGGGGAAGTGGGAGGAGCGGAGAAGGATCGGTCGGGGAAGTGGGAGGAGCGGAGAAGGAAGGATCGGTCGGGGAAGTGGGAGGAGCGGAGAAGGAAGGATCGGTCGGGGAAGTGGGAGGAGCGGAGAAGGAAGGATCGGTCGGGGAAGTGGGAGGAGCGGAGAAGGAAGGATCGGTCGGGGAAGTGGGAGGAGCGGAGAAGGAAGGATCGGTTGGGGAAGTGGGAGGAGCGGAGAAGGAAGGATCAGTTGGGGAAGTGGGAGGGGCGGAGGGTTATCTGAAGCCGAGAAATGATGGAACCTCTTCTAGGGACGTCAGATAAACGCAATGAGAAGCGGCATTTCATGTCACAGCGAGGCAAAAGGACACATTGGTGACACAGAGCTCTCCAGTTAGATGGCGCCATGGGTGACCGTGTACAGACCTATATACAGTCCATGATCCCGCCCCACCTAAAGTATATAGGCGATAAAATAGAGTCCCCCTATATAAAGTCCACGACTCCTCTGCATTCTATATACAGTCTAGTAATCCTTCCATATAGTGTCTATAGGTGACAGTCTATGATCCGCCACTTCCCATTTAGTTTAGAGGTGACAGCATATGATCCTCCACTATACAGTCTAGTCTTCCCCTCTGCTATACAGGCGACAATGTATGATCCCTCCCCCTTTGAAACACCATCTATGACTACAGGTGAGTCAATGATTCACATCCTCCTATATAGTCTATAGGTGACAGCATACAATCCTACTATATACAGTGACAATGCATGATCCCCCCCAGACTATAGGTGACAGTAAAATTCCCCCTCCTCTATACAGCCCATAGGTGACCGTCCACTGGGCGGCCCCTACATACAGCCCATAGGTGACCGTCCACTGGGCGGCCCCTACATACAGCCCATAGGTGACCGTCCACTGGGCGGCCCCTACATACAGCCCATAGGTGACCGTCCACTGGGCGGCCCCTACATACAGCCCATAGGTGACCGTCCACTGGGCGGCCCTACATACAGCCCATAGGTGACCGTCCACTGGGCGGCCCCTACATACAGCCCATAGGTGACCGTCCACTGGGCGGCCCCTACATACAGCCCATAGGTGACCGGCCACTGGGCCCCCTACATACAGCCCATAGGTGACCGGCCACTGGGCCCCCTATATACAGCCCATAGGTGACCGGCCACTGGGCCCCCTATATACAGCCCATAGGTGACCGGCCACTGGGCCCCCTATATACAGCCCATAGGTGACCGGCCACTGGGCCCCCTATATACAGCCCATAGGTGACCGGCCACTGGGCCCCCTATATACAGCCCATAGGTGACCGGCCACTGGGCCCCCTATATACAGCCCATAGGTGACCGGCCACTGGGCCCCCTATATACAGCCCATAGGTGACCGGCCACTGGGCCCCCTATATACAGCCTATAGGTGACCGGCCACTGGGCCCCCTATATACAGCCCATAGGTGACCGGCCACTGGGCCCCCTATATACAGCCCATAGGTGACCGTCCATTGGGCCCCCTATATACAGCCCATAGGTGACCGTCCATTGGGCCCCCTATATACAGCCCATAGGTGACCGTCCATAGGTGACCGTCCACTGGGCCTCCTATATACAGCCCATAAGTGATCGTCCACGGGGGCCCCCTATATACAGCCTATAGGTGGCCGTCCAAGATGCCTCTATACACAGCCTATAGGTGACAGTCTGTGATAATCCTCATCCTATATAGTGTCTATGATCTCCCCTCCTATATACAGTCTATAGTGACAATATTTATGCCCCTATTTACACAGTCTAAGATCTCTCCACCACCAATGTAGCAGTGAAAAGCTATGATTGGTTCCCCCTCCTATTTAGTCTATAGGTGACAGTATAGGATCCTCCTCCTCTATACAATCTATAAGTTACAGTCCATAATCTCTCTCCCAATATACAGTCTATAGGCTGCAATCTCTTCCCTGCGTCCTATTTACAGCCTATGATCCCCCCTCCAATATATAGGTGACAGTCTATGCACATTGTCCCTCCTCCTATAAACAGACTATAAATGACAATCTACAACCCTTCCCCCCATACACAAAATCTACGAGTGAGTCAACGACCCCCTCCCCTTATATACAATTCATGTGGGTATGACCACTCCCCCTCTTATGTACAGCCTATAGGTAGTAATCTATGAGCTCCATCCCCTATACACAATATCTATAGGCAATCGTCACCAACCCAACTTAATAAATCTATAGGTGACAGCTCATGCCCCTCCCCACAAAAAACAAATCTATAGGTGAAAATCCATTATGACGACAACCCCCCCCCCTTTGTACAGTTATACGAGTCTATGGCCCCTCCCCATATCTATAGCTGACATCGTACAACCTCCCCATATACACAATCTATAGGTTACAATCTATGATCCCTCCCCTTGTATACAGACCACATGTGACCTGTGCTGCCGCCCCGATCTAGAGGTGACAGTGCACGAGTCCCCCCCCTATAGGTGACAGTCTATGAACCCTCCCCCTATGTACACAATCTATAGGTGTAGGCCCATATAGATAGGTGACATCCTATGCACCTCTATAGGTCATTCTATGCACCCTCCCCATATATATATGGCATCCTATGCTGCTATACGCAATCTATAGGTGTCAGCCTATGACCCCCCCCCTACACACAATCTATGGGTGTCAGCCTATGACCCCCCCCCCCTACACACAATCTATAGGTGTCAGCCTATGACCCCCTCCCCCTACACACAATCTATAGGTGTCAGCCTATGACCCCTCCCCCTACACACAATCTATAGGTGTCAGCCTATGACCCCCTCCCCCTACACACAATCTATAGGTGTCAGCCTATGACCCCCCTCCCCCTACACACAATCTATAGGTGTCAGCCTATGACCCCTCCCCTATACACAATCTATAGGTGTCAGCCTATGACCCCCTCCCCCTACACAATCTATAGGTGTCAGCCTATGACCCCCTCCCCCTACACACAATCTATAGGTGTCAGCCTATGACCCCTCCCCCTACACACAATCTATAGGTGTCAGCCTATGACCCCTCCCCTATACACAATCTATAGGTGTCAGCCTATGACCCCTCCCCTATACACAATCTATAGGTGTCAGTCTACAGTCCCCTCTATAGATAGGTGACATCCTAGGCCCCTCTATAGGTGTCAGCCTATGCCCCGCCCCTTGGTATAGTTAACCGTATGGCCCCTCCCCCTAGTCATAGGTGACAGTCTATGGCCCCACCCCCGCACACAGAGGTGGGGGGAGGGGGTGTCCAGGCCGCACTGTACCCCTCCCCCCCTCTTTCCTGACACACACGGGTCCCGGGCCCCTCCGGTTGTCCCCCTCCTCCTCCTCACTCTCACCTCGGTGCCCGGGCTCGGCGGTCTCGGTTGTCTCCGGTCGGCCTTCTCTTCCTCTCAGCACAACTCCGGCTACAGCTCCCACAGAGAACCGCCCGGCTCAGGCGCGCTCGCGTATCGTACGTGCGCGCACGCGCTGGGGAGTGCGGGGTCGCGCGCCGCCGCAATTTGGATGAATGGGGCCTGGGCGTGATGGCGTCACCATGCGCGAGCACGGGAGAATGTCATCAGGAAAGACCGGACGCGCATGCGCGCCCCCCCAGGACGCCGCGTTTGGGCGGGGTCGGAACGAGTTGGCGCTCGGCTGGGTCACGAGTCCGCGGACTGTACCAATCGGGTGTCTGTGGTGGGGGGGAGAGGGCAGGCTATACTAGGTGACGAATCCTCACTGCGTTCAGCGCTCCACTACATCTCCCCCTTTCCTTATATAGGTATTTAGTTATGAAGAGAGGAGTAGCGGGTGGGCGGGGTTGGTGGGTCAGTGACCAATGAAATGAGTAAGGGGCGGTGTTATGCAAAATACAGGGCTGAGCGGGGTATAAATAGTCCTGATGCTATTTGTGCTTCTCATAAACTGAGCGAGAGCGGAGAGAGGAAGGGGGCGGGGAGAAGTGTGATGTCATCACTATGCGTCATTCCTGAGCAACAACTGTGTGTGCCAACAGAGAGCCGATCATAACAAACACTGGGGGGGAGGGGGGACACAGATCTGACTGACACTGGGGGGAGGGGGGACACTGATCACACTGACACTGGGGGGGGGGGACACTGATCACACTGACACTGGGGGGAAGGGGACACTGATCAGACTGACACTGGGGGGAGGGGGAAACTGATCACACTGGGGGGAGGGGGACACTGATCACACTGACACTGGGGGGGACACAGATCAGACTGACACTGGGGGGAGGGGGACACTGATTAGACTGACACTGGGGGGGGCACTGATCACACTGACACTGGGGGGAGGGGGACACTGATCACACTGACACTGGGGGGACACTGATCAGACTGACACTGGGGGGGAGGGGGGGCACTGATGACACTGGGGGGGAGGGGGACACTGATCAGACTGACACTGGGGGGGAGGGGGACACTGATCAGACTGACACTGGGGGGGAGGGGGGGCACTGATCACACTGACACTGGGAGGAGGGGGGACACTGATCACACTGACACTGGGGGGGAGGGGGACACTGATCAGACTGACACTGGGGGGGAGGGGGGGCACTGATCACACTGACACTGGGAGGAGGGGGGACACTGATCAGACTGACACTGGGGGGGAGGGGGACACTGATCAGACTGACACTGGGGGGGAGGGGGGGCACTGATCACACTGACACTGGGAGGAGGGGGGACACTGATCACACTGACACTGGGGGGAGGGGGGGCACTGATCACACTGACACTGGGGGGAGGGGGACACTGATCACACTGACACTGGGGGGACACTGATCACACTGACACTGGGGGGGAGGGGGGGCACTGATCACACTGACACTGGGGGGACACTGATCACACTGACACTGGGGGGGAGGGGGGGCACTGATCACACTGACACTGGGGGGACACTGATCACACTGACACTGGGGGGGAGGGGGGGCACTGATCACACTGACACTGGGAGGAGGGGGGACACTGATCACACTGACACTGGGAGGGGGGCACTGATCACACTGACACTGGGGGGGCACTGATCACACTGACACTGGGAGGAGGGGGGACACTGATCACACTGACACTGGGGGGACACTGATCACACTGACACTGGGAGGGGGCACTGATCACACTGACACTGGGGGGACACTGATCACACTGACACTGGGGGGGAGGGGGGGCACTGATCACACTGACACTGGGGGGACACTGATCACACTGACACTGGGGGGGAGGGGGGGCACTGATCACACTGACACTGGGAGGAGGGGGGACACTGATCACACTGACACTGGGGGGACACTGATCACACTGACACTGGGAGGGGGGCACTGATCACACTGACACTGGGGGGGGCACTGATCACACTGACACTGGGAGGAGGGGGGACACTGATCACACTGACACTGGGGGGACACTGATCACACTGACACTGGGAGGGGGGCACTGATCACACTGACACTGGGGGGGCACTGATCACACTGACACTGGGAGGGGGACACTGATCACACTGACACTGGGGGGAGGGGGACACTGATCACACTGACACTGGGGGGCACTGATCACACTGACACTGGGGGGACACTGATCACACTGACACTGGGAGGGGGACACTGATCACACTGACACTGGGGGGAGGGGGACACTGATCACACTGACACTGGGGGGACACAGATCAGACTGACACTGGGGGGACACTGATCACACTGGGGGGGAGGGACACTGATCAGACTGACACTGGGGGGGGGGCACTGACACTGGGGGGAGGGGGGCACTGATCAGACTGACACTGGGGGGACACAGATCAGACTGACACTGCGGGGGGGGGCACTGACACTGGGGGGAGGGGGGCACTGATCAGACTGACACTGGGGGGACACAGATCAGACTGACACTGCGGGGGGGGGGGCACTGACACTGGGAGGGGGACACTGATCAGACTGACACTGGGGGGACACAGATCAGACTGACACTGGGGGGACACAGATCAGACTGACACTGGGGGGACACAGATCAGACTGACACTGGGGGGGGGGGCACTGACACTGGGGGGAGGGGGGCACTGATCAGACTGACACTGGGGGGACACAGATCAGACTGACACTGGGGGGAGGGGGACACTGATCACACTGACACTGGGGGGACACAGATCAGACTGACACTGGGGGGGGCACTGACACTGGGAGGGGGGCACTGATCACACTGACACTGGGGGGACACTGATCACACTGACACTGGGGGGAGGGGGACACTGATCACACTGACACTGGGGGGAGGGGGACACTGATCACACTGACACTGGGAGGAGGGGGACACTGATCAGACTGACACTGGGGGGGCACTGATCACACTGACACTGGGGGGAGGGGGACACTGATCACACTGACACTGGGGGGAGGGGGACACTGATCGCACTGACACTGGGGGCACACTGATCACACTGACACTGGGGGGGGACACAGATCAGACTGACACTGGGGGGAGGGGGACACTGATTAGACTGACACTGGGGGGGGGCACTGATCACACTGACACTGGGGGGAGGGGGACACTGATCACACTGACACTGGGGGGACACTGATCAGACTGACACTGGGGGGGAGGGGGGGGCACTGATGACACTGGGGGGGAGGGGGACACTGATCACACTGACACTGGGGGGAGGGGGACACTGATCACACTGACACTGGGGGGGAGGGGGACACTGATCAGACTGACACTGGGGGGGAGGGGGGGGCACTGATCACACTGACACTGGGAGGAGGGGGGACACTGATCACACTGACACTGGGGGGAGGGGGGGCACTGATCACACTGACACTGGGGGGAGGGGGACACTGATCACACTGACACTGGGGGGACACTGATCACACTGACACTGGGGGGGAGGGGGGGCACTGATCACACTGACACTGGGGGGACACTGATCACACTGACACTGGGGGGGAGGGGGGGCACTGATCACACTGACACTGGGGGGACACTGATCACACTGACACTGGGGGGGAGGGGGGGCACTGATCACACTGACACTGGGAGGAGGGGGGACACTGATCACACTGACACTGGGGGGACACTGATCACACTGACACTGGGAGGGGGGCACTGATCACACTGACACTGGGGGGGCACTGATCACACTGACACTGGGAGGAGGGGGGACACTGATCACACTGACACTGGGGGGACACTGATCACACTGACACTGGGAGGGGGGCACTGATCACACTGACACTGGGGGGACACTGATCACACTGACACTGGGGGGGAGGGGGGGCACTGATCACACTGACACTGGGGGGACACTGATCACACTGACACTGGGGGGGAGGGGGGGCACTGATCACACTGACACTGGGAGGAGGGGGGACACTGATCACACTGACACTGGGGGGACACTGATCACACTGACACTGGGAGGGGGGCACTGATCACACTGACACTGGGGGGGCACTGATCACACTGACACTGGGAGGAGGGGGGACACTGATCACACTGACACTGGGGGGACACTGATCACACTGACACTGGGAGGGGGGCACTGATCACACTGACACTGGGGGGGCACTGATCACACTGACACTGGGAGGGGGACACTGATCACACTGACACTGGGGGGAGGGGGACACTGATCACACTGACACTGGGGGGGCACTGATCACACTGACACTGGGGGGACACTGATCACACTGACACTGGGAGGGGGACACTGATCACACTGACACTGGGGGGAGGGGGACACTGATCACACTGACACTGGGGGGACACAGATCAGACTGACACTGGGGGGACACTGATCACACTGGGGGGGAGGGACACTGATCAGACTGACACTGGGGGGGGGGCACTGACACTGGGGGGAGGGGGGCACTGATCAGACTGACACTGGGGGACACAGATCAGACTGACACTGCGGGGGGGGGGGCACTGACACTGGGGGGAGGGGGGCACTGATCAGACTGACACTGGGGGGACACAGATCAGACTGACACTGCGGGGGGGGGGGCACTGACACTGGGAGGGGGACACTGATCAGACTGACACTGGGGGGACACAGATCAGACTGACACTGGGGGGACACAGATCAGACTGACACTGGGGGACACAGATCAGACTGACACTGGGGGGGGGGGCACTGACACTGGGGGGAGGGGGGCACTGATCAGACTGACACTGGGGGGACACAGATCAGACTGACACTGGGGGGAGGGGGACACTGATCACACTGACACTGGGGGGACACAGATCAGACTGACACTGGGGGGGGCACTGACACTGGGAGGGGGGCACTGATCACACTGACACTGGGGGGACACTGATCACACTGACACTGGGGGGAGGGGGACACTGATCACACTGACACTGGGGGGAGGGGGACACTGATCACACTGACACTGGGAGGAGGGGGACACTGATCAGACTGACACTGGGGGGGCACTGATCACACTGACACTGGGGGGAGGGGGACACTGATCACACTGACACTGGGGGGAGGGGGACACTGATCGCACTGACACTGGGGGCACACTGATCACACTGACACTGGGGGGAAACTGATCACACTGACACTGGGGGGAGGGGGACACTGATCACACTGACACTGGGAGGAGGGGGACACTGATCACACTGACACTGGGAGGAGGGGGACACTGATCGCACTGACACTGGGGGGAAACTGATCACACTGACACTGGGGGGAAACTGATCACACTGACACTGGGGGGACACTGATCACACTGACACTGGGGGGAGGGGGACACTGATCACACTGACACTGGGGGGAGGGGGACACTGATCACACTGACACTGGGAGGAGGGGGACACTGATCACACTGACACTGGGGGGACACTGATGACACTGGGGGGAGGGGGGACACTGATCACACTGACACTGGGGGGAGGGGGACACTGACACTGGGGGGACACTAATCACACTGGGGGGAGGGGGACACTGATCACACTGACACTGGGGGGAGGGGGACACTGACACTGGGGGGAGGGGGACACTGACACTGGGGGGACACTAATCACACTGGGGGGAGGGGGACACTGATCACACTGACACTGGGGGGAGGGGGACACTGATCACACTGACACTGGGGGGAGGGGGACACTGATCACACTGACACTGGGAGGAGGGGGACACTGATCACACTGACACTGGGGGGAGGGGGACACTGATCAGACTGACACTGGGGGGAGGGGGACACTGATCAGACTGACACTGGGGGGGGCACTGATCACACTGACACTGGGGGGGGGGGCACAGACCAGACTGACACTGGGGGGAGGGGACAGGACACTGATCACACGGACACTGACACCAGTGGGAGAAGGGGGGCACAGACAGAACTGACATTGGTGGGGGGGGACACTGATCACACTTACTCGGGGGGGAGGGGACGGGACACTGATCAGACTGACACTGGGGGGAGGGGGGACACTGATCACACTGACACTGGGGGGAGGGGGGACACTGATCACACTGACACTGGGGGGAGGGGGGACACTGATCAGACTGACACGGAGGGGGGACACTGATCACACTGACACTGGGGGGAGGGGGGACACTGATCAGACTGACACGGAGGGGGGACACTGATCACACTGACACTGGGGGGAGGGGGGACACTGACACCGGTGGGAGGGGGGGGCACAGACAGAACTGACATTGGTGGGGGGGGGGGACACTGATCACACTTACTCTGGGGGGAGGGGACAGGACACTGATCAGACTGACACTGGGGGGAGGGGGACACTGATCACACTGACACTGGGGGGAGGGGGGACACTGATCACACTGACACTGGGGGGAGGGGGACACTGATCACACTGACACTGGGGGGAGGGGGACACTGATCAGACTGACACGGGGGGGACACTGACACCGGTGGGAGGGGGGGGCACAGACAGAACTGACATTGGTGGGGGGGGGGGGACACTGATCACACTTACTCTGGGGGGAGGGGACGGGACACTGATCACACTGACACTGGGGGGAGGGTGACACTGATCAAACTGACACTGGGGGGAGGGGGACACAGATCACACTGACACTGGGGGGGGGACACTGATCACACCGACAATGGGGGGGCACTGATCACACTGAAACTGGGGGGGGGCACTGATCACACTGACACTGTGGGGGAATGGGGGACACTGATCACACTGACTCTGGGGAGGTGCGCACTGATCACACTGACACTGGGGGGGGACACTGATTACACTGACATGGGGGGGGGGCACTGATCACACTGACACTGGGGGGGACACTGATCACACTGACACTGGGGGGGCACAGACAGAACTGACATTGGTGGGGGGACACTGATCACAATGACATTGGTGGGGGGGGGGACGCTGACACTGGTGGGGGGGACACTGATCACATTGACTCTGGGGGGAGGGGGACACTGATCACATTGGGGGGAGGGGGGACACTGATCACGCTGACTCTGGGGGGAGGGGACGGGACACTGATCAGACTGACACGGGTGGGGGGGACACTGACACCGGTGGGAGGGGGGGGCACAGACAGAACTGACATTGGTGGGGGGGGGGAACGGGACACTAATCACACTGACACTGGGGGGGGGGGGCACTGATCAAACTGACACTGGGGGGAGGGGGGACACTGATCACACTGACGGGAGGGGGGACATTGATCACACTGACACTGGGGGGAGGGGGGCACAGACAGAACTGAAGAACTGACATTGGTGGGGGGGCACTGATCACACTGACACTGGGGGGAGGGGGACACTGATCACACTGACACTGGGGGGGGGACTGATCACACTGACAATGGGGGGGCACTGATCACACCGACAATGGGGGGGGCACTGATCACACTGACACTGGGGGGGGGCACTGATCACACTGACACTGGGGGGAGGGGGACACTGATCACACTGACTCTGGGGAGGTGCGCACTGATCACACTGACACGGGGGGGCACTGATCACACTAGGGGGGGACACTGATCACACTGACACTGGGGGGGACACTGATCACACTGACACTAGGGGGGGTGCACAGACAGAACTGACATTGGTGGGGGGACATTGATCACAAAGACACTGGGGGGGAGGGGGACACTGATCACACTGACACTGGGGGGAGGGGGACACTGATCACACTGACACTGGGGGAGGTAGGACACTGATCACACTGACACTGGGGGGAGGGGGACACTGATCACACTGACTCTGGGGGAGGGGGACACTGATCACACTGACTCTGTGTGTGGGGGGGACACTGATCACACTGACACTGGGGGGAGGGGGGGACACTGATCACACTGACACTGGGGGGGGGGGGACACTGATCACACTGACACTGGGGGGAGGGGGACACTGATCACACTGACTCTGGGGGAGGGGGACACTGATCACACTGACACTGGGGGAATGGGGAAATTGATCACACTGACACTGGGGGGGGGGGCACTGATCACGCTGACACTGGGGGAGGGGGACACTGATCACACTGACACTGGGGGGAGGGGACACTGATTACACTGACTCTGGGAAGGTTCCGGGTTTGATATAAATCTAAATAATAAACATTGTGACATTTCGGGAATTATCGGAGAACATCCGGGATAAAGTGCAGAGGAGAACGGCTATAGAAATATGACTCAGAGGTTGAAGATCCATGTGAGCTCCGCCCATTCATAATGAGCTCCGCCCATTCATAAAGTAGAACTACAAACAAAACTTTTTTTGACATCTTGTATGGATTAAGGGTGTTAGTTTCTTTTCGCCATCTGTGTCCCATTGGGGAGATTTCCCTTCATTTCCTGATCCATAGCCAAGACAGGAAGTGAGAGAAAATCCCTCCAAATTAAGGGATTTCCTGGATGTCACCAGAACTAGTGTCCCCATTGGAAGATTTCCCCTCTATTCCTGTTCTTGTGACAACCCAAAATTTTGGATTTCTCTTACTGTCATTGATAACGGTAAAACAGGACAAATATAGAGGGGGAATCTCCCTAACGGGGGACACGGATAACAATAAACAGGGGGTCTAACCCCTCTCCACTTTGAAGAGTAGCCACATTTGGCACCTTTCGGGAGGGGGGGAACGGTTACCTGTTTTTGACAGGTACCCCCCCCCCCCACTTTCGAGAGATCTCGCCGCGGCAAAGTTCCCCCGGTAATTCAGCCTCCTTCCTCCTCCCCCGCCTCCGGGCCATTCACAAATCGCAGTGCGCTCCACGCATGCTCAGTAGGGGAACGGCTGTGGAGCCGCAAGGCTGCAGAGACCCCCAGCCGAGGAACCATCCCAAGGGCACCTATAACCCAGACACTGCTCAGAGCCGGGAATGATGGGACGTGGAGGAAAAGGAAGCAATTGGTGGAAAACACCCAAATCCCAGAGGAAAGGCGGAGAGACATTTTTAGCTTTAGTCAAGAGACAGCGTTGGTCATCACTTTAAAAACACCATATCAACTGTGAAGCATGGAGGTGGGAGACATAGTGTGGGGATGGTTTTAATTGTGAGGATTGAGGGGGAGAAGGGTCAACTTCTTATATGCAGGGCTGGTTCAGAATCTGGTGGAGAGACGGCGCCGCTCATCACTTTGAGAACACCATCCCAACTGTGAAGCATAGTGGTGGGAGACCCATGGTGTGGGGATGAATTTCATGATCGGGGTTGAGGAGGAAGGAGGGTCACGTTATATACAGGGCTGGTTCAGAATGTAGTGGAGAGATGGCACTGCTCTTTACGTTGAGAACACCATACCAACTGTGAAGCATGGCGGTGGGAGACGTATAGTGTGGGGATGGTTTTCATTGTCAGGATTGAGGGGAAGAAGGATCAAACCATATACGGGCTGGTTCAGGATGTAGTGGAGAGACGGCGCCGCTCATCACTTTGAGAACACTATCCCAACTATGAAGCATAGTGGTGGTAGACTCATGGTGTGGGGATGGTTTTCATTGTCAGGATTGAGGGGAAGAAGGGTGAAGCCACATACAGTGCTAGTTCAGTCTTTGAGTCACCTTTCAGCAGGTCAGAGACCCTGACCACAGCCAGAGATGCCCTAGAGGGCCAAAAGGTTTTTAGTGCAGAAACGGCGCTGCTCATCACTTTGTGAACACCATCCCAACTGTGAAGCATGGTGGTGGGAGACTTATAGCATGGGGATGTTTTTTATTGTCAGGATTGAGGGGAAGAAGGGTCAAGTCATATATACGGGGCTGGCTAAAAATGTAGTGGAGAGATGGCGCTGCTCATCACTTTGTGAGCACCATCCCAACTGTGAAGCATGGTGGTGGGAGACTTATAGTGTGGGGATGGTTTTTGTTAGGATTGAGGGGAAGAAGACTCGAGCCCTATCGGGGGCTGGTTCAGAATGTGGTGGTTTTCATGTTTAGGATTGTGGGGAAGAAGGACCACATACGGTGCTAGTTCAGTCTTTGAGTCACCTTTCAGCAGGTCGGGGACCCTGAACACAGCCAGAGATGCCCTGGAGGCTATGAAAATCCAGAGCCGAAAAGGTCTTTAGTGCAGGATGTGTTGCAGAGACATCACTGCTCATCACGTTTTCATGGTCACGATTGAGGGGAAGAAGGGTCACCACTTTGTGAACACCATCCCAACTGTGAAGCATGGTGGTGGGAGACTTATAGCATGGGGATGTTCTTTATTGTCAGGATTGAGAGGAAGAAGGGTCAAGTCATATATATGGGGCTGGCTAAAAATGTGGTGGAGAGAAGGCGCCGCTTATCACTTTGAGACCACCATCCCAACTGTGAAGCTTGGTGGTGGGAGACTCATGGTGGGATGGTTTTCATTGAAAGGATTGAGGGGAAGAATGGTTATGTTCTATATGGGGCTGGTACAGAATGTAGTGAAGAGATGGCACCGCTCATCACTTTGAGAGCACCATCCCAACTTTGAAGCATAGTGGTGGTAGACTCATGGTGTGGGGATGGTTTTTAAGGTCAGGATTGAGGGAAAGGAGGTTGGAGCCACATACAGTGCTAGTTCAGTCTTTGAGTCACCTTTCAGCTGGTCAGAGATCCTGACCGAAGCCAGAGATGCCCTGGAGGGCTATAAAACCCAGAGCCGAAAGGTTTTTAGTGCAGAAAAGGTGCTGCTCATCACTTTGAGCGCACCAGCCTAACTGTGAAGCATGGCAGCGGGAGACTTATAGTGTGGGGATGGTTTTCATTGACAGGATTGAGAGGAAGAAGGTTCGAGCCATATACAGGCCTGGTTAAGAATGTAGTGAAGAGATGGCACAGCTCATCACTTTGAGAGCACCATCCCAACTGTGAAGAATAGTGATGGGAGACTCATGGTGTGGGGGATGGTTTTTATAGCCAGGATTGAGGGGAAGAATTGAGCCAAATACAGGGCTGGCTCAGAATCTGGTGGCGAGACGACGCTGCTCATCACTTTGAGAGCACCATCCCAACTGTGAAGCATGGTGGTGGGAGACTCATGGCGTGGGGGATGGTTTTCATGGTCAGGATTGAGGGTAGGAAGGATCGAGATATATACAGACCTGGTTCAGAATGTGGTGGAGAGATGGCACCGCTCATCACTTTGAGAGCACCATCCCAACTGTGAAGCATGGTGGTGGGAGACTCATGGCGTGGGGGATGGTTTTTATAGTCAGGATTGAGGGGAAGAATTGAGCCATATACAGACCCGGTTCAGAATCTGGTGGAAAGACGACGCTGCTCATCGCTTTGAGACCACCATCCCAACTTTGAAGCATAATGGTGGGATTGAGGGGAAGAAGGGTGGAGCCACATACAGTGCTAGTTCAGACTTTGAGTCGCCTTTCAGCTGGTTAGAGAGCCTGAACACAGCGATGACCTGGAGGGATATAAAACCCAGAGCTGAAAGGTTTTTAGTGCAAAATGTGGTGAAAAGACAACGCTGCCTCATCACTTTGAGAGCACCATCCCAACTGTGAAGCATGGCGGTGGGAGACTCATGGTGTGGGGATGGTTTTTATTGTCAGGATCGAGGAGAAGAAGGGCCAAGTCTAAACACGGGACAGGTTCAGAATGTGGTGAAGGGATTTGTAGGCACAGCCAATAACTGCCCAGGCTCCAGCATTCCCGGCAGTGTTGCCCCCCTCCCCCCCGGGGAGGATATGGGGATCACAGTGATGGCGGGAGCCCCAACCCCCGTCTATCATCATAGAGCTGTAGGTTCTCCTCATACTGGTCATGACCTGGTGACAGTATTAATACAGTGTGTGCTGTCCCACAGCAGCCAATCAGCTGCACCCTGTCATCCCTGTAGACATGACAGCTGGAAGATGATTGGTCGCTATGGAAACCGGGTAATAAATACTGGGAGGAGCTAGCGAGCTCTTTTAGTAGGCGGGCTGGAGGGAGAGCCTATCACTGACAAGCTAGGGGCGGAGCTACATGAAGCAATGGTGAAAAAAACGACATACAGAAGAGCGATAGGCTGGTGGGCGGAGCTCAGCCTGATGACTGACACGGCCGAGGGGCGGGGCTCTGCGGTGACTGTCAGGTTTGTTTTGGCAGTTCGATAGGCCCGTGGGCGTGGCTTAGCCCCTGGTGGGGGGCGGACTGTGGGCGTGTCTCGCCGTAAGATGGCGGGGTGAGGGGAGAAGATGGCGGTGTGGGGGTCGGAGTTGCTCTCTCAGTTCTGGGCTCACTTCCTGTCTCTGGGCTCCGAGTTCGGTGAAGAATGGGAAAGGAATGACCTGAGAGCCGCCCTCTTCCGCCTGCTCCTGGCCTGGCTGCTCCTCAGTGTCACCGCCATCCACCTGGCCTGGAGAGGCTACGGACCGACCGTCACCGCCTTCTACTACCGGCAGGGTGAGACCCCGAGATCACATGACACGGGGGGCGGGGCTGGAAGAAAAGGGGGCGTCGCCGTACAGAGGTGCCTAGGCACTGTGGTGTGTGTGTACCCCAAATCTCACCCGCGTACCCCAATTATCGTCTGTACACCCCAAATCT
>JBBGZY010002931.1:0-224961 GCA_037952925.1 Lithobates clamitans
TTATATCCATCATAGGGCGGGACTGTGAGCGGAGCGGAGCTAGCCGAACCTAGCCGAGTACACTCAGCTATGTATGAATGTCGGCGGCGATCGTTCCTCCGCTCACAGTCAGCGGGGTATCGGCGTATAACACGCACCTGCGATTTTCCCCTGATTTTAACAGGAAAAAAGTGCGTGTTATACGCCAATAAATACGGTATGTGCCATTTTGTGTTGGTCTATCACATAAAATCCCAATAAAATACATTAAAGTTTTTGGTTGTAACTTGAGAAAATGTGGAAAATTTCAAGAGGTATGAATACTTTTTTAAGGCACTGTATATACATTTTATTACCAAAAGTATTGGGACGCCTGCCTTTACACACACATGAACTTTAATGACATCCCAGTCTTCGTCTGTGGGGTTCAATATTGAGTTGGCCCACCCTTTGCAGCTATAACAGCTTCAACTCTTCTGGGAAGGCCGTCCACAAGGTTTAGGAGTGTGTCTATGGGAATGTTTGACCACTCTTCCAGAAGCGCATTTGTGAGGTCAGGCACTGATGTTGGACGAGAAGGCCTGGCTTGCAGTCTCCGCTCTAATTCCTCCCAAAGGTGTCCTATCAGGTTGAGGTCAACCTTCCAGAGGTCAAGTCGTTAAAGAGGAACTGCCGTCTGCTCACATAATTTGTAATAAAAACATCTTTGCCATTCTGAAGCTTCCCTCCAACCATTTTGCATACTATTTTATATATACTTTTATTCTATACTTGCCAAATATGCTGCAGAAATCTCCCTCCACTGAGTCTGGCTGCATCCATTTTAACTGTGGGCAGCTCAAGCTGCTGTCTGCTCACTTCCTGGATTTACACAAAGGCACACCTCCGGCTCTGCAGCTCTCATTGGCCCTCTTATGACTCGCCTCCTCTCCCTTCCTGGTAAACTCTCACCAGAGAGAGAGAGCTGTGCATGATGTCATAAGCCTAGGCCAATGACCAGATAAGAAACAGGAAGTGGGCTGTATAAGGGATTTACTGGCAGAAAAAAAAAAAAAAATGTTTTACAATCCAAAAGGTAAAACAACAACAAGGGCTGAAGATTTAATAGATGGAAAGATGAAAAAAATGACTGAAGGTTCCGTTTTAACGTAAACTGTCATGAATGGCTTTTATTCATGAACCGCTTGGTCACTGTTGTGATGCTGTGATTGGTCTGCTGTGGGTACCTAAGCCAATCACAGCGCCCTGTAACATGTGATTTAGATGTTACCTATCATAACAGTAAACAAGCTGTAGTGAATGGAAAGCCAGTCATGACAGTTAACTATTACTTATAACAGTGATCATCACCACTATTATAAGCAATAACAGTTTAAAACTAGAAAAGGTACAATTTCTGGGGAAATTGTGAAAGTGTTCTTGCCTCTACAACTGGAGTGGGCGGAGTAACTGGGTGGGGTGGAGTGGCTTGAGTAACTGTGAAAAGTGTTAAAAAGCTTAATATTTTAAAAAGTATAAATAGTAGTAAAAAAGTTCCATCATTCGCTGAAAGAGCTGAACATTTTTTTCAAAAGTAATTTCTTTTTTCAAAAATGAATTTTTTTTAATCAAAAATGATTTTTTTTTTCTTCAAAAATGATTTTTTTTTTTCAAAAGTAATTTTTTTTTTCAAAGGTAATTTTTTTTTTCAAAAATGAATTTTTTTATTTCAAAAATAATTTTTTTTTCGAAATTATTATTTTTTTTAAAGCAATTTTTTTTTCAAAATTTTTTTTTTTTCAAAAATATTTTTTTTTTTCAAATATATTTTTTTTTCAAAAATAATTTTTTTTTTAAAAGAAATTTTTTTTTCAAAAATATTTTTTTTTTTCAAAAATAATTTTTTTTTTTTCAAAAATAATTTTTTTTTCAAAAATGATTTTTTTTTCAAAAATTATTTTTTTACTTTTTAAAAATTTTTTTTTTTTTTTCAAAAATATTTTTTTTTTTACTTGGGGCGGTCATAATGTTTTGGCTGATCATGGGGTGGTCATAATGTTTTGGCTGATCATGGGGTTGTCAGCTTTTGTCACTTCCCACTCTAGTTTTGAACATTTCGCCATTCATTCCTATGGGACCAATTTCGCCGTAAAAACGTCATTTCGTGGACCATTCGGCAAAACATTCCACAAAGTGATAGCACACCAATCGGGAACAATCCGCTCGTTTCGGTATATTATTTGTCTCTGTAGTGTGAAAACTGTGGGAGGAGTCTACAAGCATTATCAAGTCTAGCAGATGAAGTCACATGCATTTGGAGTGTCTCAGCATCTTGTGTTTACAACCACTGTTTCCTAGCAACGCTCATGCCCTGTTTATGCTTCCCAAATACTACTTCATCAAAACTGCCCCATCAGAATTACCCCATCAAAACTGCCCCATCATATTCCTCTATTATAAATCAGTACATGGTGTGTCTGTCCCCTCCCCCCCTGTAATCAGCTAAGATGCTCCAGCCACCTCCCCCCTGTGTATAACAGAAGCTTTGGTAACCATGGCAACAAAACAAACACTAACAGTGCACTCTGATTAATGGCTAAAATTTCCTGAAATGACCTCTAAACAAATGGCCGTATTTTAAAAACTATACATCCTACAGCGAAGATCTTTATATTGTGAGAATCACAAGACCCTGACCTAGATTTTGATACATAGTATGTCTCTGAAATATTAAAAATGAAGGCACAGTCGCAGTTTAGAAATTGCCCTTCAAATTTGGAGGGGGCTAGAGTGTAGTTTCAATGAATGTCAATGGACGGCGTGAGTTGCAAACAAATGGTCATATTGTGAAAACTATCAGGACTATGGCTTAGCCGTGGACATGTTTAGTGGCAGCAGGGATAGCTGAACGTTTTGATATAAGATTTGTGTAGGTGGGCTTGAAAATGAGGGAGTGGCGGCAGTTTAGAAATCATGTTCTGATTTTCCAGCTTTTGTCATCTCCCACTCTAGTTTCCCCATTCATTCCTATGGGACCAATTTCGCCGCAAAAATGACGATATTTCGTGAACCATTCGGCGAAACGTTCCACAAAGTAATAGCACACCATTCGGGAACATTCCGCACGTTTCGGTATATTACTTGTCTATGTAGTGTAAAAACTGTGGGAGGAGTTAGGGTGGTAAATTTGGCTATAATAAGAATAATAATATATATGTGAGATAACAGTAAGTGGTCTTGCTATGCAAGAACACTTAAAAATACCTGTTCAACCCCCCCCAGCGTAAAACAGTGTCACTAAGGTGACACAACTACTCTGATGACAGGATGTAAAATAGTAAAAAAAAGACAGAAAAAAAGGTTGGTTACTAAATGTATATAAAATGTAATAAAAAATGTTTTTTTTTCTTTACATACTGTCACCAGTCCATATTTATTTATCACTAACACACAAGTCATATGATGACATTGTACTGCACTGGTGACAGTATGTAAAAAAATAAAATAAAAAATTGTGAAAAAAAAACAGATTTTATTTAATTTTCTTTATTTTTCAAAAAATTGACAATTTAAAAAAAAACTCGCCTTGCCTCTTACTAAATACCTCGGACTGTCTAAATATCTGTCTGCTTTCCGAAAAGGGGGGATTTGGGGGATATTTTTACAGTCCTTGGCATTGTCGGGGTGTTGAGAAATTAGATAGTCCATCAGTTCATCAAGATTGATCAATCAAAAATATTCAAGATATCAATCAATATTCAGATATATATCATAGTTTGTGATATATGTACATAATAATTCTGCGCTACCACAAAGAAAAATGAACACAGCAGCTAACACAACCAGCAAGTGTAAATAATGTCAAAAAACAAGATAAGTGTAGCGCTAGGGAGAGGTCACAAAATAAAGTCTATGGATTGACAGTTCGAAGGTCATAAGTTTTGAAAGAACAACACTGGAGGGAATTAAAAATCCTCTGGAACAAATCTCCACAAGAGTATGAATCATCTGTAACAGGAGCCCACACACCACCAATAGAAGTGAGAAGGCTTACCGGACTCGGTGGACCCAACAAGGCATACGCCAGGTGTAGTCAATCAGACTTGGGTGGTGCTGGGTTGAAGTTGGCCCGGGCGGGAAAAGTTGGTGGAATGGCTACCACATGGCTGTGTTCTTCAAGCGTGATTGGGTCAAAAGATGTAAAATACGGCACCCATAAGACGTATCCCTCAGATCCGCGTTGGAACCAGCAATATCAGCAACATAAAAAGGTATCTAAAAACAGCGCTGTAGAGAAGTGGCTGGCGACAGTGAGGCACTGAGCATGCTCTCCTACCCCTCCACCCCAAAGTATTGAGGCACTGAGGATGCCCTCCTATAGCTTCACCCCAAAGTATTGAGGCACTGAGGATGCCCTCCTAACTCTCCACCCCAAGGTATTAAGGAACTGAGGATACCCTCCTACCACTCCACGCTAAGGTATCGAGGCACTAAGGATGCCCTCCTACCCCTCCACCCCAAAGCATTGAGGTACTGAGGATGCCCTCCTAACTCTCCACTCCAAGGTATTAGGGACTGAGGATGCCCTCCTATCTGTACACGCTAAGGTATTGAGGCACTGAGTATGCCCTCCTACCCCTCCACCCCAAAGAATTGAGGCACTGAGGATACCCTCATAACTCTTCACCTCAAGGTATTGAGGCACTGAGGATGCCCTCCTACCTCTCCACGCTTATGTATCGAGGCACTGAGCATGCCCTCCTACCCCTCCACCCCAAAGTATTGAGGCACTGAGGATGCCCTCCTATAGCTTCACCCCAAAATATTGAGGCACTGAGGATGCCCTCCTAACTCTCCACCCCAAGGTATTAAGGAACTGAGGATGCCCTCCTACCTCTCCACGCTAAGGTATCGAGGGACTAAGGATGCCCTCCTACCCCTCCAACACAAAGTATTGTGGCACTGAGGATGCCCTCCTAACTCTCCACTCCAAGGTATTAAGGAACTGAGGATGCCCTCCTACCTCTACACGCTAAGGTATTGAGGCACTGAGGATGCCCTCCTACCCCTCCACCCCAAAGTATTGAGGAACTGAGTATTCTCTCCTAACTCTCCACCCCAAGGTATTGAGGAACTGAGGATGTCCTCCTACCTCTCCACCCCAAGGTATCGAGGTACTGAGGATGCCTTCCTATCCCTCCACCCCAAAGTATTGAGGCACTGAGGGTTCCCTCCTAACTCTCCACTTTAAGGATTTAAGGAACTGAGGATGCCCTCTCCATGCTAAGGTATCGAGGCACTGAGGATGCCCTCCTATCCCTCCACCCCAAAGTATTGAGAAACTGAGGATGTCTTCCTAACTCTCAATTAACTCTTCACCTCAAGGTATTAAGGAACTGAGGATGTCCTCCTACCTCTCCACGCTATGATATCGAGGCACTGAGAATGCCCTCCTACCCCTCCACCCCAAGATATTAAGGAACTGAGGATGCCCTCCTACCTCTCCACGCTAAGGTATCGAGGCACTGAGGATGCCCTCCTACCCCTCCACCCCAAAGTATTGAGGTACTGAGAATGCCCTCCTAACCCTCCACCCCAAGGTATTATGGAACTGAGGATGCCCTCCTATCTATCCACACTAAGGTATTGAGGCACTTAGGATGCCCTCCTACCCCTCAACCCCAAAGTATTGAGGCACTGAGGATGCCCTCCTATAGCTTCAAATCAAAGTATTGAGGCACTGAGGATGCCCTCCTAACTCTCCACCCCAAGGTATTAAGGAACTGAGGATGCCCTCCTACCACTCCACGCTAAGGTATCGAGGTACTAAGGATGCCCTCCTACCCCTTCACCACAAAGTATTGTGGCACTGAGGATGCCCTCCTAACTCTCCACTCCAAGGTATTAGGGACTGAGGATGCCCTCCTACCTCTACACGCTAAGGTATCGAGGCATTGAGGATGCCCTCCTACCCCTCCACCCCAAAGAATTGAGGCACAGAGGATGCCCTCCTAACTCTCCACTCCAAGGTATTAGGGAACTGAGGATGTCCTCCTACCTCTTCACCCCAAAGTATTGAGGAACTGAGGATGCTCTCCTAACTCTCCACCCCAAGGTATCGAGGTACAGAGGATGCCCTCCTAAACCTCCACCCCAAAGTATTGAGGCACTAAGGATGCCCTCCTACCCCTCCAACCCAAAGTATTGAGGCACTGAGGATACCCTCCTAACTCTCCACTCCAAGGTATTAAGGAACTGAGGATGCCCTCCTACCTCTCCACGCTTATGTATTGAGGCACTGAGCATGCCCTCCTACCCCTCCACCCCAAAGTATTGAGGCACTGAGGATGCCCTCCTAACTCTCCACAAAAAAGATATTAAGAAACTAAGGATGCCCTCCTACCCCTCCACCCCAAAGCATTGAGGTACTGAGGATGCCCTCCTAACTCTCCACTCCAAGGTATTAGGGACTGAGGATGCCCTCCTATCTGTACACGCTAAGGTATTGAGGCACTGAGTATGCCCTCCTACCCCTCCACCCCAAAGAATTGAGGCACTGAGGATACCCTCATAACTCTTCACCTCAAGGTATTAAGGAACTGAGGATGTCCTCCTATTTCTCCACGCTATGGTATTGAGGCACTGAGAATGCCCTCCACCCCAAAGTATTGAGGAACTGAGGATGCCCTCCTAACTCTCCACCCCAAGGTATTAAGGAACTGAGGATGCCCTCCTACCTCTCCACGCTAAGGTATCGAGGCACTGAGCATGCCCTCCTACCCCTCCACCCCAAAGTATTGAGGCACTGAGGATGCCCTCCTAACTCTCCACCCCAAAGTATTGAGGCACTGAGGATGCCCTCCTACCTCTCCACGCTTATGTATCGAGGCACTGAGCATGCCCTCCTACCCCTCCACCCCAAAGTATTGAGGCACTGAGGATGCCCTCCTATAGCTTCACCCCAAAATATTGAGGCACTGAGGATGCCCTCCTAACTCTCCACCCCAAGGTATTAAGGAACTGAGGATGCCCTCCTAACTCTCCACTCCAAGGTATTAAGGAACTGAGGATGCCCTCCTACCTCTACACGCTAAGGTATCGAGGCACTGAGGATGCCCTCCTACCCCTCCACCCCAAAGGATGGAGGAACTGAGTATTCTCTCCTAACTCTCCACCCCAAGGTATTGAGGAACTGAGGATGTCCTCCTACTTCTCCACCCCAAGGTATCGAGGTACTGAGGATGCCTTCCTACCCCTCCACCCCAACGTATTGAGGCACTGGGGATGCCCTCCTATCCCTCCACCCCAAAGTATTGAGGCACTGAGGGTTCCCTCCTAACTCTCCACTTTAAGGTATTAAGGAACTGAGGATGCCCTCTCCATGCTAAGGTATCGAGGCACTGAGGATGCCCTCCTATCCCTCCACCCCAAAGTATTGAGGAACTGAGGATGTCTTCCTAACTCTCAATTAACTCTTCACCTCAAGGTATTAAGGAACTGAGGATGTCCTCCTACCTCTCCACGCTATGATATCGAGGCACTGAGAATGCCCTCCTACCCCTCCACCCCAAGATATTAAGGAACTGAGGATGCCCTCTCCATGCTAAGGTATCGAGGCACTGAGGATGCCCTCCTATCCCTCCACCCCAAAGTATTGAGGTACTGAGAATGCCCTCCTAACCCTCCACCCCAAGGTATTATGGAACTGAGGATGCCCTCCTACCTATCCACACTAAGGTATCGAGGCACTGAGGATGCCCTCCTACCCCTCCACCCCAAAGTATTGAGGCACTGAGGATGCCCTCCTATAGCTTCAAATCAAAGTATTGAGGAACTGAGGATGCCCTCCTACCACTCCACGCTAAGGTATCGAGGCACTAAGAATGCCCTCCTACCCCTTCACCACAAAGTATTGTGGCACTGAGGATGCCCTCCTAACTCTCCACTCCAAGGTATTAGGGACTGAGGATGCCCTCCTACCTCTACACGCTAAGGTATCGAGGCACTGAGGATGCCCTCCTACCCCTCCACCCCAAAGAATTGAGGCACAGAGGATGCCCTCCTAACTCTCCACTCCAAGGTATTAGGGAACTGAGGATGTCCTCCTACCTCTCCACGCTAAGGTATCGAGGCACTGAGGATGCCTTCCTACCCCTGAACCTCAAAGTATTGAGGCACTGAGGATGCCCTCCTAACTCTCCACCCCAAAGTATTGAGGCACTGAGGATGCCCTCCTACCTCTCCACGCTTATGTATCGAGGCACTGAGCATGCCCTCCTACCCCTCCACCCCAAAGTATTGAGGCACTGAGGATGCCCTCCTATAGCTTCACCCCAAAATATTGAGGCACTGAGGATGCCCTCCTAACTCTCCACCCCAAGGTATTAAGGAACTGAGGATGCCCTCCTACCTCTCCACGCTAAGGTATCGAGGGACTAAGGATGCCCTCCTACCCCTCCAACACAAAGTATTGTGGCACTGAGGATGCCCTCCTAACTCTCCACTCCAAGGTATTAAGGAACTGAGGATGCCCTCCTACCTCTACACGCTAAGGTATTGAGGCACTGAGGATGCCCTCCTACCCCTCCACCCCAAAGTATTGAGGAACTGAGTATTCTCTCCTAACTCTCCACCCCAAGGTATTGAGGAACTGAGGATGTCCTCCTACCTCTCCACCCCAAGGTATCGAGGTACTGAGGATGCCTTCCTATCCCTCCACCCCAAAGTATTGAGGCACTGAGGGTTCCCTCCTAACTCTCCACTTTAAGGATTTAAGGAACTGAGGATGCCCTCTCCATGCTAAGGTATCGAGGCACTGAGGATGCCCTCCTATCCCTCCACCCCAAAGTATTGAGAAACTGAGGATGTCTTCCTAACTCTCAATTAACTCTTCACCTCAAGGTATTAAGGAACTGAGGATGTCCTCCTACCACTCCACGCTATGATATCGAGGCACTGAGAATGCCCTCCTACCCCTCCACCCCAAGATATTAAGGAACTGAGGATGCCCTCCTACCCCTCCACCCCAAAGTATTGAGGTACTGAGAATGCCCTCCTAACCCTCCACCCCAAGGTATTATGGAACTGAGGATGCCCTCCTATCTATCCACACTAAGGTATTGAGGCACTGAGGATGCCCTCCTATCCCTCAACCCCAAAGTATTGAGGCACTGAGGATGCCCTCCTATAGCTTCAAATCAAAGTATTGAGGCACTGAGGATGCCCTCCTAACTCTCCACCCCAAGGTATTAAGGAACTGAGGATGCCCTCCTACCACTCCACGCTAAGGTATCGAGGCACTAAGGATGCCCTCCTACCCCTTCACCACAAAGTATTGTGGCACTGAGGATGCCCTCCTAACTCTCCACTCCAAGGTATTAGGGACTGAGGATGCCCTCCTACCTCTACACGCTAAGGTATCGAGGCATTGAGGATGCCCTCCTACCCCTCCACCCCAAAGAATTGAGGCACAGAGGATGCCCTCCTAACTCTCCACTCCAAGGTATTAGGGAACTGAGGATGTCCTCCTACCTCTTCACCCCAAAGTATTGAGGAACTGAGGATGCTCTCCTAACTCTCCACCCCAAGGTATCGAGGTACAGAGGATGCCCTCCTAAACCTCCACCCCAAAGTATTGAGGCACTAAGGATGCCCTCCTACCCCTCCAACCCAAAGTATTGAGGCACTGAGGATACCCTCCTAACTCTCCACTCCAAGGTATTAAGGAACTGAGGATGCCCTCCTACCTCTCCACGCTTATGTATTGAGGCACTGAGCATGCCCTCCTACCCCTCCACCCCAAAGTATTGAGGCACTGAGGATGCCCTCCTAACTCTCCACAAAAAAGATATTAAGAAACTGAGGATGCCCTCCTACCTCTCCACGCTAAGGTATCGAGGCACTGAGGATGCCCTCCACCCCAAAGTATTGAGGCACTGAGGGTGCCCTCCTAACTCTCCACTTTAAGGTATTAAGGAACTGAGGATGCCCTCTCCATGCTAAGGTATCGAGGCACTGAGGATGCCCCCCTATCCCTCCACCCCAAAGTATTGAGGAACTGAGGAAGTCTTCCTAACCTTCCACCCCAAGGTATTAAGGAACTGAGGATGTCCTGATATCTCTCCACCACAAGGTATCAAGGTACTGAGGATGCCCTCCTATCCCTCCAGCCTAAAATATTGAGGTACTGAGGATGCCCTCCTACCCCTCCACCCCAACGTATTGAGGCACTGAGGATGCCCTCCTACCCCTCCACCCCAAAGAATTGAGGCACAGAGGATGCCCTCCTAACTCTCCACCCCAAGGTATTAAGGAACTGAGGATGTCCTCCTACCTCTTTACTCTAAGGTATCAAGGTACGGAGGATGCCCTCCTACCCCTCCACCCCAAAGTATTGAGGCACTGAGGATGCCCTCCTAACTCTTCACCTCAAGGTATTAGGGAACTGAGGATGTCCTCCTATTTCTCCACGCTATGGTACTGAGGCACTGAGAATGCCCTCCTACCCCTCCACCCCAAAGTATTGAGGAACTGAGGATGCCCCCATATCTCTCCACCCCATGTTATTAAGGAACTGAGGATGCCCTCCTACCTCTTCACGCTAAGGTATCGAGGCACTGAGGATGCCCTCCTACCCCTCCACCCCAAAGTATTAAGGTATTGAGGATGCCCTCCTATCTCTCCACTCCAAGGTATTAAGGAACTGAGGATGCCCTCCTACCTCTCCACGCTTATGTATCAAGGCACTGAGCATGCCCTCCTACCCCTCCACCCCAAAGAATTGAGACACAGAGGATGCTCTCCTAACTCTCCACTCCAAATTATTAGGGAACTGAGGATTCCCTCCTACCTCTACACGCTAAGGTATCGAGGCACTGAGGATGCCCTCCTACCCCTCCACCCCAAAGTATTGAGGCACTGAGGATGCCCTCCTAACTCTCCACAAAAAAGGTATTAAGAAACTCAGGATGCCCTCCTACCTCTCCACGCTAAGTTATCGAGGCACTGAGGATGCCCTCCTACCCCTCCACCCCAAAGTTTTGAGGTACTAGGGATGCCCTCCTAACTCTCCACTCCAGGGTATTAAGGAACTGAGGATGCCCTCCTACCTCTCCACGCTTATGTATCGAGGCACTGAGCATGCCCTCCTACCCCTCCACCCCAAAGTATTGAGGCACTGAGGATGCCCCCCTATAGCTTCACCCCAAAGTATTGAGGCACTGAGGATGCCCTCCTACCCCTCCACCCCAAAGAATTGAGGCACTGAGGATGCCCTCCTACCCCTCCACCCCAAAGAATTGAGGCACAGAGGATGCCCTCCTAACTCTCCACTCCAAGGTATTAGGGAACTGAGGATGTCCTCCTACCTCTCCACGCTAAGGTATCGAGGCACTGAGGATGCCTTCCTACCCCTCAACCCCAAAGTATTGAGGAACTGAGGATGCCCTCCTACCCCTCCACCCCAAAGTATTGAGGCACTGAGGATGTCCTCCTAACTCTCCACAAAAAAGGTATTAAGAAACTGAGGATGCCCTCCTACCTCTCCACGCTAAGGTATTACGGCACTGAGGATGCCCTCCTATCCCTCCACCCCAAAGTATTGAGGCACTGAGGGTGCCCTCCTAACTCTCCACTTTAAGGTATTAAGGAACTGAGGATGCCCTCTCCATGCTAAGGTATCGAGGCACTGAGGATGCCCCCCTATCCCTCCACCCCAAAGTATTGAGGAACGGAGGATGTCTTCCTAACTTTCCACCCCAAGGTATTAAGGAACTAAGGATGTCCTCCTACCTCTCCACCACAAGGTATGGAGGTACTGAGGATGCCCTCCTATCCCTCCACCCTAAAATATTGAGGTACTGAGGATGCCCTCCTACCCCTCCACCCCAAAGTATTGAGGCACTGAGCATGCCCTCCTACCCCTCCACCCCAAAGAATTGAGGCACAGAGGATGCCCTCCTAACTCTCCACCCTAAGGTATTAAGGAACTGAGGATGTCCTCCTACCTCTTTACGCTAAGGTATCAAGGTACGGAGGATGCCCTCCTACCCCTCCACCCCAAAGTATTGAGGCACTGAGGATGCCCTCCTAACTCTTCACCTTAAGGAATTGAGGATGTCCTCCAATTTCTCCACGCTATGGTATCGAGGCGCTGAGCATGCCCTCCTACCCCTCCACCCCAAAGTATTGAGGTACTGAGGATGCCCTCCTAACCCTCCACCCCGAGGTATTATGGAACTGAGGATGCCCTCCTACCACTCCACGCTAAGGTATCGAGGCACTAAGGATGCCCTCCTACCCCTCCACCCCAAGGTATTGAGGTACTGAGGATGCCCTCCTAACTCTCCACTCCAAGGTATTAAGGAACTGAGGATGCCCTCCTACCACTCCACGCTAAGGTATCGAGGCACTAAGGATGCCCTCCTACCCCTTCACCACAAAGTATTGTGGCACTGAGGATGCCCTCCTAACTCTCCACTCCAAGGTATTAGGGACTGAGGATGCCCTCCTACCTCTACACGCTAAGGTATCGAGGCACTGAGGATGCCCTCCTACCCCTCCACCCCAAAGAATTGAGGCACAGAGGATGCCCTCCTAACTCTCCACTCCAAGGTATTAGGGAACTGAGGATGTCCTCCTACCTCTCCACGCTAAGGTATCGAGGCACTGAGGATGCCTTCCTACCCCTCAACCCCAAAGTATTGAGGAACTGAGGATGCCCTCTTACCACTCCACGCTAAGGTATCGAGGCACTAAGGATGCCCTCCTACCCCTTCACCACAAAGTATTGTGGCACTGAGGATGCCCTCCTAACTCTCCACTCCAAGGTATTAATGACTGAGGATGCCCTCCTACCTCTACACGCTAAGTTATCGAGGCACTGAGGATGCCCTCCTACCCCTCCACCCCAAAGAATTGAGGCACAGAGGATGCCCTCCTAACTCTCCACTCCAAGGTATTAGGGAACTGAGGATGTCCTCCTACCTCTCCACGCTAATGTATCAAGGCACTGAGGATGCCTTCCTACCCCTCAACCCCAAAGTATTGAGGAACTGAGGATGCCCTCCTACCCCTCCACCCCAAAGTATTGAGGCACTGAGGATGTCCTCCTAACTCTCCACAAAAAAGGTATTAAGAAACTGAGGATGCCCTCCTACCTCTCCACGCTAAGGTATTACGGCACTGAGGATGCCCTCCTATCCCTCCACCCCAAAGTATTGAGGCACTGAAGGTGCCCTCCTAACTCTCCACTTTAAGGTATTAAGGAACTGAGGATGCCCTCTCCATGCTAAGGTATCGAGGCACTGAGGATGCCCCCCTATCCCTCCACCCCAAAGTATTGAGGAACGGAGGATGTCTTCCTAACTTTCCACCCCAAGGTATTAAGGAACTAAGGATGTCCTCCTACCTCTCCACCACAAGGTATGGAGGTACTGAGGATGCCCTCCTATCCCTCCACCCTAAAATATTGAGGTACTGAGGATGCCCTCCTACCCCTCCACCCCAAAGTATTGAGGCACTGAGGATGCCCTCCTACCCCTCCACCCCAAAGAATTGAGGCACAGAGGATGCCCTCCTAACTCTCCACTCCAAAGTATTAGGGAACTGAGGATTCCCTCCTACCTCTACACGCTAAGGTATTGAGGCACTGAGGATGCCCTCCTACCCCTCCACCCCAAAGAATTGAGGAACTGAGTATTCTCTCCTAACTCTCCACCCCAAGGTATTAAGGAACTGAGGATGTCCTCCTACCTCTCCATGATATGGTATCGAGGCACTGAGGATGCCCTCCTACCCCTCCACCCCAAAGTATTGAGGTACTGAGAATGCCCTCCTAACTCCCCACCCCAAGGTATTAAGGAACTGAGGATGCCCTCCTACCACTCCACGCTAAGGCATCGAGGCACTAAGGATGCCCTCCTACCCCTCCACCCCAAAGAATTGAGGCACAGAGGATGCCCTCCTAACTCTCCACTCCAAGGTATTAAGGAACTGAGGAAGCCCTCCTACAACTCCACGCTAAGGTATCGAGGCACTAAGGATGCCCTCCTACCCCTCCACCACAAAGTATTGTGGCACTGAGGATGCCCTCCTAACGCTCCACTCCACGGTATTTAGGAACTGAGCATGCCCTCCTACCTCTACACGCTAAGGTATCGAGGCACTGAGGATGCCCTCCTATCCCTCCACCCCAAAGAATTGAGGCACAGAGGATGCCCTCCTAACTCTCAACTCCAAAGTATTAGGGAACTGAGGATTCCCTCCTACCTCTCCACCCCAAGGTATTGAGGAACTGAGGATGTCCTCCTACCTCTCCACCCCAAGGTATCGAGGTACTGAGGATGCCTTCCTACCCATCCACCCCAAAGTATTGATGAACTGAGTATTCTCTCCTAACTCTCCACCCCAAGGTATTGAGGAACTGAGGATGTCCTCCTACCTCTCCACCCCAAGCTATTGAGGTACTGAGGATGCCTTCCTATCCCTCCACCCCAAAGTATTGAGGCACTGAGGATGCCCTCCTATCCCTCCACCCCAAAGTATTGAGGCACTGAGGGTTCCCTCCTAACTTTCCACTTTAAGGTATTAAGGAACTGAGGATGCCCTCTCCATGCTAAGGTATCGAGGCACTGAGGATGCCCTCCTATCCCTCCACCCCAAAGTATTGAGGAACTGAGGATGTCTTCCTAACACTTAATTAACTCTTCACCTCAAGGTATTAAGGAACTGAGGATGTCCTCCTACCTCTCCACGATATGGTATCGAGGCACTGCAAATGCCCTCCTACCCCTCCACCCCAAGTTATTAAGGAACTGAGGATGCCCTCCTACCTCTCCACGCTAAGGTATCGAGGCACTGAGGAAGCCCTCCTACCCCTCCACCCCAATGTATTGAGGTACTGAGAATGCCCTCCTAACCCTCCACCCCAAGGTATTATGGAACTGAGGATGCCCTCCTACCTATCCACACTAAGGTATCGAGGCACTGAGGATGCCCTCCTACCCCTCCACCTCAAAGTATTGAGGCACTGAGGATTCCTCCTAACTCTCCACTCCAAGGTATTAACGAAATGAGGATGCCCTCCTCCCTCTCCACGCTTATGTATTGATTCACTGAGCATGCCCTCCTACCCCTCATCCCCAAAGTATTGGGGCACTGAGGATGCCCTCCTATAGCTTCACACCAAAGTAATGAGGCACTGAGGATGCCCTCTTAACTCTCCACCCCAAGGTATTAAGGAACTGAGGATGCCCTCCTATCACTCCACGCTAAGGTATCGAGGCACTAAGGATGCCCTCCTACCCCTCCACCACAAAGTATTGTGGCACTGAGGATGCCCTCCTAACTCTCCACTCCAAGGTATTAGGGACTGAGGATGCCCTCCTACCTCTACACGCTAAGGTATCAAGGCACTGAAGAATCCCTCCTACCCCTCCACCCCAAAGAATTGAGGCACAGAGGATGCCCTCCTAACTCTCCACTCCAAGGTATTAGGGAACTGAGGATGTCCTCCTACCTCTTCACCCCAAAGTATTGAGGAACTGAGGATGCTCTCCTAACTCTCCACCCCAAGGTATCGAGGTACAGAGGATGCCCTCCTAAACCTCCACCCCAAAGTATTGAGGCACTAAGGATGCCCTCCTACCCCTCCAACCCAAAGTATTGAGGCACTGAGGATACCCTCCTAACTCTCCACTCCAAGGTATTAAGGAACTGAGGATGCCCTCCTACCTCTCCACGCTTATGTATTGAGGCACTGAGCATGCCCTCCTACCCCTCCACCCCAAAGTATTGAGGCACTGAGGATGCCCTCCTAACTCTCCACAAAAAAGATATTAAGAAACTGAGGATGCCCTCCTACCTCTCCACGCTAAGGTATCGAGGCACTGAGGATGCCCTCCTACCCCTCCACCCCAAAGTATTGAGGCACTGAGGGTGCCCTCCTAACTCTCCACTTTAAGGCATTAAGGAACTGAGGATGCCCTCTCCATGCTAAGGTATCGAGGCACTGAGGATGCCCCCCTATCCCTCCACCCCAAAGTATTGAGGAACTGAGGAAGTCTTCCTAACCTTCCACCCCAAGGTATTAAGGAACTGAGGATGTCCTGATATCTCTCCACCACAAGGTATCAAGGTACTGAGGATGCCCTCCTATCCCTCCAGCCTAAAATATTGAGGTACTGAGGATGCCCTCCTACCCCTCCACCCCAACGTATTGAGGCACTGAGGATGCCCTCCTACCCCTCCACCCCAAAGTATTGAGGCACTGAGGATGCCCTCCTATAGCTTCACCCCAAAGTATCGAGGCACTGAGGATGCCCTCCTACCCCTCCACCCCAAAGAATTGAGACACAGAGGATGCTCTCCAACTCTCCACTCCAAATTATTAGGGAACTGAGGATTCCCTCCTACCTCTACACGCTAAGGTATCGAGGCACTGAGGATGCCCTCCTACCCCTCCACCCCAAAGTATTGAGGCACTGAGGATGCCCTCCTAACTCTCCACAAAAAAGGTATTAAGAAACTCAGGATGCCCTCCTACCTCTCCACGCTAAGTTATCGAGGCACTGAGGATGCCCTCCTACCCCTCCACCCCAAAGTTTTTAGGTACTAGGGATGCCCTCCTAACTCTCCACTCCAGGGTATTAAGGAACTGAGGATGCCCTCCTACCTCTCCACGCTTATGTATCGAGGCACTGAGCATGCCCTCCTACCCCTCCACCCCAACGTATTGAGGCACTGAGGATGCCCCCCTATAGCTTCACCCCAAAGTATTGAGGCACTGAGGATGCCCTCCTAACTCTCCACCCCAAGGTATTAAGGAACTGAGGATGCCCTCCTACCACTCCACGCTAAGGTATCGAGGCACTAAGGATGCCCTCCTACCCCTCCACCACAAAGAATTGAGACACAGAGGATACCCTCCTAACTCTCCACTCCAAAGTATTAGGGAACTGAGGATTCCCTCCTACCTCTACACGCTAAGGTATCGAGGCACTGAGGATGCCTTCCTACCCCTCCACCCCAAAGTATTGAGGAACTAAGTATTCTCTCCTAAATCTCCACCCCAAAGTATTGAGGCACTGAGGGTTCCCTCCTAATTCTCCACTTTAAGGTATTAAGGAACTGAGGATGCCCTCTCCATGCTAAGGTATCGAGGAACTGAGGATGCCATCCTATCCCTCCACCACAAAGTATTGAGGAACTGAGGATGTCTTCCTAACTCTCAATTAACTCTTCACCTCAAGGTATTAAGGAATTGAGGATGTCCTCCTACCTCTCCACGATATGGTATCGAGGCACTGAGAATGCCCTCCTACCCCTCCACCCCAAGTTATTAAGGAACTGAGGATGCCCTCCTACCTATCCACACTTAGGTATCGAGGCACTGAGGATGCCCTCCTACCACTCCACCCCAAAGTATTGAGGCACTGAGGATTCCCTCCTACCTCTCCACGCTTATGTATCGAGGCACTGAGCATGCCCTCCTACCCCTCCACCTCAAAGTATTGAGGCACTGAGGATGCCCCCCTATAGCTTCACCCCAAAGTATTGAGGCACTGAGGATGCCCTCCTAACTCTCCACCCCAAGGTATTAAGGAACTGAGGATGCCCTCCTACCACTCCACGCTAAGGTTTTGAGGCACTAAGGATGCCCTCCTACCACTCCACGCTAAGGTTTCGAGGCACTAAGGATGCCCTCCTACCCCTCCACCACAAAGAATTGAGGCACAGAGGATACCCTCCTAACTCTCCACTCCAAAGTATTAGGGAACTGAGGATTCCCTCCTACCTCTACACGCTAAGGTATCGAGGCACTGAGGATGCCTTCCTACCCCTCCACCCCAAAGTATTGAGGAACTAAGTATTCTCTCCTAAATCTCCATCCCAAAGTATTGAGGCACTGAGGGTTCCCTCCTAATTATCCACTTTAAGGTATTAAGGAACTGAGGATGCCCTCTCCATGCTAAGGTATTGAGGTACTGAGGATGCCATCCTCTCCCTCCACCACAAAGTATTGAGGAACTGAGGATGTCTTCCTAACTCTCAATTAACTCTTCACCTCAAGGTATTAAGGAACTGAGGATGTCCTCCTACCTCTCCACGATATGGTATCGAGGCACTGAGAATGCCCTCCTACCCCTCCACTCCAAGTTATTAAGGAACTGAGGATGCCCTCCTACCTCTCCACGCGTATGTATTGAGGCACTGAGCATGCCCTCCTACCCCTCCACCCCAAAGTATTGAGGCACTGAGGATGCCCTCCTAACTCTCCACCCCAAGGTATTAAGAAACTGAGGATGCCCTCCTACCACTCCACGCTAAGGTATCGAGGCACTGAGGATGCTCTTCTAACTCTCCACCCCAAGGTATTGAGGAACTGAGGATTCTCTCCTAACTCTCCACCCCAAGGTATTGAGGAACTGAGGATGTCCTCCTACCTCTCCACCCCAAGGTATCGAGGTACAGAGGATGCCCTCATACCCCTCCACCCCAAAGTATTGAGGCACTGAGGATGCCCTCCTACCCCTCCACCCCAAAGTATTGAGGCACTGAGGATGACCTCCTAACTCTCCACAAAATAGGTATTAAGAAACTGAGGAAGCCCTCCTACCTCTCCACGCTAAGGTATTGAGGCACTGAGGATGCCCTCCTATCCCTCCACCCCAAAGTATTGAGGCACTGAGGGTGCCCTCCTAACTCTCCACTTTAAGGTATTAAGGAACTGAGGATGCCCTCTCCATGCTAAGGTATCAAGGTACTGAGAATGCCCTCCTACCCCTCCACCCCAAAGTATTGAGGCACTGAGGATGCCCTCCTACCACTCCACGCTAAGGTATCGAGGCAATAAGGATGCCCTCCTACCCCTCCACCCCAAAGAATTGAGGCACAGAGGATGCCCTCCTAACTCTCCACTCCAAGGTATCGAGGTACAGAGGATGCCCTCCTACCCCTCCACCCCAAAGTATTTATAAGTATTTATCCTCGAGCGTGCACCCTCAAATGGGGCCACTTGTTCTCAGCTTAAAGCCTCTGACATTGGTGGCTCAGCCAACACATTCAGCTGGCTGATGCTATGCACAATTCTAATGATGTGCTGCTTTCCATTCTCCGCAGAATGGGGGTGCTCCTAATGATGTGCTGCTTTCCATTCTCCGCAGAATGGGGGTGTTTCTAATGATGTGCTGCTTTCCATTCTCTGCAGAATGGGGGTGTTTCTAATGATGTGCTTCTTTCCATTCTCCGCAGAATGGGGGTGCTCCTAATGATGTGCTGCTTTCCATTCTCCGCTGAATGGGGGTGCTCCTAATGATGTGCTGCTTTCCATTCTCCGCAAAATGGAGGTGTTTCTAATGATGTGCTTCTTTCCATTCTCCGCAGAATGGGGGTGTCTCTAATGATGTGCTGCTTTCCATTCTTCGCAGAATGGGGGTGTTTCTAATGATGTGCTTCTTTCCATTCTCCGCAGAATGGGGGTGTTTCTAATGATGTGCTGCTTTCATTCTCCGCAGAATGGGAGTGTCTCTAATGATGTGCTGCTTTCCATTCTATGCAGAATGGGGGTGTCTCTAATGATGTGCTTCTTTCCATTCTCCGCAGAATGGGGGTGTTTCTAATGATGTGCTTCTTTCCATTCTCCGCAGAATGGGGGTGTCTCTAATGATGTGCTTCTTTCCATTCTCCGCAGAATGGGGGTGTTTCTAATGATGTGCTGCTTTCATTCTCCACAGAATGGGGGTGTTTCTAATGATGTGCTGATTTCCATTCTCTGCAGAATGGGGGTGTTTCTAATGATGTGCTGCTTTCCATTCTCCGCAGAATGGGGGTGTTTCTAATGATGTGCTTCTTTCCATTCTCCGCAGAATGGGGGTGTCTCTAATGATGTGCTGCTTTCCATTCTCCGCAGAATGGGGGTGTCTCTAATGATGTGCTTCTTTCTATTCTCCGCAGAATGGGGGTTTTCTAATGATGTGCTGCTTTCCATTCTATGCAGAATGGGGGTGTCTCTAATGATGTCCTTCTTTCCATTCTCTGCAGAATGGGGATGTCTCTAATGATGTGCTGCTTTCCATTCTCCGCAGAATGGGGGTGTCTCTAATGATGTGCTTCTTTCCATTCTCCGCAGAATAGGGGTGTTTCTAATGATGTGCTGCTTTCCATTCTCCGCAGAATGGGGGTGTTTCTAATGATGTGCTTCTTTCCATTCTCCGCAGAATGGTGGTGTTTCTAATGATGTGCTGCTTTCCATTCTCCGCAGAATGGGGGTGTCTCTAATGATGTGCTGCTTTCCATTCTATGCAGAATGGGGGTGTTTCTAATGATGTGCTTCTTTCCATTCTCCGCAGAATGGGGGTGTCTCTAATGATCTGCTTCTTTCCATTCTCCGCAGAATGGAGGTGTCTCTAATGATGTGCTGCTTTCCATTCTCCGTAGAATGGGGGTGTCTCTAATGCTGTGCTGCTTTCCATTCTCCGCAGAATGGGGGTGTCTCTAATGCTGTGCTGCTTTCCATTCTCCGCAGAATATGGGTGTTTCTAATGATGTGCTGCTTTCATTCTCCACAGAATGGGGGTGTCTCTAATGATGTGCTGCTTTCCATTCTCCGCAGAATGGGGGTGTCTCTAATGATGTGCTGCTTTCCATTCTCCGCAGAATGGGGGTGTTTCTAATGATGTGCTTCTTTCCATTGTACGCAGAATGGGGGTGTTTCTAATGATGTGCTTCTTTCCATTCTCCGAAGAATGGGGGTGTTTCTAATGATGTGCTGCTTTCCAATCTACGCAGAATGGGGGTGTTTCTAATGATGTGCTTCTTTCCATTCTACGCAGAATGGGGGTGTTTCTAATGATGTGCTTCTTTCCATTCTCCGCAGAATGGGGGTGCTCCTAATGATGTGCTGCTTTCCATTCTCCGCAGAATGGGGGTGCTCCTAATGATGTGCTGCTTTCCATTCTCCGCAGAATGGGGGGGCTCCTAATGATGTGCTTCTTTCCATTCTCCGCAGAATGGGGGTGTTTCTAATGATGTGCTGCTTTCCAATCTACGCAGAATGGGGGTGTTTCTAATGATGTGCTTCTTTCCATTCTCCGCAGAATGGGGGTGTTTCTAATGATGTGCTTCTTTCCATTCTCCGCAGAATGGGGGTGTTTCTAATGATGTGCTGCTTTCCATTCTCCGCAGAATGGGGGTGTTTCTAATGACGTGCTTCTTTCCATTCTACGCAGAATGGGGGTGTCTCTAATGATGTGCTGCTTTCCATTCTATGCAGAATGGGGGTGTTTCTAATGATGTGCTGCTTTCCATTCTCCGCAGAATGGGGGTGTCTCTAATGATGTCCTTCTTTCCATTCTCCGCAGAATGGGGGTGTCTCTAATGATGTGCTTCTTTCCATTCTCCGCAGAATGGGGGTGTCTCTAATGATGTGCTGCTTTCAATTCTCCGCAGAATGGGGATGTCTCTAATGATGTGCTTCTTTCCATTCTCCGCAGAATGGGGGTGTTTCTAATGATGTGCTGCTTTCCATTCTCCGCAGAATGGGTGTGTCTCTAATGATGTGCTTCTTTCCATTCTCCGCAGAATGGGGGTTTTTCTAATGATGTGCTGCTTTCCATTCTATGCAGAATTGGGGGTGTTTCTAATGATGTGCTTCTTTCCATTCTCCGCAGAATGGGGGTGTCTCTAATGATGTGCTGCTTTCCATTCTTCGCAGAATGGGGGTTTCTCTAATGATGTGCTGCTTTCCATTCTCCGCAGAATGGGGGTGTTTCTAATGATGTGCTTCTTTCCATTCTCTGCAGAATGGGGGTGCTCCTAATGATGTGCTGCTTTCCATTCTATGCAGAATGGGGGTGTTTCTAATGATGTGCTTCTTTCCATTCTCCACAGAATGGGGGTGTCTCTAATGATGTGCTTCTTTCCATTCTCCGCAGAATGGGGGTGTCTCTAATGATGTGCTGCTTTCCATTCTCCGCAGAATGGGGGTGTCTCTAATGATGTGCTTCTTTCCATTCTCCGCAGAATGGGGGTGTCTCTAATGATGTGCTGCTTTCCATTCTCCGCAGAATGGGGTCTGTCTCTAATGATGTGCTGCTTTCCATTCTCCGCAGAATGGGGGTGTTTCTAATGATGTGCTTCTTTCCATTCTCCGCAGAATGGGGGTTTTTCTAATGATGTGCTGCTTTCCATTCTATGCAGAATTGGGGGTGTTTCTAATGATGTGCTTCTTTCCATTCTCTGCAGAATGGGGGTGCTCCTAATGATGTGCTGCTTTCCATTCTCCGCAGAATGGGGGTGCTTCTAATGATGTGCTGCTTTCCATTCTCCACAGAATGGGGGTGTTTCTAATGATGTGCTGCTTTCCATTCTCCGCAGAATGGGGGTGCTTCTAATGATGTGCTTCTTTCCATTCTACGCAGAATGGGGGTGTCTCTAATGATGTGCTTCTTTCCATTCTCTGCAGAATGGGGGTGTTTCTAATGATGTGCTGCTTTCCATTCTATGCAGAATTGGGGGTGTTTCTAATGATGTGCTTCTTTCCATTCTCCGCAGAATGGGGGTGTCTCTAATGATGTGCTGCTTTCCATTCTCCGCAGAATGGGGGTGTTTCTAATGATGTGCTTCTTTCCATTCTACGCAGAATGGGGGTGTCTCTAATGATGTGCTTCTTTCCATTCTCTGCAGAATGGGGGTGCTCCTAATGATGTGCTGCTTTCCATTCTCCGCAGAATGGGGGTGTTTCTAATGATGTGCTTCTTTCCATTCTCTGCAGAATGGGGGTGCTCCTAATGATGTGCTGCTTTCCATTCTCCGCAGAATGGGGGTGCTCCTAATGATGTGCTTCTTTCCATTCTCCGCAGAATGGGGGTGTCTCTAATGATGTGCTTATTTCCATTCTCCGCAGAATGGGGGTGTTTCTAATGATGTGCTGCTTTCCATTCTATGCAAAATGGGGGTGTTTCTAATGATGTGCTTCTTTCCATTCTCCGCAGAATGGGGGTGTCTCTAATGATGTGCTGCTTTCCATACTCCGCAGAATGGGGGTGCTCCTAATGATGTGCTTCTTTCCATTCTCCGAAGAATGGGGGTGTTTCTAATGATGTGCTGCTTTCCAATCTACGCAGAATGGGGATGTTTCTAATGATGTGCTTCTTTCCATTCTACGCAGAATGGGGGTGCTCCTAATGATGTGCTGCTTTCCATTCTACGCAGAATGGGGGTGTTTCTAATGATGTGCTGCTTTCCGTTCTCCGCAGAATGGGGGTGCTCCTAATGATGTGCTTCTTTCCATTCTCCGCAGAATGGGGGTGTTTCTAATGATGTGCTGCTTTCCATTCTATGCAGAATGGGGGTGTTTCTAATGATGTGCTGCTTTCAATTCTCCGCAGAATGGGGGTGTCTCTAATGATGTGCTTCTTTCCATTCTCCGCAGAATGGGGGTGTTTCTAATGATGTGCTGCTTTCCATTCTATGCAGAATGGGGGTGTTTCTAATGATGTGCTTCTTTCCATTCTCCGCAGAATGGGGGTGTCTCTAATGATGTGCTGCTTTCCATTCTCTGCAGAATGAAGGTGTTTCTAATGATGTGCTGCTTTCCATTCTCCGCAGAATGGGGGTGCTCCTAATGATGTGCTGCTTTCCATTCTCCGCAGAATGGGGGTGTCTCTAATGATGTGCTTCTTTACATTCTCCGCAGAATGGGGGTGTTTCTAATGATGTGCTGCTTTCCATTCTCCGCAGAATGGGGGTGTCTCTAATGATGTGCTTCTTTCCATTCTCTGCAGAATGGGGGTGTTTCTAATGATGTGCTGCTTTCCATTCTCCGCAGAATGGGGGTGTCTCTAATGATGTGCTGCTTTCCATTCTCCGCAGAATGGGGGTGCTCCTAATGATGTGCTGCTTTCCATTCTCCGCAGAATGGGGGTGCTCCTAATGATGTGCTGCTTTCCATTCTCCGCAGAATGGGGGTGCTTCTAATGATGTGCTTCTTTCCATTCTCCGCAGAATGGGGGTGTCTCTAATGATGTGCTGCTTTCCATTCTCCGCAGAATGGGGGTGTCTCTAATGATGTGCTGCTTTCCATTCTCCGCAGAATGGGGGTGTTTCTAATGATGTGCTTCTTTCCATTCTCCGCAGAATGGGGGTGCTCCTAATGATGTGCTGCTTTCCATTCTCCGCAGAATGGGGGTGTTTCTAATGATGTGCTGCTTTCCAATCTACGCAGAATGGGGGTGTTTCTAATGATGTGCTTCTTTCCATTCTACGCAGAATGGGGGTGTTTCTAATGATGTGCTTCTTTCCATTCTCCGCAGAATGGGGGTGCTCCTAATGATGTGCTGCTTTCCATTCTCCGCAGAATGGGGGTGCTCCTAATGATGTGCTTCTTTCCATTCTCCGCAGAATGGGGGTGTCTCTAATGATGTGCTGCTTTCCATTCTCCGCAGAATGGGGGTGTTTCTAATGATGTGCTGCTTTCCATTCTCTGCAGAATTGGGGATCTCCTAATGTTGTGCTGCTTTCCATTCTATGCAGAATGGGGGTGCTGCTAATGATGTGCTGCTTTCCATTCTCCGCAGAATGGGGGTGTTTCTAATGATGTGCTACTTTCCATTCTCTGCAGAATGGGGGTGCTCCTAATGATGTGCTGCTTTCCATTCTCCGCAGAATGGGGGTGTTTCTAATGATGTGCTTCTTTCCATTCTCCGCAGAATGGGGGTGTTTCTAATGATGTGCTGCTTTCCATTATCCGCAGAATGGGGGTGCTCCTAATGATGTGCTGCTTTCCATTCTCCGCAGAATGGAGTTGTTTCTAATGATGTGCTGCTTTCCATTCTCCGCAGAATTGGGGTGCTTCTAATGATGTGCTGCTTTCCATTCTCCGCAGAATGGGAGTGTCTCTAATGATGTGCTTCTTTCCATTCTCCGCAGAATGGGGGTGTTTCTAATGATGTGCTGCTTTCCATTCTATGCAGAATGGGGGTGTTTCTAATGATGTGCTTCTTTCCATTCTCCGCAGAATGGGGGTGTCTCTAATGATGTGCTTCTTTCCATTCTCCGCAGAATGGGGGTGTCTCTAATGATGTGCTTCTTTCCATTCACCGCAGAATGGGGGTGTCTCTAATGATGTGCTGCTTTCCATTCTCCGCAAAATGGGGGTGTCTCTAATGATGTGCTTCTTTACATTCTCCGCAGAATGGGGGTGTTTCTAATGATGTGCTGCTTTCCATTCTCCGCAGAATGGGGGTGCTCCTAATGATGTGCTGCTTTCTATTCTACGCAGAATGGGGGTGCTCCTAATGATGTGCTTCTTTCCATTCTACGCAGAATGGGGGTGTTTCTAATGATGTGCTTCTTTCCATTCTCTGCAGAATGGGGGTGCTCCTAATGATGTGCTGCTTTCCATTCTCCGCAGAATGGGGGTGCTCCTAATGATGTGCTGCTTTCCATTCTCCGCAGAATGGGGGTGCTCCTAATGATGTGCTTCTTTCCATTCTCCGCAGAATGGGGGTGTTTCTAATGATGTGCTGCTTTCCATTCTATGCAGAATGGGGGTGTTTCTAATGATGTGCTTCTTTCCATTCTCCGCAGAATGGGGGTGTCTCTAATGATGTGCTGCTTTCCATTCTCCGCAGAATGGGGGTGTTTCTAATGATGTGCTTCTTTCCATTCTACGCAGAATGGGGGTGTTTCTAATGATGTGCTTCTTTCCATTCTATGCAGAATGGGGGTGCTCCTAATGATGTGCTGCTTTCCATTCTCCGCAGAATGGGGGTGCTCCTAATGATGTGCTTCTTTCCATTCTCCGAAGAATGGGGGTGTTTCTAATGATGTGCTGCTTTCCAATCTACGCAGAATGGGGGTGTTTCTAATGATGTGCTTCTTTCCATTCTACGCAGAATGGGGGTGCTCCTAATGATGTGCTGCTTTCCATTCTCCGCAGAATGGGGGTGCTCCTAATGATGTGCTGCTTTCCATTCTATGCAGAATGGGGGTGCTCCTAATGATGTGCTGCTTTCCATTCTATGCAGAATGGGGGTTTTTCTAATGATGTGCTTCTTTCCATTCTACGCAGAATGGGGGTGTTTCTAATGATGTGCTTCTTTCCATTCTCCGCGGAATGGGGGTGCTCCTAATGCTGTGCTGCTTTCCATTCTCCACAGAATGGGGGTGCTCCTAATGATGTGCTTCTTTCCATTCTCCGCAGAATGGGGGTGTCTCTAATGATGTGCTGCTTTCCATTCTCTGCAGAATGGGGGTGCTCCTAATGATGTGCTGCTTTCCATTCTCCGCAGAATGGGGGTGCTCCTAATGATGTGCTTCTTTCCATTCTCCGAAGAATGGGGGTGTTTCTAATGATGTGCTTCTTTCCATTCTACGCAGAATGGGGGTGTCTCTAATGATGTGCTGCTTTCCATTCTATGCAGAATGGGGGTGTTTCTAATGATGTGCTGCTTTCCATTCTCCGCAGAATGGGGGTGTCTCTAATGATGTGCTGCTTTCCATTCTCCGCAGAATGGGGGTGTCTCTAATGATGTGCTTTTTTCCATTCTCCGCAGAATGGGGGTGTTTCTAATGATGTGCTGCTTTCCATTCTCCGCAGAATGGGGGTGTCTCTAATGATGTGCTTCTTTCCATTCTCTGCAGAATGAAGGTGTTTCTAATGATGTGCTGCTTTCCATTCTCCGCAGAATGGGGGTGCTCCTAATGATGTGCTGCTTTCCATTCTCCGCAGAATGGGGGTGCTCCTAATGATGTGCTGCTTTCCATTCTCCGCAGAATGGGGGTGCTTCTAATGATGTGCTGCTTTCCATTCTCCGCAGAATGGGGGTGTCTCTAATGATGTGCTTCTTTCCATTCTCCGCAGAATGGGGGTGTTTCTAATGATGTGCTGCTTTCCATTCTATGCAAAATGGGGGTGTTTCTAATGATGTGCTTCTTTCCATTCTCCGCAGAATGGGGGTGTTTCTAATGATGTGCTGCTTTCCATTCTATGCAGAATGGGGGTGTTTCTAATGATGTGCTGCCTTCAATTCTCCGCAGAATGGGGGTGTCTCTAATGATGTGCTTCTTTCCATTCTCTGCAGAATGGGGGTGTTTCTAATGATGTGCTGCTTTCCATTCTATGCAGAATGGGGGTGTTTCTAATGATGTGCTTCTTTCCATTCTCCGCAGAATGGGGGTGTCTCTAATGATGTGCTGCTTTCCATTCTCCGCAGAATGGGGGTGTCTCTAATGATGTGCTGCTTTCCATTCTCCGCAGAATGGGGGTGTTTCTAATGATGCGCTTCTTTCCATTCTACGCAGAATGGGGGTGTTTCTAATGATGTGCTTCTTTCCATTCTCCGCAGAATGGGGATGTTTCTAATGATGTGCTTCTTTCCATTCTACACAGAATGGGGGTGTTTCTAATGATGTGCTGCTTTCCATTCTCCGCAGAATGGGGGTGCTCCTAATGGATTGCTTCTTTCCATTCTCCGCAGAATGGGGGTGTCTCTAATGATGTGCTGCTTTCCATTCTCCGCAGAATGGGGGTGTCTAATGATGTGCTTCTTTCCATTCTCCGCAGAATGGGGGTGTTTCTAATGATGTGCTGCTTTCCATTCTCCGCAGAATGGGGGTGTTTCTAATGATGTGCTGCTTTCCATTCTCCGCAGAATGGGGGTGTTTCTAATGATGTGCTTCTTTCCATTCTCCGCAGAATGGGGGTGTTTCTAATAATGTGCTTCTTTCCATTCTCCGCAGAATGGGGGTGTCTCTAATGATGTGCTGCTTTCCATTCTCCGCAAAATGGGGGTGTCTCTAATGATGTGCTGCTTTCCATTCTACGCAGAATGGGGGTGCTCCTAATGATGTGCTGCTTTCCATTCTCTGCAGAATGGGGGTGTTTCTAATGATGTGCTGCTTTCCATTCTCCGCAGAATGGGGGTGTCTCTAATGATGTGCTTCTTTCCATTCTCCGCAGAATGGGGGTGCTCCTAATGATGTGCTGCTTTCCATTCTCCGCAGAATGGGGGTGTCTCTAATGATGTGCTTCTTTCCATTCTCCGCAGAATGGGGGTGCTCCTAATGATGTGCTTCTTTCCATTCTCCGCAGAATGGGGGTGTTTCTAATGATGTGCTGCTTTCCATTCTCCGCAGAATGGGGGTGTTTCTAATGATGTGCTGCTTTCCATTCTCCGCAGAATGGGGGTGTTTCTAATGATGTGCTGCTTTCCATTCTCCGCAGAATGGGGGTGTTTCTAATGATGTGCTTCTTTCCATTCTCCGCAGAATGGGGGTGTTTCTAATGATGTGCTTCTTTCCATTCTCCGCAGAATGGGGGTGTCTCTAATGATGTGCTGCTTTCCATTCTCTGCAGAATGGGGGTGTCTCTAATGATGTGCTGCTTTCCATTCTCCGCAGAATGGGGGTGTTTCTAATGATGTGCTTCTTTCCATTCTACGCAGAATGGGGGTGCTCCTAATGATGTGCTGCTTTCCATTCTCCGCAGAATGGGGGTGTTTCTAATGATGTGCTTCTTTCCATTCTCTGCAGAATGGGGGTGCTCCTAATGATGTGCTGCTTTCCATTCTCCGAAGAATGGGGGTGTTTCTAATGATGTGCTGCTTTCCATTCTCTGCAGAATGGGGGTGCTCCTAATGATGTGCTGCTTTCCATTCTCCGCAGAATGGGGGTGTTTCTAATGATGTGCTGCTTTCCATTCTCCGTAGAATGGGGGTGCTCCTAATGATGTGCTGCTTTCCATTCTCCGCAGAATGGGGGTGTTTCTAATGATGTGCTGCTTTCCATTCTCCGCAGAATGGGGGTGTTTCTAATGATGTGCTGCTTTCCATTCTCGGCAGAATGGGGGTGCTCCTAATGATGTGCTGCTTTCCATTCTCCGCAGAATGGGGGTGCTCCTAATGATGTGCTGCTTTCCATTCTCCGCAGAATGGGGGTGCTTCTAATGATGTGCTGCTTTCCATTCTCCGCAGAATGGGGGTATCTCTAATGATGTGCTTCTTTCCATTCTCCGCAGAATGGGGGTGTTTCTAATGATGTGCTTCTTTCCATTCTACGCAGAATGGGGGTGCTCCTAATGATGTGCTGCTTTCCATTCTCTGCAGAATGGGGGTGTTTCTAATGATGTGCTGCTTTCCATTCTCCGCAGAATGGGGGTGTCTCTAATGATGTGCTTCTTTCCATTCTCCGCAGAATGGGGGTGCTCCTAATGATGTGCTTCTTTCCATTCTCCGCAGAATGGGGGTGTTTCTAATGATGTGCTGCTTTCCATTCTCCGCAGAATGGGGGTGTTTCTAATGATGTGCTTCTTTCCATTCTCCGCAGAATGGGGGTGTTTCTAATGATGTGCTTCTTTCCATTCTCCGCAGAATGGGGGTGTCTCTAATGATGTGCTGCTTTCCATTCTCTGCAGAATGGGGGTGTCTCTAATGATGTGCTGCTTTCCATTCTCCGCAGAATGGGGGTGTTTCTAATGATGTGCTTCTTTCCATTCTCTGCAGAATGGGGGTGTCTCTAATGATGTGCTGCTTTCCATTCTCTGCAGAATGGGGGTGTCTCTAATGATGTGCTGCTTTCCATTCTACGCAGAATGGGGGTGCTCCTAATGATGTGCTGCTTTCCATTCTCCGCAGAATGGGGGTGTTTCTAATGATGTGCTTCTTTCCATTCTCTGCAGAATGGGGGTGTCTCTAATGATGTGCTTCTTTCCATTCTCCGCAGAATGGGGGTGTTTCTAATGATGTGCTGCTTTCCATTCTATGCAGAATGGGGGTGTTTCTAATGATGTGCTTCTTTCCATTCTCTGCAGAATGGGGGTGTCTCTAATGATGTGCTTCTTTCCATTCTCTGCAGAATGGGGGTGTCTCTAATGATGTGCTGCTTTCCATTCTCCGCAGAATGGGGGTGTCTCTAATGATGTGCTTCTTTCCATTCTCCGCAGAATGGGGGTGCTCCTAATGATGTGCTTCTTTCCATTCTCCGCAGAATGGGGGTGTTTCTAATGATGTGCTGCTTTCCATTCTCCGCAGAATGGGGGTGTCTCTAATGATGTGCTGCTTTCCATTCTCCACAGAATGGGGGTGCTCCTAATGGATTGCTGCTTTCCATTCTCCGCAGAATGGGGGTGCTCCTAATGGATTGCTGCTTTCCATTCTCCGCAGAATGGGGGTGCTCCTAATGATGTGCTTCTTTCCATTCTCCGCAGAATGGGGGTGTCTCTAATGATGTGCTTCTTTCCATTCTCTGCAGAATGGGGGTGTTTCTAATGATGTGCTTCTTTCCATTCTCCGCAGAATGGGGGTGCTCCTAATGATGTGCTGCTTTCCATTCTCCGCAGAATGGGGGTGCTCCTAATGATGTGCTGCTTTCCATTCTCCGCAGAATGGGGGTGCTCCTAATGATGTGCTTCTTTCCATTCTCCGCAGAATGGGGGTGCTTCTAATGATGTGCTTCTTTCCATTCTCCGCAGAATGGGGGTGTCTCTAATGATGTGCTGCTTTCCATTCTCCGCAGAATGGGGGTGTTTCTAATGATGTGCTGCTTTCCAATCTACGCAGAATGGGGGTGTTTCTAATGATGTGCTTCTTTCCATTCTCCGCAGAATGGGGGTGTCTCTAATGATGTGCTTCTTTGAATTCTCCGCAGAATGGGGGTGTTTCTAATGATGTGCTGCTTTCCATTCTCTGCAGAATGGGGGTGTTTCTAATGATGTGCTTCTTTCCATTCTCCGCAGAATGGGGGTGTCTCTAATGATGTGCTGCTTTCCATTCTCCGCAGAATGGGGGTGTTTCTAATGATGTGCTTCTTTCCATTCTCCGCAGAATGGGGGTGTCTCTAATGATGTGCTGCTTTCCATTCTCCGCAGAATGGGGGTGTTTCTAATGATGTGCTTCTTTCCATTCTCCGCAGAATGGGGGTGTCTCTAATAATGTGCTGCTTTCATTCTCCACAGAATGGGGGTGTTTCTAATGATGTGCTTCTTTCCATTCTCCGCAGAATGGGGGTGTCTCTAATGATGTGCTGCTTTCATTCTCCGCAGAATGGGGGTGTTTCTAATGATATGCTTCTTTCCATTCTCCGCAGAATGGGGGTGTCTCTAAAAATGTGCTGCTTTCATTCTCCACAGAATGGGGGTGTCTCTAATAATGTGCTGCTTTCATTCTCCGCAGAATGGGGGTGTCTCTAATAATGTGCTGCTTTCATTCTCCACAGAATGGGGGTGTCTCTAATGATGTGCTGCTTTCCATTCTCCACAGAATGGGGGTGTCTCTAATGATGTGCTGCTTTCCATTCTCCGCAGAATGGGGGTGTCTCTAATGATGTGCTGCTTTCATTCTCCGCAGAATGGGGGTGTTTCTAATGATGTGCTTCTTTCCATTCTCCGCAGAATGGGGGTGTCTCTAATCATGTGCTGCTTTCCATTCTCCGCAGAATGGGGGTGTCTCTAATGATGTGCTTCTTTCCATTCTCCGCAGAATGGGGGTGTGTCTAATGATGTGCTGCTTTCATTCTCCGCAGAATGGGGGTGTTTCTAATGATGTGCTGCTTTCCATTCTCCGCAGAATGGGGGTGCTCCTAATGATGTGCTTCTTTCCATTCTCCGAAGAATGGGGGTGTTTCTAATGATGTGCTGCTTTCCAATCTACGCAGAATGGGGGTGTTTCTAATGATGTGCTTCTTTCCATTCTACGCAGAATGGCGGTGTTTCTAATGATGTGCTGCTTTCCATTCTCCGCAGAATGGGGGTGTCGCTAATGATGTGCTGCTTTCCATTCTCCGCAGAATGGGGGTGTTTCTAATGATGTGCTTCTTTCCATTCTCCGCAGAATGGGGGTGTCTCTAATGATGTGCTTCTTTCCATTCTCCGCAGAATGGGGGTGTCTCTAATGATGTGCTTCTTTCCATTCTCCGCAGAATGGGGGTGTCTCTAATGATGTGCTTCTTTCCATTCTCCGCAGAATGGGGGTGTCTCTAAAGATGTGCTGCTTTCCATTCTCCGCAGAATGGGGGTGTCTCTAATGATGTGCTGCTTTCCATTCTCCGCAGAATGGGGGTGTTTCTAATGATGTGCTGCTTTCCATTCTCCGCAGAATGGGGGTGTCGCTAATGATGTGCTGCTTTCCATTCTCCGCAGAATGGGGGTGTTTCTAATGATGTGCTTCTTTCCATTCTCCGCAGAATGGGGGTGTCTCTAATGATGTGCTTCTTTCCATTCTCCGCAGAATGGGGGTGTCTCTAATGATGTGCTTCTTTCCATTCTCCGCAGAATGGGGGTGTCTCTAATGATGTGCTTCTTTCCATTCTCCGCAGAATGGGGGTGTCTCTAATGATGTGCTGCTTTCCATTCTCCGCAGAATGGGGGTGTCTCTAATGATGTGCTGCTTTCCATTCTCCGCAGAATGGGGGTGTCTCTAATGATGTGCTGCTTTCCATTCTCCGCAGAATGGGGGTGTTTCTAATGATGTGCTTCTTTCCATTCTCCGCAGAATGGGGGTGTTTCTAATGATGTGCTGCTTTCATTCTCCACAGAATGGGGGTGTTTCTAATGATGTGCTGCTTTCCATTCTCCGCAGAATGGGGGTGTTTCTAATGATGTGCTGCTTTCCATTCTCCGCAGAATGGGGGTGTCTCTAATGATGTGCTGCTTTCCATTCTCCGCAGAATGGGGGTGTCTCTAATGATGTTCTTCTTTCCATTCTCCGCAGAATGGGGGTGTTTCTAATGATGTGCTGCTTTCCATTCTCCGCAGAATGGGGGTGTCTCTAATGATGTTCTTCTTTCCATTCTCCGCAGAATGGGGGTGTTTCTAATGATGTGCTGCTTTCCATTCTATGCAGAATGGGGGTGTTTCTAATGATGTGCTTCTTTCCATTCTCCGCAGAATGGGGGTGTCTCTATTGATGTGCTTCTTTCCATTCTCCGCAGAATGGGGGTGCTCCTAATGATGTGCTTCTTTCCATTCTCCGCAGAATGGGGGTGCTCCTAATGATGTGCTTCTTTCCATTCTCCGCAGAATGTGGGTGTTTCTAATGATGTGCTGCTTTCCATTCTACGCAGAATGGGGGTGTTTCTAATGATGTGCTTCTTTCCATTCTACGCAGAATGGTGGTGTTTCTAATGATGTGCTTCTTTCCATTCTCCGCAGAATGGGGGTGTTTCTAATGATGTGCTGCTTTCCATTCTCCGCAGAATGGGGGTGTTTCTAATGATGTGCTGCTTTCCATTCTCCGCAGAATGGGGGTGTTTCTAATGATGTGCTTCTTTCCATTCTCCGCAGAATGGGGGTGTTTCTAATGATGTGCTTCTTTCCATTCTCCGCAGAATGGGGGTGTCTCTAATGATGTGCTGCTTTCCATTCTATGCAGAATGGGGGTGTCTCTAATGATGTGCTGATTTCCATTCTCCGCAGAATGGGGGTGTTTCTAATGATGTGCTTCTTTCCATTCTCCGCAGAATGGGGGTGTCTCTAATAATGTGCTGCTTTCATTCTCCACAGAATGGGGGTGTTTCTAATGATGTGCTTCTTTCCATTCTCCGCAGAATGGGGGTGTCTCTAATGATGTGCTGCTTTCATTCTCTGCAGAATGGGGGTGTTTCTAATGATGTGCTGCTTTCCATTCTCCGCAGAATGGGGGTGTCTCTAATGATGTGCTGCTTTCCATTCTCCGCAGAATGGGGGTGTTTCTAATGATGTGCTGCTTTCCATTCTATGCAGAATGGGGGTGTCTCTAATGATGTGCTGCTTTCCATTCTCTGCAGAATGGGGGTGTTTCTAATGATGTGCTGCTTTCCATTCTCCGCAGAATGGGGGTGTTTCTAATGATGTGCTGCTTTCCATTCTCCGCAGAATGGGGGTGTTTCTAATGATGTGCTGCTTTCCATTCTCCGCAGAATGGGGGTGTTTCTAATGATGTGCTTCTTTCCATTCTACGCAGAATGGGGGTGTCTCTAATGATGTGCTGCTTTCCATTCTCTGCAGAATGGGGGTGTTTCTAATGATGTGCTTCTTTCCATTCTCCGCAGAATGGGGGTGTCTCTAATGATGTGCTGCTTTCCATTCTCCGCAGAATGGGGGTGTCTCTAATGATGTGCTGCTTTCCATTCTATGCAGAATGGGGGTGTTTCTAATGATGTGCTGCTTTCCATTCTCCGCAGAATGGGGGTGTTTCTAATGATGTGCTTCTTTCCATTCTCCGCAGAATGGGGGTGTCTCTAATGATGTGCTTCTTTCCATTCTCCGCAGAATGGGGGTGTCTCTAATGATGTGCTGCTTTCCATTCTCCGCAGAATGGGGGTGTCTCTAATGATGTGCTGCTTTCCATTCTCCGCAGAATGGGGGTGTTTCTAATGATGTGCTTCTTTCCATTCTCCGCAGAATGGGGGTGTCTCTAATGATGTGCTGCTTTCCATTCTCCGCAGAATGGGGGTGTCTCTAATGATGTGCTGCTTTCCATTCTCCGCAGAATGGGGGTGTTTCTAATGATGTGCTTCTTTCCATTCTCCGCAGAATGGGGGTGTCTCTAATGATGTGCTGCTTTCATTCTCCGCAGAATGGGGGTGTTTCTAATGATGTGCTTCTTTCCATTCTCCGCAGAATGGGGGTGTCTCTAATCATGTGCTGCTTTCCATTCTCCGCAGAATGGGGGTGTCTCTAATGATGTGCTTCTTTCCATTCTCCGCAGAATGGGGGTGTGTCTAATGATGTGCTGCTTTCATTCTCCGCAGAATGGGGGTGTTTCTAATGATGTGCTTCTTTCCATTCTCCGCAGAATGGGGGTGTTTCTAATGATGTGCTGCTTTCCATTCTCCGCAGAATGGGGGTGCTCCTAATGATGTGCTTCTTTCCATTCTCCGAAGAATGGGGGTGTTTCTAATGATGTGCTGCTTTCCAATCTACGCAGAATGGGGGTGTTTCTAATGATGTGCTTCTTTCCATTCTACGCAGAATGGGGGTGTCTCTAATGATGTGCTGCTTTCCATTCTCCGCAGAATGGGGGTGTCTCTAATGATGTGCTGCTTTCCATTCTCCGCAGAATGGGGGTGTCTCTAATGATGTGCTGCTTTCATTCTCCACAGAATGGGGGTGTTTCTAATGATGTGCTTCTTTCCATTCTCCGCAGAATGGGGGTGTTTCTAATGATGTGCTTCTTTCCATTCTCCGCAGAATGGGGGTGTCTCTAATGATGTGCTTCTTTCCATTCTCCGCAGAATGGGGGTGTTTCTAATGATGTGCTGCTTTCCATTCTATGCAGAATGGGGGTGTTTCTAATGATGTGCTTCTTTCCATTCTCTGCGGAATGGGGGTGTCTCTAATGATGTGCTGCTTTCCATTCTCCGCAGAATGGGGGTGTTTCTAATGATGTGCTGCTTTCCATTCTACGCAGAATGGGGGTGTTTCTAATGATGTGCTTCTTTCCATTCTCTGCAGAATGGGGGTGTTTCTAATGATGTGCTGCTTTCCATTCTCCGCAGAATGGGGGTGTTTCTAATGATGTGCTTCTTTCCATTCTCCGCAGAATGGGGGTGCTCCTAATGATGTGCTGCTTTCCATTCTCCGCAGAATGGGGGTGTTTCTAATGATGTGCTTCTTTCCATTCTCCGAAGAATGGGGGTGTTTCTAATGATGTGCTTCTTTCCATTCTACGCAGAATGGGGGTGTTTCTAATGATGTGCTTCTTTCCATTCTCCGCAGAATGGGGGTGCTCCTAATGATGTGCTGCTTTCCATTCTCCGCAGAATGGGGGTGCTCCTAATGATGTGCTTCTTTCCATTCTACGCAGAATGGAAAGAAGCACATCATTAGGGGGTGTTTCTAATGATGTGCTGCTTTCTATTCTCCGCAGAATGGGGGTGCTCCTAATGATGTGCTGCTTTCCATTCTCCGCAGAATGGGGGTGTCTCTAATGATGTGCTTCTTTCCATTCTCCGCAGAATGGGGGTGTTTCTAATCATGTGCTGCTTTCCAATCTACGCAGAATGGGGGTGTTTCTAATGATGTGCTGCTTTTCATTCTCCGCAGAATGGGGGTGTCTCTATTGATGTGCTGCTTTCCATTCTCCGCAGAATGGGAGTGTCTCTAATGATGTGCTTCTTTCCATTCTCCGCAGAATGGGGGTGTTTCTAATGATGTGCTGCTTTCCATTCTCTGCAGAATGGGGGTGTTTCTAATGATGTGCTTCTTTCCATTCTCCGCAGAATGGGGGTGTCTCTAATGATGTGCTGCTTTCCATTCTCCGCAGAATGGGGGTGTCTCTAATGATGTGCTGCTTTCCATTCTCCGCAGAATGGGGGTGTTTCTAATGATGTGCTTCTTTCCATTCTCCGCAGAATGGGGGTGTCTCTAATGATGTGCTGCTTTCATTCTCCGCAGAATGGGGGTGTTTCTAATGATGTGCTTCTTTCCATTCTCCGCAGAATGGGGGTGTCTCTAATCATGTGCTGCTTTCCATTCTCCGCAGAATGGGGGTGTCTCTAATGATGTGCTTCTTTCCATTCTCCGCAGAATGGGGGTGTGTCTAATGATGTGCTGCTTTCATTCTCCGCAGAATGGGGGTGTTTCTAATGATGTGCTTCTTTCCATTCTCCGCAGAATGGGGGTGTTTCTAATGATGTGCTGCTTTCCATTCTCCGCAGAATGGGGGTGCTCCTAATGATGTGCTTCTTTCCATTCTCCGAAGAATGGGGGTGTTTCTAATGATGTGCTGCTTTCCAATCTACGCAGAATGGGGGTGTTTCTAATGATGTGCTTCTTTCCATTCTACGCAGAATGGGGGTGTCTCTAATGATGTGCTGCTTTCCATTCTCCACAGAATGGGGGTGTTTCTAATGATGTGCTTCTTTCCATTCTCCGCAGAATGGGGGTGTTTCTAATGATGTGCTTCTTTCCATTCTCCGCAGAATGGGGGTGTCTCTAATGATGTGCTTCTTTCCATTCTCCGCAGAATGGGGGTGTTTCTAATGATGTGCTGCTTTCCATTCTATGCAGAATGGGGGTGTTTCTAATGATGTGCTTCTTTCCATTCTCTGCGGAATGGGGGTGTCTCTAATGATGTGCTGCTTTCCATTCTCCGCAGAATGGGGGTGTTTCTAATGATGTGCTGCTTTCCATTCTACGCAGAATGGGGGTGTTTCTAATGATGTGCTTCTTTCCATTCTCCACAGAATGGGGGTGTTTCTAATGATGTGCTGCTTTCCATTCTCCGCAGAATGGGGGTGTTTCTAATGATGTGCTTCTTTCCATTCTCCGCAGAATGGGGGTGCTCCTAATGATGTGCTGCTTTCCATTCTCCGCAGAATGGGGGTGTTTCTAATGATGTGCTTCTTTCCATTCTCCGAAGAATGGGGGTGTTTCTAATGATGTGCTTCTTTCCATTCTACGCAGAATGGGGGTGTTTCTAATGATGTGCTTCTTTCCATTCTCCGCAGAATGGGGGTGCTCCTAATGATGTGCTGCTTTCCATTCTCCGCAGAATGGGGGTGCTCCTAATGATATGCTTCTTTCCATTCTACGCAGAATGGAAAGAAGCACATCATTAGGGGGTGTTTCTAATGATGTGCTGCTTTCTATTCTCCGCAGAATGGGGGTGCTCCTAATGATGTGCTGCTTTCCATTCTCCGCAGAATGGGGGTGTCTCTAATGATGTGCTTCTTTCCATTCTCCGCAGAATGGGGGTGTTTCTAATCATGTGCTGCTTTCCAATCTACGCAGAATGGGGGTGTTTCTAATGATGTGCTGCTTTTCATTCTCCGCAGAATGGGGGTGTCTCTAATGATGTGCTGCTTTCCATTCTCCGCAGAATGGGGGTGTTTCTAATGATGTGCTTCTTTCCATTCTCCGCAGAATGGGGGTGTCTCTAATAATGTGCTGCTTTCATTCTCCACAGAATGGGGGTGTTTCTAATGATGTGCTTCTTTCCATTCTCCGCAGAATGGGGGTGTCTCTAATGATGTGCTGCTTTCATTCTCCGCAGAATGGGGGTGTTTCTAATGATGTGCTTCTTTCCATTCTCCGCAGAATGGGGGTGTTTCTAATGATGTGCTGCTTTCCATTCTCTGCAGAATGGGGGTGTTTCTAATGATGTGCTGCTTTCCATTCTCCGCAGAATGGGGGTGTTTCTAATGATGTGCTGCTTTCCATTCTCCGCAGAATGGGGGTGTTTCTAATGATGTGCTTCTTTCCATTCTCCGCAGAATGGGGGTGTTTCTAATGATGTGCTTCTTTCCATTCTACGCAGAATTTGGGTGTTTCTAATGATGTGCTGCTTTCCATTCTCTGCAGAATGGGGGTGTTTCTAATGATGTGCTTCTTTCCATTCTCCGCAGAATGGGGGTGTCTCTAATGATGTGCTGCTTTCCATTCTCCGCAGAATGGGGGTGTCTCTAATGATGTGCTGCTTTCCATTCTATGCAGAATGGGGGTGTTTCTAATGATGTGCTGCTTTCCATTCTCCGCAGAATGGGGGTGTTTCTAATGATGTGCTTCTTTCCATTCTCCGCAGAATGGGGGTGTCTCTAATGATGTGCTTCTTTCCATTCTCCGCAGAATGGGGGTGTCTCTAATGATGTGCTGCTTTCCATTCTCCGCAGAATGGGGTGTCTCTAATAATGTGCTGCTTTCCATTCTCCGCAGAATGGGGGTGTTTCTAATGATGTGCTGCTTTCCATTCTCCGCAGAATGGGGGTGCTCCTAATGATGTGCTTCTTTCCATTCTCCGAAGAATGGGGGTGTTTCTAATGATGTGCTGCTTTCCAATCTACGCAGAATGGGGGTGTCTTTAATGATGTGCTTCTTTCCATTCTCCGCAGAATGGGGGTGTCTCTATTGATGTGCTGCTTTCCATTCTCCGCAGAATGGGGGTGTCTCTAATGATGTGCTTCTTTCCATTCTCCGCAGAATGGGGGTGTGTCTAATGATGTGCTTCTTTCCATTCTCCGCAGAATGGGGGTGTTTCTAATGATGTGCTGCTTTCATTCTCCGCAGAATGGGGGTGTTTCTAATGATGTGCTGCTTTCATTCTCCGCAGAATGGGGGTGTTTCTAATGATGTGCTTCTTTCCATTCTACGCAGAATGGGGGTGTCTCTAATGATGTGCTGCTTTCCATTCTCCGCAGAATGGGGGTGTCTCTAATGATGTGCTGCTTTCCATTCTCTGCAGAATGGGGGTGTCTCTAATGATGTGCTGCTTTCCATTCTCCGCAGAATGGGGGTGTCTCTAATGATGTGCTGCTTTCCATTCTCCGCAGAATGGGGGTGTCTCTAATGATGTGCTTCTTTCCATTCTCCGCAGAATGGGGGTGCTCCTAATGATGTGCTGCTTTCCATTCTCCGCAGAATGGGGGTGTTTCTAATGATGTGCTTCTTTCCATTCTCCGAAGAATGGGGGTGTTTCTAATGATGTGCTGCTTTCCATTCTACGCAGAATGGGGGTGTTTCTAATGATGTGCTTCTTTCCATTCTCCGCAGAATGGGGGTGCTCCTAATGATGTGCTTCTTTCCATTCTACGCAGAATGGGTGTGTTTCTAATGATGTGCTTCTTTCCATTCTACGCAGAATGGGGGTGTTTCTAATGATGTGCTTCTTTCCATTCTCCGCAGAATGGGGGTGCTCCTAATGATGTGCTGCTTTCCATTCTCCGCAGAATGGGGGTGCTCCTAATGATGTGCTTCTTTCCATTCTACGCAGAATGGGGGTGTTTCTAATGATGTGCTTCTTTCCATTCTCTGCAGAATGGGGGTGCTCCTAATGATGTGCTGCTTTCCATTCTCTGCAGAATGGGGGTGTTTCTAATGATGTGCTGCTTTCTATTCTCCGCAGAATGGGGGTGCTCCTAATGATGTGCTTCTTTCCATTCTCCGAAGAATGGGGGTGTTTCTAATGATGTGCTGCTTTCCAATCTACGCAGAATGGGGGTGTCTCTAATGATGTGCTGCTTTCCATTCTCCGCAGAATGGGGGTGTCTCTAATGATGTGCTTCTTTCCATTCTCCGCAGAATGGGGGTGTTTCTAATGATGTGCTGCTTTCCATTCTCTGCAGAATGGGGGTGTTTCTAATGATGTGCTTCTTTCCATTCTCCGCAGAATGGGGGTGTCTCTAATGATGTGCTTCTTTCCATTCTCCGCAGAATGGTGGTGTTTCTAATGATGTGCTGCTTTCCATTCTCCGCAGAATGGGGGTGTTTCTAATGATGTGCTGCTTTCATTCTCCGCAGAATGGGGGTGTTTCTAATGATGTGCTTCTTTCCATTCTACGCAGAATGGGGGTGTCTCTAATGATGTGCTTCTTTCCATTCTCCGCAGAATGGGGGTGCTCCTATTCTCCGCTTAATGGGGGTGTGTCTAATGATCTGCTGCTTTCCATTCTCCGCAGAATGGGGGTGTTTCTAATGATGTGCTTCTTTCCATTCTCCGAAGAATGGGGGTGTTTCTAATGATGTGCTGCTTTCCAATCTACGCAGAATGGGGGTGTTTCTAATGATGTGCTGCTTTCCATTCTCCGCAGAATGGGGGTGCTCCTAATGATGTGCTTCTTTCCATTCTCCGAAGAATGGGGGTGTTTCTAATGATGCGCTGCTTTCCATTCTCCGCAGAATGGGGGTGTCTCTAATGATGTGCTTCTTTCCATTCTCCGCAGAATGGGGGTGTTTCTAATGATGTGCTTCTTTCCATTCTACGCAGAATGGGGGTGTTTCTAATGATGTGCTTCTTTCCATTCTCCGCAGAATGGGGGTGCTCCTAATGATGTGCTTCTTTCCATTCTCCACAGAATGGGGGTGTTTCTAATGATGTGCTTCTTTCCATTCTCCGCAGAATGGGGGTGTTTCTAATGATGCGCTGCTTTCCATTCTCCGCAGAATGGGGGTGTTTCTAATGATCTGCTGCTTTCCATTATCCGCAGAATGGGGGTGCTCCTAATGATGTGCTTCTTTCCATTCTCCGAAGAATGGGGGTGTCTCTAATGATGTGCTGCTTTCCAATCTACGCAGAATGGGGGTGTTTCTAATGATGTGCTTCTTTCCATTCTACGCAGAATGGGGGTGTTTCTAATGATGTGCTTCTTTCCATTCTACGCAGAATGGGGGTGCTCCTAATGATGTGCTGCTTTCCATTCTCCGCAGAATGGGGGTGCTCCTAATTATGTGCTTCTTTCCATTCTACGCAGAATGGGGGTGTTTCTAATGATGTGCTTCTTTCCATTCTCTGCAGAATGGGGGTGCTCCTAATGATGTGTTGCTTTCCATTCTCCGCAGAATGGGGGTGTTTCTAATGATGTGCTGCTTTCCATTCTCCGCAGAATGGGGGTGCTCCTAATGATGTGCTTCTTTCCATTCTCCGCAGAATGGGGGTGTTTCTAATGATGTGCTGCTTTCCATTCTCCGCAGAATGGGGGTGCTCCTAATGATGTGCTTCTTTCCATTCTCCGCAGAATGGGGGTGTCTCTAATGATGTGCTGCTTTCCATTCTCCGCAGAATGGGGGTGTCTCTAATGATGTGCTTCTTTCCATTCTCCGCAGAATGGGGGTGTCTCTAATGATGTGCTGCTTTCCATTCTCCGCAGAATGGGGGTGTCTCTAATGATGTGCTGCTTTCCATTCTCCGCAGAATGGGGGTGTTTCTAATGATGTGCTGCTTTCCATTCTCTGCAGAATGGGGGTGTTTCTAATGATGTGCTGCTTTCCATTCTCCGCAAAATGGGGGTGTTTCTAATGATCTGCTTCTTTCCATTCTCCGCAGAATGGGGGTGTTTCTAATGATGTTCTGCTTTCCATTCTCCGCAGAATGGGGGTGTTTCTAATGATGTGCTGCTTTCATTCTCCGCAGAATGGGGGTGTTTCTAATGATGTGCTTCTTTCCATTCTCCGCAGAATGGGGGTGTTTCTAATGATGTGCTTCTTTCCATTCTCCGCAGAATGGGGGTGTTTCTAATGATGTGCTGCTTTCCATTCTCCGCAGAATGGGGGTGCTCCTAATGATGTGCTGCTTTCCATTCTCCGAAGAATGGGGGTGCTCCTAATGATGTGCTTCTTTCCATTCTCCGAAGAATGGGGGTGCTCCTAATGATGTGCTTCTTTCCATTCTCCGAAGAATGGGGGTGTTTCTAATGATGTGCTGCTTTCCAATCTACGCAGAATGGGGGTGTCTCTAATGATGTGCTTCTTTCCATTCTCCGCAGAATGGGGGTGTTTCTAATGATGTGCTGCTTTCCATTCTCTGCAGAATGGGGGTGTTTCTAATGATGTGCTTCTTTCCATTCTCCGCAGAATGGGGGTGTCTCTAATGATGTGCTTCTTTCCATTCTCCGCAGAATGGTGGTGTTTCTAATGATGTGCTGCTTTCCATTCTCCGCAGAATGGGGGTGTTTCTAATGATGTGCTGCTTTCATTCTCCGCAGAATGGGGGTGTTTCTAATGATGTGCTTCTTTCCATTCTACGCAGAATGGGGGTGTCTCTAATGATGTGCTGCTTTTCATTCTCCGCAGAATGGGGGTGTCTCTAATGATGTGCTTCTTTCCATTCTCCGCAGAATGGGGGTGTTTCTAATGATGTGCTGCTTTCCATTCTCTGCAGAATGGGGGTGTTTCTAATGATGTGCTTCTTTCCATTCTCCGCAGAATGGGGGTGTCTCTAATGATGTGCTGCTTTCCATTCTCCGCAGAATGGGGGTGTTTCTAATGATGTGCTGCTTTCCATTCTCCGCAGAATGGGGGTGTTTCTAATGATGTGCTTCTTTCCATTCTCCGCAGAATGGGGGTGCTCCTAATGATGTGCTGCTTTCCATTCTCCGCAGAATGGGGGTGTTTCTAATGATGTGCTGCTTTCCATTCTCCGCAGAATGGGGGTGTCTCTAATGATGTGCTTCTTTCCATTCTACGCAGAATGGGGGTGTTTCTAATGATGTGCTTCTTTCCATTCTACGCAGAATGGGGGTGTTTCTAATGATGTGCTTCTTTCCATTCTACGCAGAATGGGGGTGTCTCTAATGATGTGCTGCTTTCCATTCTCCGCAGAATGGGGGTGCTCCTAATGATGTGCTTCTTTCCATTCTCCGAAGAATGGGGGTGCTCCTAATGATGTGCTTCTTTCCATTCTCCGAAGAATGGGGGTGTTTCTAATGATGTGCTGCTTTCCAATCTACGCAGAATGGGGGTGTTTCTAATGATGTGCTTCTTTCCATTCTACGCAGAATGGAGGTGTTTCTAATGATGTGCTTCTTTCCATTCTCTGCAGAATGGGGGTGCTCCTAATGATGTGCTGCTTTCCATTCTCCGCAGAATGGGGGTGTTTCTAATGATGTGCTGCTTTCTATTCTCCGCAGAATGGGGGTGTCTCTAATGATGTGCTTCTTTCCATTCTCCGCAGAATGGGGGTGTTTCTAATGATGTGCTGCTTTCCATTCTCTGCAGAATGGGGGTGTTTCTAATGATGTGCTTCTTTCCATTCTCCGCAGAATGGGGGTGTCTCTAATGATGTGCTTCTTTCCATTCTACGCAGAATGGGGGTGTCTCTAATGATGTGCTGCTTTCCATTCTCCGCAGAATGGGGGTGTTTCTAATGATGTGCTGCTTTCCATTCTCTGCAGAATGGGGGTGTTTCTAATGATGTGCTTCTTTCCATTCTACGCAGAATGGGGGTGTCTCTAATGATGTGCTGTTTTCCATTCTCTGCAGAATGGGGGTGTTTCTAATGATGTGCTGCTTTCCATTCTCTGCAGAATGGGGGTGTTTCTAATGATGTGCTGCTTTCCATTCTCCGCAGAATGGGGGTGTTTCTAATGATGTGCTTCTTTCCATTCTACGCAGAATGGGGGTGTCTCTAATGATGTGCTGCTTTCCATTCTCCGCAGAATGGGGGTGTCTCTAATGATGTGCTGCTTTCCATTCTCCGCAGAATGGGGGTGTTTCTAATGATGTGCTTCTTTCCATTCTCCGCAGAATGGGGGTGCTCCTAATGATGTGCTGCTTTCCATTCTCCGCAGAATGGGGGTGTTTCTAATGATCTGCTGCTTTCCATTCTCCGCAGAATGGGGGTGTCTCTAATGATGTGCTGCTTTCCATTCTCCGCAGAATGGGGGTGTTTCTAATGATGTGCTTCTTTCCATTCTCCGAAGAATGGGGGTGCTCCTAATGATGTGCTGCTTTCCATTCTCCGCAGAATGGGGGTGTTTCTAATGATCTGCTGCTTTTCATTCTCCGCAGAATGGGGGTGCTCCTAATGATGTGCTTCCTTACATTCTCCGAAGAATGGGGGTGTTTCTAATGATGTGCTGCTTTCCAATCTACGCAGAATGGGGGTGTTTCTAATGATGTGCTGCTTTCCAATCTAAGCAGAATGGGGGTATTTCTAATGATGTGCTTCTTTCCATTCTACGCAGAATGGGGGTGTTTCTAATGATGTGCTTCTTTCCATTCTCCGCAGAATGGGGGTGCTCCTAATGATGTGCTGCTTTCCATTCTCCGCAGAATGGGGGTGTTTCTAATGATGTGCTGCTTTCCATTCTCCGCAGAATGGGGGTGCTCCTAATGATGTGCTTCTTTCCATTTTCCGCAGAATGGGGGTGTTTCTAATGATGTGCTGCTTTCATTCTCCGCAGAATGGGGGTGTTTCTAATGATGTGCTTCTTTCCATTCTCTGCAGAATGGGGGTGTTTCTAATGATGTGCTTCTTTCCATTCTCCGCAGAATGGGGGTGTCTCTAATGATGTGCTGCTTTCCATTCTCCGCAGAATGGGGGTGTCTCTAATGATGTTCTGCTTTCATTCTCCGCAGAATGGGGGTGTTTCTAATGATGTGCTTCTTTCCATTCTCCGCAGAATGGGGGTGTTTCTAATGATGTGCTTCTTTCCATTCTCCGCAGAATGGGGGTGTCTCTAATGATGTGCTTCTTTCCATTCTACGCAGAATGGGGGTGTCTCTAATGATGTGCTGCTTTCCATTCTCCGCAGAATGGGGGTGTTTCTAATGATGTGCTGCTTTCCATTCTCTGCAGAATGGGGGTGTTTCTAATGATGTGCTTCTTTCCATTCTACGCAGAATGGGGGTGTCTCTAATGATGTGCTGTTTTCCATTCTCTGCAGAATGGGGGTGTTTCTAATGATGTGCTGCTTTCCATTCTCTGCAGAATGGGGGTGTTTCTAATGATGTGCTGCTTTCCATTCTCCGCAGAATGGGGGTGTTTCTAATGATGTGCTTCTTTCCATTCTACGCAGAATGGGGGTGTCTCTAATGATGTGCTGCTTTCCATTCTCCGCAGAATGGGGGTGTCTCTAATGATGTGCTGCTTTCCATTCTCCGCAGAATGGGGGTGTTTCTAATGATGTGCTTCTTTCCATTCTCCGCAGAATGGGGGTGCTCCTAATGATGTGCTGCTTTCCATTCTCCGCAGAATGGGGGTGTTTCTAATGATCTGCTGCTTTCCATTCTCCGCAGAATGGGGGTGTCTCTAATGATGTGCTGCTTTCCATTCTCCGCAGAATGGGGGTGTTTCTAATGATGTGCTTCTTTCCATTCTCCGAAGAATGGGGGTGCTCCTAATGATGTGCTGCTTTCCATTCTCCGCAGAATGGGGGTGTTTCTAATGATCTGCTGCTTTTCATTCTCCGCAGAATGGGGGTGCTCCTAATGATGTGCTTCCTTACATTCTCCGAAGAATGGGGGTGTTTCTAATGATGTGCTGCTTTCCAATCTACGCAGAATGGGGGTGTTTCTAATGATGTGCTGCTTTCCAATCTAAGCAGAATGGGGGTGTTTCTAATGATGTGCTGCTTTCCATTCTCCGCAGAATGGGGGTGTTTCTAATGATGTGCTTCTTTCCATTCTACGCAGAATGGGGGTGTCTCTAATGATGTGCTGCTTTCCATTCTCCGCAGAATGGGGGTGTCTCTAATGATGTGCTGCTTTCCATTCTCCGCAGAATGGGGGTGTTTCTAATGATGTGCTTCTTTCCATTCTCCGCAGAATGGGGGTGCTCCTAATGATGTGCTGCTTTCCATTCTCCGCAGAATGGGGGTGTTTCTAATGATCTGCTGCTTTCCATTCTCCGCAGAATGGGGGTGTCTCTAATGATGTGCTGCTTTCCATTCTCCGCAGAATGGGGGTGTTTCTAATGATCTGCTGCTTTCCATTCTCCGCAGAATGGGGGTGTCTCTAATGATGTGCTGCTTTCCATTCTCCGCAGAATGGGGGTGTTTCTAATGATGTGCTTCTTTCCATTCTCCGAAGAATGGGGGTGCTCCTAATGATGTGCTGCTTTCCATTCTCCGCAGAATGGGGGTGTTTCTAATGATCTGCTGCTTTTCATTCTCCGCAGAATGGGGGTGCTCCTAATGATGTGCTTCCTTACATTCTCCGAAGAATGGGGGTGTTTCTAATGATGTGCTGCTTTCCAATCTACGCAGAATGGGGGTGTTTCTAATGATGTGCTGCTTTCCAATCTAAGCAGAATGGGGGTATTTCTAATGATGTGCTTCTTTCCATTCTACGCAGAATGGGGGTGTTTCTAATGATGTGCTTCTTTCCATTCTCCGCAGAATGGGGGTGCTCCTAATGATGTGCTGCTTTCCATTCTCCGCAGAATGGGGGTGTTTCTAATGATGTGCTGCTTTCCATTCTCCGCAGAATGGGGGTGCTCCTAATGATGTGCTTCTTTCCATTTTCCGCAGAATGGGGGTGTTTCTAATGATGTGCTGCTTTCCATTCTCTGCAGAATGGGGGTGTTTCTAATGATGTGCTTCTTTCCATTCTCCGCAGAATGGGGGTGTCTCTAATGATGTGCTGCTTTCCATTCTCCGCAGAATGGGGGTGTCTCTAATGATGTGCTGCTTTCATTCTCCGCAGAATGGGGGTGTTTCTAATGATGTGCTTCTTTCCATTCTCCGCAGAATGGGGGTGTTTCTAATGATGTGCTTCTTTCCATTCTACGCACAATGGGGGTGTTTCTAATGATGTGCTTCTTTCCATTCTACGCAGAATGGGGGTGTCTCTAATGATGTGCTGCTTTCCATTCTCCGCAGAATGGGGGTGTTTCTAATGATGTGCTTTTTTCCATTCTCCGCAGAATGGGGGTGTTTCTAATGATGTGCTGCTTTCATTCTCCGCAGAATGGGGGTGTTTCTAATGATGTGCTTCTTTCCATTCTACGCACAATGGGGGTGTTTCTAATGATGTGCTTCTTTCCATTCTCCGCAGAATGGGGGTGTTTCTAATGATGTGCTGCTTTCCATTCTCCGCAGAATGGGGGTGTTTCTAATGATGTGCTTCTTTCCATTCTCCGCAGAATGGGGGTGTCTCTAATGATGTGCTTCTTTCCATTCTCCGCAGAATGGGGGGTGTTTCTAATGATGTGCTGCTTTCCATTCTCTGCAGAATGGGGGTGTTTCTAATGATGTGCTTCTTTCCATTCTCCGCAGAATGGGGGTGTCTCTAATGATGTGCTGCTTTCCATTCTCCGCAGAATGGGGGTGTTTCTAATGATGTGCTTCTTTCCATTCTACGCAGAATGGGGGTGTTTCTAATGATGTGCTTCTTTCCATTCTCCGCAGAATGGGGGTGTCTCTAATGATGTGCTTCTTTCCATTCTCCGCAGAATGGGGGTGCTCCTAATGATGTGCTGCTTTCCATTCTCCGCAGAATGGGGGTGTTTCTAATGATCTGCTGCTTTCCATTCTCCGCAGAATGGGGGTGCTCCTAATGATGTGCTTCTTTCCATTCTCCGAAGAATGGGGGTGTTTCTAATGATGTGCTGCTTTCCATTCTCCACAGAATGGGGGTGCTCCTAATGATGTGCTTCTTTCCATTCTACGCAGAATGGGGGTGTTTCTAATGATGTGCTTCTTTCCATTCTCCGCAGAATGGGGGTGCTCCTAATGATGTGCTGCTTTCCATTCTCCGCAGAATGGGGGTGTCTCTAATGATGTGCTTCTTTCCATTCTCCGAAGAATGGGGGTGTTTCTAATGATGTGCTGCTTTCCAATCTACGCAGAATGGGGGTGTTTCTAATGATGTGCTGCTTTCCAATCTACGCAGAATGGGGGTGTTTCTAATGATGTGCTTCTTTCCATTCTACACAGAATGGGGGTGTTTCTAATGATGTGCTTCTTTCCATTCTCCGCAGAATGGGGGTGCTCCTAATGATGTGCTGCTTTCCATTCTCCGCAGAATGGGGGTGCTCCTAATGATGTGCTTCTTTCCATTCTACGCAGAATGGGGGTGTTTCTAATGATGTGCTTCTTTCCATTCTCTGCAGAATGGGGGTGCTCCTAATGATGTGCTTCTTTCCATTCTCCGCAGAATGGGGGTGTTTCTAATGATGTGCTGCTTTCCAATCTACGCAGAATGGGGGTGTTTCTAATGATGTGCTGCTTTCCAATCTACGCAGAATGGGGGTGTTTCTAATGATGTGCTTCTTTCCATTCTACGCAGAATGGGGTTGTTTCTAATGATGTGCTTCTTTCCATTCTCCGCAGAATGGGGGTGTCTCTAATGATGTGCTTCTTTCCATTCTCCGCAGAATGGGGGTGCTCCTAATGATGTGCTGCTTTCCATTCTCCGCAGAATGGGGGTGTTTCTAATGATCTGCTGCTTTCCATTCTCCGCAGAATGGGGGTGCTCCTAATGATGTGCTTCTTTCCATTCTCCGAAGAATGGGGGTGTTTCTAATGATGTGCTGCTTTCCAATCTACGCAGAATGGGGGTGTTTCTAATGATGTGCTGCTTTCCATTCTCTGCAGAATGGGGGTGTTTCTAATGATGTGCTGCTTTCCAATCTACGCATAATGGGGGTGTTTCTAATGATGTGCTTCTTTCTATTCTCCGCAGAATGGGGGTGTCTCTAATGATGTGCTTCTTTCTATTCTCCGCAGAATGGGGGTGTCTCTAATGATGTGCTTCTTTCCATTCTCCGCAGAATGGGGGTATTTCTAATGATGTCTTTTTTCCATTCTCCGCAGAATGGGGGTGTTTCTAATGATGTGCTGCTTTCATTCTCCGCAGAATGGGGGTGTTTCTAATGATGTGCTTCTTTCCATTCTACGCAGAATGGGGGTGTCTCTAATGATGTGCTGCTTTCATTCTCCGCAGAATGGGGGTGTTTCTAATGATGTGCTTCTTTCCATTCTCCGCAGAATGGGGGTGTTTCTAATGATGTGCTGCTTTCCATTCTCTGCAGAATGGGGGTGTTTCTAATGATGTGCTTCTTTCCATTCTCCGCAGAATGGGGGTGTCTCTAATGATGTGCTGCTTTCCATTCTCCGCAGAATGGGGGTGTTTCTAAGGATGTGCTGCTTTCCATTCTCCGCAAAATGGGGGTGTTTCTAATGATGTGCTTCTTTCCATTCTCCGCAGAATGGGGGTGTCTCTAATGATGTGCTGCTTTCATTCTCCGCAGAATGGGGGTGTTTCTAATGATGTTCTTCTTTCCATTCTCCGCAGAATGGGGGTGTTTCTAATGATGTTCTTCTTTCCATTCTCCGCAGAATGGGGGTGTTTCTAATGATGTGCTTCTTTCCATTCTCCGCAGAATGGGGGTGCTCCTAATGATGTGCTTCTTTCCATTCTCCGCAGAATGGGGGTGTCTCTAATGATGTGCTGCTTTCCATTCTCCGCAGAATGGGGGTGTCTCTAATGATGTGCTTCTTTCCATTCTCCGCAGAATGGGGGTGTTTCTAATGATGTGCTGCTTTCCATTCTCCGCAGAATGGGGGTGTCTCTAATGATGTGCTTCTTTCCATTCTCCGCAGAATGGGGGTGTTTCTAATGATGTGCTTCTTTCCATTCTCCGCAGAATGGGGGTGTTTCTAATGATGTGCTGCTTTCCATTCTCCGCAGAATGGGGGTGTTTCTAATGATGTGCTTCTTTCCATTTTATGCAGAATGGGGGTGTTTCTAATGATGTGCTGCTTTCCATTCTCCGCAGAATGGGGGTGTCTCTAATGATGTGCTGCTTTCCATTCTCCGCAGAATGGGGGTGTCTCTATTGATGTGCTGCTTTCATTCTCCGCAGAATGGGGGTGTTTCTAATGATGTGCTTCTTTCCATTCTCCGCAGAATGGGGGTGTCTCTAATGATGTGCTGCTTTCATTCTCCGCAGAATGGGGGTGTTTCTAATGATGTGCTTCTTTCCATTCTCTGCAGAATGGGGGTGTCTCTAATGATGTGCTGCTTTCATTCTCCGCAGAATGGGGGTATTTCTAATGATGTGCTGCTTTCATTCTACGCAGAATGGGGGTGTTTCTAATGATGTGCTGCTTTCCATTCTCCGCAGAATGGGGGTGCTCCTAATGATGTTCTGCTTTCCATTCTCAGCAGAATGGGGGTGTTTCTAATAATGTGCTTCTTTCCATTCTCCGCAGAATGGGGGTGTCTCTAATGATGTGCTTCTTTCCATTCTCCGCAGAATGGGGGTGTTTCTAATGATGTGCTTCTTTCCATTCTCCGCAGAATGGGGGTGCTCCTAATGATGTGCTGCTTTCCATTCTCCGCAGAATGGGGGTGCTCCTAATGATGTGCTTCTTTCCATTCTCCGCAGAATGGGGGTGTTTCTAATGATGCGCTTCTTTCCATTCTCCGCAGAATGGGGGTGTCTCTAATGATGTGCTGCTTTCCATTCTCCGCAGAATGGGGGTGTCTCTAATGATGTGCTGCTTTCCAATCTCCGCAGAATGAGGGTGTCTCTAATGATGTGCTTCTTTCCATTCTCCGCAGAATGGGGGTGTTTCTAATCATGTGCTTCTTTCCATTCTCCGCAGAATGGGGGTGTTTCTAATGATGTGCTTCTTTCCATTCTCTGCAGAATGGGGGTGTTTCTAATGATGTGCTTCTTTCCATTCTCCGCAGAATGGGGGTGTCTCTAATGATGTGCTGCTTTCATTCTCCGCAGAATGGGGGTGTTTCTAATGATGTGCTTCTTTCCATTCTCCGCAGAATGGGGGTGTCTCTAATGATGTGCTTCTTTCCATTCTCCGCAGAATGGGGGTGTCTCTAATGATGTGCTGCTTTCATTCTCCGCAGAATGGGGGTGTTTCTAATGATGTGCTTCTTTCCATTCTCCGCAGAATGGGGGTGTCTCTAATGATGTGCTGCTTTCATTCTCCGCAGAATGGGGGTGTTTCTAATGATGTGCTTCTTTCCATTCTCTGCAGAATGGGGGTGCTCCTAATGATGTGCTGCTTTCCATTCTCCGCAGAATGGGGGTGCTCCTAATGATGTGCTGCTTTCATTCTCCGCAGAATGGGGGTGTTTCTAATGATGTGCTTCTTTCCATTCTCCGCAGAATGGGGGTGTCTCTAATGATGTTCTGCTTTCCATTCTCCGCAGAATGGGGGTGTCTCTAATGATGTGCTGCTTTCCAATCTCCGCAGAATGAGGGTGTCTCTAATGATGTGCTTCTTTCCATTCTCCGCAGAATGGGGGTGCTTCTTTCCATTCTCTGCAGAATGGGGGTGCTCCTAATGATGTGCTTCTTTCCATTCTCCGCAGAATGGGGGTGCTCCTAATGATGTGCTTCTTTCCATTCTCCGCAGAATGGGGGTGTCTCTAATGATGTGCTGCTTTCATTCTCTGCAGAATGGGGGTGTTTCTAATGATGTGCTTCTTTCCATTCTCCGCAGAATGGGGGTGTCTCTAATGATGTGCTGCTTTCATTCTCCGCAGAATGGGGGTGTTTCTAATGATGTGCTTCTTTCCATTCTCCGCAGAATGGGGGTGTCTCTAATGATGTGCTGCTTTCATTCTCCGCAGAATGGGGGTGCTCCTAATGATGTGCTGCTTTCCATTCTCCGCAGAATGGGGGTGTCTCTAATGATGTGCTGCTTTCATTCTCCGCAGAATGGGGGTGTTTCTAATGATGTGCTTCTTTCCATTCTCCGCAGAATGGGGGTGTCTCTAATGATGTGCTGCTTTCATTCTCCGCAGAATGGGGGTGCTCCTAATGATGTGCTGCTTTCCATTCTCCGCAGAATGGGGGTGCTCCTAATGATGTGCTGCTTTCATTCTCCGCAGAATGGGGGTGTCTCTAATGATGTGCTGCTTTCATTCTCCGCAGAATGGGGGTGTTTCTAATGATGTGCTTCTTTCCATTCTCCGCAGAATAGGGGTGTCTCTAATGATGTGCTTCTTTCCATTCTCTACAGAATGGGGGTGTTTCTAATGATGTGCTTCTTTCCATTCTCCGCAGAATAGGGGTGTCTCTAATGATGTGCTTCTTTCCATTCTCTACAGAATGGGGGTGTTTCTAATGATGTGCTTCTTTCCATTCTCCGCAGAATGGGGGTGTCTCTAATGATGTGCTGCTTTCCATTCTCCGCAGAATGGGGGTGTCTCTAATGATGTGCTGCTTTCCATTCTCCGCAGAATGGGGGTGCTCCTAATGATGTTCTGCTTTCCATTCTCCGCAGAATGGGGGTGTCTCTAATGATGTGCTGCTTTCATTCTCCGCAGAATGGGGGTGTTTCTAATGATGTGCTTCTTTCCATTCTCCGCAGAATGGGGGTGTCTCTAATGATGTGCTGCTTTCATTCTCCGCAGAATGGGGGTGTTTCTAATGATGTGCTTCTTTCCATTCTCCGCAGAATGGGGGTGTCTCTAATGATGTGCTGCTTTCCATTCTCCGCAGAATGGGGGTGTCTCTAATGATGTGCTGCTTTCCATTCTCCGCAGAATGGGGGTGCTCCTAATGATGTTCTGCTTTCCATTCTCCGCAGAATGGGGGTGTCTCTAATGATGTGCTGCTTTCATTCTCCGCAGAATGGCGGTGTTTCTAATGATGTGCTTCTTTCCATTCTCCGCAGAATGGGGGTGTCTCTAATGATGTGCTTCTTTCCATTCTCCGCAGAATGGGGGTGTCTCTAATGATGTGCTGCTTTCATTCTCCGCAGAATGGGGGTGTTTCTAATGATGTGCTTCTTTCCATTCTCTGCAGAATGGGGGTGCTCCTAATGATGTGCTGCTTTCCATTCTCCGCAGAATGGGGGTGCTCCTAATGATGTGCTGCTTTCATTCTCCGCAGAATGGGGGTGTTTCTAATGATGTGCTTCTTTCCATTCTCCGCAGAATGGGGGTGTCTCTAATGATGTTCTGCTTTCCATTCTCCGCAGAATGGGGGTGTCTCTAATGATGTGCTGCTTTCCAATCTCCGCAGAATGAGGGTGTCTCTAATGATGTGCTTCTTTCCATTCTCCGCAGAATGGGGGTGTTTCTTTCCATTCTCCGCAGAATGGGGGTGTCTCTAATGATGTGCTTCTTTCCATTCTCCGTAGAATGGGGGTGTTTCTAATGATGTGCTTCTTTCCATTCTCTGCAGAATGGGGGTGCTCCTAATGATGTGCTTCTTTCCATTCTCCGCAGAATGGGGGTGCTCCTAATGATGTGCTTCTTTCCATTCTCCGCAGAATGGGGGTGTCTCTAATGATGTGCTGCTTTCATTCTCTGCAGAATGGGGGTGTTTCTAATGATGTGCTTCTTTCCATTCTCCGCAGAATGGGGGTGTCTCTAATGATGTGCTGCTTTCATTCTCCGCAGAATGGGGGTGTTTCTAATGATGTGCTTCTTTCCATTCTCCGCAGAATGGGGGTGTCTCTAATGATGTGCTGCTTTCATTCTCCGCAGAATGGGGGTGCTCCTAATGATGTGCTGCTTTCCATTCTCCGCAGAATGGGGGTGCTCCTAATGATGTGCTGCTTTCATTCTCCGCAGAATGGGGGTGTTTCTAATGATGTGCTTCTTTCCATTCTCCGCAGAATAGGGGTGTCTCTAATGATGTGCTTCTTTCCATTCTCCGCAGAATGGGGGTGTCTCTAATGATGTGCTTCTTTCCATTCTCCGCAGAATGGGGGTGTTTCTAATGATGTGCTTCTTTCCATTCTCCGCAGAATGGGGGTGTCTCTAATGATGTGCTGCTTTCCATTCTCCGCAGAATGGGGGTGTTTCTAATGATCTGCTGCTTTTCATTCTCCGCAGAATGGGGGTGCTCCTAATGATGTGCTTCCTTACATTCTCCGAAGAATGGGGGTGTTTCTAATGATGTGCTGCTTTCCAATCTACGCAGAATGGGGGTGTTTCTAATGATGTGCTGCTTTCCAATCTAAGCAGAATGGGGGTATTTCTAATGATGTGCTTCTTTCCATTCTACGCAGAATGGGGGTGTTTCTAATGATGTGCTTCTTTCCATTCTCCGCAGAATGGGGGTGCTCCTAATGATGTGCTGCTTTCCATTCTCCGCAGAATGGGGGTGTTTCTAATGATGTGCTGCTTTCCATTCTCCGCAGAATGGGGGTGCTCCTAATGATGTGCTTCTTTCCATTTTCCGCAGAATGGGGGTGTTTCTAATGATGTGCTGCTTTCATTCTCCGCAGAATGGGGGTGTTTCTAATGATGTGCTTCTTTCCATTCTCTGCAGAATGGGGGTGTTTCTAATGATGTGCTTCTTTCCATTCTCCGCAGAATGGGGGTGTCTCTAATGATGTGCTGCTTTCCATTCTCCGCAGAATGGGGGTGTCTCTAATGATGTGCTGCTTTCATTCTCCGCAGAATGGGGGTGTTTCTAATGATGTGCTTCTTTCCATTCTCCGCAGAATGGGGGTGTTTCTAATGATGTGCTTCTTTCCATTCTCCGCAGAATGGGGGTGTCTCTAATGATGTGCTTCTTTCCATTCTACGCAGAATGGGGGTGTCTCTAATGATGTGCTTCTTTCCATTCTCCGCAGAATGGGGGTGTTTCTAATGATGTGCTTCTTTCCATTCTCCGCAGAATGGGGGTGTCTCTAATGATGTGCTGCTTTCATTCTCCGCAGAATGGGGGTGTTTCTAATGATGTGCTTCTTTCCATTCTCCGCAGAATAGGGGTGTCTCTAATGATGTGCTTCTTTCCATTCTCTACAGAATGGGGGTGTTTCTAATGATGTGCTTCTTTCCATTCTCCGCAGAATAGGGGTGTCTCTAATGATGTGCTTCTTTCCATTCTCTACAGAATGGGGGTGTTTCTAATGATGTGCTTCTTTCCATTCTCCGCAGAATGGGGGTGTCTCTAATGATGTGCTGCTTTCCATTCTCCGCAGAATGGGGGTGTCTCTAATGATGTGCTGCTTTCCATTCTCCGCAGAATGGGGGTGCTCCTAATGATGTTCTGCTTTCCATTCTCCGCAGAATGGGGGTGTCTCTAATGATGTGCTGCTTTCATTCTCCGCAGAATGGGGGTGTTTCTAATGATGTGCTTCTTTCCATTCTCCGCAGAATGGGGGTGTCTCTAATGATGTGCTGCTTTCATTCTCCGCAGAATGGGGGTGTTTCTAATGATGTGCTTCTTTCCATTCTCCGCAGAATGGGGGTGTCTCTAATGATGTGCTGCTTTCCATTCTCCGCAGAATGGGGGTGTCTCTAATGATGTGCTGCTTTCCATTCTCCGCAGAATGGGGGTGCTCCTAATGATGTTCTGCTTTCCATTCTCCGCAGAATGGGGGTGTCTCTAATGATGTGCTGCTTTCATTCTCCGCAGAATGGGGGTGTTTCTAATGATGTGCTTCTTTCCATTCTCCGCAGAATGGGGGTGTCTCTAATGATGTGCTGCTTTCATTCTCCGCAGAATGGGGGTGTTTCTAATGATGTGCTTCTTTCCATTCTCCGCAGAATGGGGGTGTCTCTAATGATGTGCTGCTTTCATTCTCCGCAGAATGGGGGTGTTTCTAATGATGTGCTTCTTTCCATTCTCCGCAGAATGGGGGTGTTTCTAATGATGTGCTTCTTTCCATTCTCTGCAGAATGGGGGTGTTTCTAATGATGTGCTTCTTTCCATTCTCCGCAGAATGGGGGTGTCTCTAATGATGTGCTGCTTTCCATTCTCCGCAGAATTGGGGTGTCTCTAATGATGTGCTGCTTTCCATTCTCCGCAGAATGGGGGTGTTTCTAATAATGTGCTTCTTTCCATTCTCCGCAGAATGGGGGTGTCTCTAATGATGTGCTTCTTTCCATTCTCCGCAGAATGGGGGTGTCTCTAATGATGTGCTTCTTTCCATTCTCCGCAGAATGGGGGTGTCTCTAATGATGTGCTTCTTTCCATTCTCCGCAGAATGGGGGTGTTTCTAATGATGTGCTTCTTTCCATTCTCTGCAGAATGGGGGTGCTCCTAATGATGTGCTTCTTTCCATTCGCAGAATGGGGGTGCTCCTAATGATGTGCTTCTTTCCATTCTCCGCAGAATGGGGGTGTCTCTAATGATGTGCTGCTTTCATTCTCCGCAGAATGGGGGTGTTTCTAATGATGTGCTTCTTTCCATTCTCCGCAGAATGGGGGTTTCTCTAATGATGTGCTGCTTTCATTCTCCGCAGAATGGGGGTGTTTCTAATGATGTGCTTCTTTCCATTCTCCGCAGAATGGGGGTGTCTCTAATGATGTGCTGCTTTCATTCTCCGCAGAATGGGGGTGTCTCTAATGATGTGCTTCTTTACATTCTCCGCAGAATGGGGGTGTCTCTAATGATGTGCTGCTTTCCATTCTCCGCAGAATGGGGGTGTCTCTAATGATGTGCTGCTTTCCATTCTCCGCAGAATGGGGGTGTCTCTAATGATGTGCTGCTTTCCATTCTCCGCAGAATGGGGGTGCTCCTAATGATGTTCTGCTTTCCATTCTCCGCAGAATGGGGGTGTCTCTAATGATGTGCTTCTTTCCATTTTCCGCAGAATGGGGGTGTCTCTAATGATGTGCTTCTTTCCATTCTCCGCAGAATGGGGGTGTTTCTAATGATGTGCTTCTTTCCATTCTCTGCAGAATGGGGGTGCTCCTAATGATGTGCTTCTTTCCATTCTCTGCAGAATGGGGGTGCTCCTAATGATGTGCTTCTTTCCATTCTCCGCAGAATGGGGGTGTCTCTAATGATGTGCTGCTTTCATTCTCCGCAGAATGGGGGTGTCTCTAATGATGTGCTGCTTTCATTCTCCGCAGAATGGGGGTGTTTCTAATGATGTGCTTCTTTCCATTCTCAGCAGAATGGGGGTGTCTCTAATGATGTGCTTCTTTCCATTCTCCGCAGAATGGGGGTGCTCCTAATGATGTGCTTCTTTCCATTCTCCGCAGAATGGGGGTGTCTCTAATGATGTGCTGCTTTAATTCCCCGCAGAATGGGGGTGTTTCTAATGATGTGCTTCTTTCCATTCTCCGCAGAATGGGGGTGTCTCTAATGATGTGCTGCTTTCATTCTCCGCAGAATTGGGGTTTCTAATGATGTGCTTCTTTCCATTCTCCGCAGAATGGGGGTGTTTCTAATGATGTGCTTCTTTCCATTCTCCGCAGAATGGGGGTGTCTCTAATGATGTGCTTCTTTCCATTCTCCGCAGAATGGGGTTGTTTCTAATGATGTGCTTCTTTCCATTCTCCGCAGAATGGGATTGTTTCTAATGATGTGCTTCTTTCCATTCTCCGCAGAATGGGGGTGTCTCTAATGATGTGCTCCTTTCATTCCCCGCAGAATGGGGGTGTTTCTAATGATGTGCTTCTTTCCATTCTCCGCAGAATGGGGGTGTCTCTAATGATGTGCTGCTTTCATTCTCCGCAGAATGGGGGTGTTTCTAATGATGTGCTTCTTTCCATTCTCCGCAGAATGGGGGTGTCTCTAATGATGTGCTTCTTTCCATTCTCCGCAGAATGGGGGTGTCTCTAATGATGTGCTTCTTTCCATTCTCCGCAGAATGGGGGTGTTTCTAATGATGTGCTTCTTTCCATTCTCCGCAGAATGGGGGTGTCTCTAATGATGTGCTGCTTTCATTCTCCGCAGAATGGGGGTGTTTCTAATCATGTGCTTCTTTCCATTCTCCGCAGAATGGGGGTGTCTCTAATGATGTGCTGCTTTCATTCACCGCAGAATGGGGGTGTTTCTAATGATGTGCTTCTTTCCATTCTCCGCAGAATGGGGGTGTCTCTAATGATGTGCTTCTTTCCATTCTCCGCAGAATGGGGGTGTCTCTAATGATGTGCTTCTTTCCATTCTCCGCAGAATGGGGGTGTTTCTAATGATGTGCTTCTTTCCATTCTCTGCAGAATGGGGGTGCTCCTAATGATGTGCTTCTTTCCATTCTCCGCAGAATGGGGGTGCTCCTAATGATGTGCTTCTTTCCATTCTCCGCAGAATGGGGGTGTCTCTAATGATGTGCTGCTTTCATTCTCCGCAGAATGGGGGTGTTTCTAATGATGTGCTTCTTTCCATTCTCCGCAGAATGGGGGTGTCTCTAATGATGTGCTGCTTTCATTCTCCGCAGAATGGGGGTGTTTCTAATGATGTGCTTCTTTCCATTCTCCGCAGAATGGGGGTGTCTCTAATGATGTGCTGCTTTCCATTCTCCGCAGAATGGGGGTGTCTCTAATGATGTGCTGCTTTCCATTCTCCGCAGAATGGGGGTGCTCCTAATGATGTTCTGCTTTCCATTCTCCGCAGAATGGGGGTGTTTCTAATAATGTGCTTCTTTCCATTCTCCGCAGAATGGGGGTGTCTCTAATGATGTGCTTCTTTCCATTCTCCGCAGAATGGGGGTGTCTCTAATGATGTGCTTCTTTCCATTCTCCGCAGAATGGGGGTGTTTCTAATGATGTGCTTCTTTCCATTCTCTGCAGAATGGGGGTGCTCCTAATGATGTGCTTCTTTCCATTCTCCGCAGAATGGGGGTGCTCCTAATGATGTGCTTCTTTCCATTCTCCGCAGAATGGGGGTGTCTCTAATGATGTGCTGCTTTCATTCTCCGCAGAATGGGGGTGTTTCTAATGATGTGCTGCTTTCATTCTCCGCAGAATGGGGGTGTCTCTAATGATGTGCTGCTTTCATTCTCCGCAGAATGGGGGTGTCTCTAATGATGTGCTGCTTTCATTCTCCGCAGAATGGGGGTGTTTCTAATGATGTGCTTCTTTCCATTCTCCGCAGAATGGGGGTGTCTCTAATGATGTGCTGCTTTCATTCTCCGCAGAATGGGGGTGTTTCTAATGATGTGCTTCTTTCCATTCTCCGCAGAATGGGGGTGTTTCTAATGATGTGCTTCTTTCCATTCTCCGCAGAATGGGGGTGTTTCTAATAATGTGCTTCTTTCCATTCTCCGCAGAATGGGGGTGTCTCTAATGATGTGCTTCTTTCCATTCTCCGCAGAATGGGGGTGTCTCTAATGATGTGCTTCTTTCCATTCTCCGCAGAATGGGGGTGTTTCTAATGATGTGCTTCTTTCCATTCTCTGCAGAATGGGGGTGCTCCTAATGATGTGCTTCTTTCCATGCTCCGCCGAATGGGGGTGTTCCTAATGATGTGCTTCTTTCCATTCTCCGCAGAATGGGGGTGTCTCTAATGATGTGCCGCTTTCATTCTCCGCAGAATGGGGGTGTTTCTAATGATGTGCTTCTTTCCATTCTCCGCAGAATGGGGGTGTCTCTAATGATGTGCTGCTTTCATTCTCCGCAGAATGGGGGTGTTTCTAATGATGTGCTTCTTTCCATTCTCCGCAGAATGGGGGTGTCTCTAATGATGTGCTGCTTTCATTCTCCGCAGAATGGGGGTGTTTCTAATGATGTGCTTCTTTCCATTCTCCGCAGAATGGGGGTGTCTCTAATGATGTGCTTCTTTCCATTCTCCGCAGAATGGGGGTGTCTCTAATGATGTGCTTCTTTCCATTCTCCGCAGAATGGGGGTGTTTCTAATGATGTGCTTCTTTCCATTCTCTGCAGAATGGGGGTGCTCCTAATGATGTGCTTCTTTCCATTCTCCGCAGAATGGGGGTGCTCCTAATGATGTGCTTCTTTCCATTCTCCGCAGAATGGGGGTGTCTCTAATGATGTGCTGCTTTCATTCTCCGCAGAATGGGGGTGTTTCTAATGATGTGCTTCTTTCCATTCTCCGCAGAATGGGGGTGTCTCTAATGATGTGCTGCTTTCATTCTCCGCAGAATGGGGGTGTTTCTAATGATGTGCTTCTTTCCATTCTCCGCAGAATGGGGGTGTTTCTAATGATGTGCTTCTTTCCATTCTCCGCAGAATGGGGGTGCTCCTAATGATGTGCTTCTTTCCATTCTCCGCAGAATGGGGGTGTCTCTAATGATGTGCTGCTTTCATTCTCCGCAGAATGGGGGTGTTTCTAATGATGTGCTTCTTTCCATTCTCCGCAGAATGGGGGTGTCTCTAATGATGTGCTGCTTTCATTCTCCGCAGAATGGGGGTGTCTCTAATGATGTGCTGCTTTCATTCTCCGCAGAATGGGGGTGTTTCTAATGATGTGCTTCTTTCCATTCTCCGCAGAATGGGGGTGTCTCTAATGATGTGCTGCTTTCATTCTCCGCAGAATGGGGGTGTTTCTAATGATGTGCTTCTTTCCATTCTCCGCAGAATGGGGGTGTTTCTAATGATGTGCTTCTTTCCATTCTCCGCAGAATGGGGGTGTTTCTAATGATGTGCTTCTTTCCATTCTCCGCAGAATGGGGGTGTCTCTAATGATGTGCTTCTTTCCATTCTCCGCAGAATGGGGGTGTCTCTAATGATGTGCTTCTTTCCATTCTCCGCAGAATGGGGGTGTTTCTAATGATGTGCTGCTTTCATTCTCTGCAGAATGGGGGTGCTCCTAATGATGTGCTTCTTTCCATTCTCCGCAGAATGGGGGTGCTCCTAATGATGTGCTTCTTTCCATTCTCCGCAGAATGGGGGTGTTTCTAATGATGTGCTTCTTTCCATTCTCCGCAGAATGGGGGTGTCTCTAATGATGTGCTGCTTTCATTCTCCGCAGAATGGGGGTGCTCCTAATGATGTGCTTCTTTCCATTCTCCGCAGAATGGGGGTGCTCCTAATGATGTGCTTCTTTCCATTCTCCGCAGAATGGGGGTGTTTCTAATGATGTGCTTCTTTCCATTCTCCGCAGAATGGGAGTGTCTCTAATGATGTGCTGCTTTCATTCTCCGCAGAATGGGGGTGTTTCTAATGATGTGCTTCTTTCCATTCTCCGCAGAATGGGGGTGTCTCTAATGATGTGCTGCTTTCATTCTCCGCAGAATGGGGGTGTTTCTAATGATGTGCTTCTTTCCATTCTCCGCAGAATGGGGGTGTCTCTAATGATGTGTTGCTTTCATTCTCCGCAGAATGGGGGTGTTTCTAATAATGTGCTTCTTTCCATTCTCCGCAGAATGGGGGTGTCTCTAATGATGTGCTTCTTTCCATTCTCCGCAGAATGGGGGTGTCTCTAATGATGTGCTGCTTTCATTCTCCGCAGAATGGGGGTGTTTCTAATTATATGCTTCTTTCCATTCTCCGCAGAATGGGGGTGTTTCTAATGATGTGCTTCTTTCCATTCTCCGCAGAATGGGGGTGTTTCTAATGATGTGCTTCTTTCCATTCTCCGCAGAATGGGGGTGTTTCTAATGATGTGCTTCTTTCCATTCTCCGCAGAATGGGGGTGTTTCTAATGATGTGCTTCTTTCCATTCTCCGCAGAATGGGGGTGTTTCTAATGATGTGCTTCTTTCCATTCTCCGCAGAATGGGGGTGTCTCTAATGATGTGCTTCTTTCCATTCTCCGCAGAATGGGGGTGTCTCTAATGATGTGCTTCTTTCCATTCTCCGCAGAATGGGGGTGTTTCTAATGATGTGCTGCTTTCATTCTCTGCAGAATGGGGGTGCTCCTAATGATGTGCTTCTTTCCATTCTCCGCAGAATGGGGGTGCTCCTAATGATGTGCTTCTTTCCATTCTCCGCAGAATGGGGGTGTTTCTAATGATGTGCTTCTTTCCATTCTCCGCAGAATGGGGGTGCTCCTAATGATGTGCTTCTTTCCATTCTCCGCAGAATGGGAGTGTCTCTAATGATGTGCTGCTTTCATTCTCCGCAGAATGGGGGTGTTTCTAATGATGTGCTTCTTTCCATTCTCCGCAGAATGGGGGTGTCTCTAATGATGTGCTGCTTTCATTCTCCGCAGAATGGGGGTGTTTCTAATGATGTGCTTCTTTCCATTCTCCGCAGAATGGGGGTGTCTCTAATGATGTGCTGCTTTCATTCTCCGCAGAATGGGGGTGTTTCTAATGATGTGCTTCTTTCCATTCTCCGCAGAATGGGGGTGTTTCTAATGATGTGCTTCTTTCCATTCTCCGCAGAATGGGGGTGTCTCTAATGATGTGCTTCTTTCCATTCTCCGCAGAATGGGGGTGTTTCTAATGATGTGCTGCTTTCATTCCCCGCAGAATGGGGGTGTTTCTAATGATGTGCTTCTTTCCATTCTCCGCAGAATGGGGGTGTCTCTAATGATGTGCTGCTTTCATTCCCCGCAGAATGGGGGTGTTTCTAATGATGTGCTTCTTTCCATTCTCCGCAGAATGGGGGTGTCTCTAATGATGTGCTGCTTTCCAATCTCCGCAGAATGAGGGTGTCTCTAATGATGTGCTTCTTTCCATTCTCCGAAGAATGGGGGTGTTTCTAATGATGTGCTGCTTTCCAATCTACGCAGAATGGGGGTGTTTCTAATGATGTGCTGCTTTCCAATCTACGCAGAATGGGGGTGTTTCTAATGATGTGCTTCTTTCCATTCTCCGCAGAATGGGGGTGCTCCTAATGATGTGCTGCTTTCCATTCTACGCAGAATGGGGGTGTTTCTAATGATGTGCTTCTTTCCATTCTCTGCAGAATGGGGGTGCTCCTAATGATGTGATGCTTTCTATTCTCCGCAGAATGGGGGTGTTTCTAATGATGTGCTGCTTTACTTTCTCCGTAAAATGGGGGTGTTTCTAATGATGTGCTTCTTTCCATTCTCCGCAGAATGGGGGTGTTTCTAATGATGTGCTGCTTTCCATTCTCCGCAAAATGGGGGTGTTTCTAATGATGTGCTTCTTTCCATTCTCCGCAGAATGGGGGTGTCTCTAATGATGTGCTGCTTTCCATTCTCCGCAGAATGGGGGTGTTTCTAATGATGTGCTGCTTTCCATTCTCCGCAGAATAGGGGTGTTTCTAATGATGTGCTGCTTTCATTCTCCGCAGAATGGGGGTGTTTCTAATGATGTGCTTCTTTCCATTCTCCGCAGAATGGGGGTGTTTCTAATGATGTGCTTCTTTCCATTCTCCGCAGAATGGGGGTGTTTCTAATGATGTGCTGCTTTCCATTCTCCGCAGAATGGGGGTGCTCCTAATGATGTGCTGCTTTCCATTCTCCGAAGAATGGGGGTGCTCCTAATGATGTGCTTCTTTCCATTCTCCGAAGAATGGGGGTGCTCCTAATGATGTGCTTCTTTCCATTCTCCGAAGAATGGGGGTGTTTCTAATGATGTGCTGCTTTCCAATCTACGCAGAATGGGGGTGTCTCTAATGATGTGCTTCTTTCCATTCTCCGCAGAATGGGGGTGTTTCTAATGATGTGCTGCTTTCCATTCTCTGCAGAATGGGGGTGTTTCTAATGATGTGCTTCTTTCCATTCTCCGCAGAATGGGGGTGTCTCTAATGATGTGCTTCTTTCCATTCTCCGCAGAATGGTGGTGTTTCTAATGATGTGCTGCTTTCCATTCTCCGCAGAATGGGGGTGTTTCTAATGATGTGCTGCTTTCATTCTCCGCAGAATGGGGGTGTTTCTAATGATGTGCTTCTTTCCATTCTACGCAGAATGGGGGTGTCTCTAATGATGTGCTGCTTTTCATTCTCCGCAGAATGGGGGTGTCTCTAATGATGTGCTTCTTTCCATTCTCCGCAGAATGGGGGTGTTTCTAATGATGTGCTGCTTTCCATTCTCTGCAGAATGGGGGTGTTTCTAATGATGTGCTTCTTTCCATTCTCCGCAGAATGGGGGTGTCTCTAATGATGTGCTGCTTTCCATTCTCCGCAGAATGGGGGTGTCTCTAATGATGTGCTGCTTTCCATTCTCCGCAGAATGGGGGTGTTTCTAATGATGTGCTTCTTTCCATTCTCCGCAGAATGGGGGTGCTCCTAATGATGTGCTGCTTTCCATTCTCCGCAGAATGGGGGTGTTTCTAATGATGTGCTGCTTTCCATTCTCCGCAGAATGGGGGTGTCTCTAATGATGTGCTTCTTTCCATTCTACGCAGAATGGGGGTGTTTCTAATGATGTGCTTCTTTCCATTCTACGCAGAATGGGGGTGTTTCTAATGATGTGCTTCTTTCCATTCTATGCAGAATGGGGGTGTCTCTAATGATGTGCTGCTTTCCATTCTCCGCAGAATGGGGGTGCTCCTAATGATGTGCTTCTTTCCATTCTCCGAAGAATGGGGGTGCTCCTAATGATGTGCTTCTTTCCATTCTCCGAAGAATGGGGGTGTTTCTAATGATGTGCTGCTTTCCAATCTACGCAGAATGGGGGTGTTTCTAATGATGTGCTTCTTTCCATTCTACGCAGAATGGGGGTGTTTCTAATGATGTGCTTCTTTCCATTCTCTGCAGAATGGGGGTGCTCCTAATGATGTGCTGCTTTCCATTCTCCGCAGAATGGGGGTGTTTCTAATGATGTGCTGCTTTCTATTCTCCGCAGAATGGGGGTGTCTCTAATGATGTGCTTCTTTCCATTCTCCGCAGAATGGGGGTGTTTCTAATGATGTGCTGCTTTCCATTCTCTGCAGAATGGGGGTGTTTCTAATGATGTGCTTCTTTCCATTCTCCGCAGAATGGGGGTGTCTCTAATGATGTGCTTCTTTCCATTCTACGCAGAATGGGGGTGTCTCTAATGATGTGCTGCTTTCCATTCTCCGCAGAATGGGGGTGTTTCTAATGATGTGCTGCTTTCCATTCTCTGCAGAATGGGGGTGTTTCTAATGATGTGCTTCTTTCCATTCTACGCAGAATGGGGGTGTCTCTAATGATGTGCTGTTTTCCATTCTCTGCAGAATGGGGGTGTTTCTAATGATGTGCTGCTTTCCATTCTCTGCAGAATGGGGGTGTTTCTAATGATGTGCTGCTTTCCATTCTCCGCAGAATGGGGGTGTTTCTAATGATGTGCTTCTTTCCATTCTACGCAGAATGGGGGTGTCTCTAATGATGTGCTGCTTTCCATTCTCCGCAGAATGGGGGTGTCTCTAATGATGTGCTGCTTTCCATTCTCCGCAGAATGGGGGTGTTTCTAATGATGTGCTTCTTTCCATTCTCCGCAGAATGGGGGTGTCTCTAATGATGTGCTGCTTTCATTCTCCGCAGAATGGGGGTGTTTCTAATGATGTGCTTCTTTCCATTCTACGCAGAATGGGGGTGTCTCTAATGATGTGCTGCTTTCCATTCTCCGCAGAATGGGGGTGTCTCTAATGATGTGCTGCTTTCCATTCTCTGCAGAATGGGGGTGTCTCTAATGATGTGCTGCTTTCCATTCTCCGCAGAATGGGGGTGTCTCTAATGATGTGCTGCTTTCCATTCTCCGCAGAATGGGGGTGTCTCTAATGATGTGCTTCTTTCCATTCTCCGCAGAATGGGGGTGCTCCTAATGATGTGCTGCTTTCCATTCTCCGCAGAATGGGGGTGTTTCTAATGATGTGCTTCTTTCCATTCTCCGAAGAATGGGGGTGTTTCTAATGATGTGCTGCTTTCCATTCTACGCAGAATGGGGGTGTTTCTAATGATGTGCTTCTTTCCATTCTCCGCAGAATGGGGGTGCTCCTAATGATGTGCTTCTTTCCATTCTACGCAGAATGGGTGTGTTTCTAATGATGTGCTTCTTTCCATTCTACGCAGAATGGGGGTGTTTCTAATGATGTGCTTCTTTCCATTCTCCGCAGAATGGGGGTGCTCCTAATGATGTGCTGCTTTCCATTCTCCGCAGAATGGGGGTGCTCCTAATGATGTGCTTCTTTCCATTCTACGCAGAATGGGGGTGTTTCTAATGATGTGCTTCTTTCCATTCTCTGCAGAATGGGGGTGCTCCTAATGATGTGTTGCTTTCCATTCTCTGCAGAATGGGGGTGTTTCTAATGATGTGCTGCTTTCTATTCTCCGCAGAATGGGGGTGCTCCTAATGATGTGCTTCTTTCCATTCTCCGAAGAATGGGGGTGTTTCTAATGATGTGCTGCTTTCCAATCTACGCAGAATGGGGGTGTTTCTAATGATGTGCTTCTTTCCATTCTCCGCAGAATGGGGGTGTCTCTAATGATGTGCTTCTTTCCATTCTCCGCAGAATGGGGGTGTCTCTAATGATGTGCTTCTTTCCATTCTCCGCAGAATGGGGGTGTTTCTAATGATGTGCTTCTTTCCATTCTCTGCAGAATGGGGGTGCTCCTAATGATGTGCTTCTTTCCATTCTCCGCAGAATGGGGGTGCTCCTAATGATGTGCTTCTTTCCATTCTCCGCAGAATGGGGGTGTCTCTAATGATGTGCTGCTTTCATTCTCCGCAGAATGGGGGTGTTTCTAATGATGTGCTTCTTTCCATTCTCCGCAGAATGGGGGTGTCTCTAATGATGTGCTGCTTTCATTCTCCGCAGAATGGGGGTGTTTCTAATGATGTGCTTCTTTCCATTCTCCGCAGAATGGGGGTGTTTCTAATGATGTGCTTCTTTCCATTCTCCGCAGAATGGGGGTGCTCCTAATGATGTGCTTCTTTCCATTCTCCGCAGAATGGGGGTGTCTCTAATGATGTGCTGCTTTCATTCTCCGCAGAATGGGGGTGTTTCTAATGATGTGCTTCTTTCCATTCTCCGCAGAATGGGGGTGTCTCTAATGATGTGCTTCTTTCCATTCTCTGCAGAATGGGGGTGTCTCTAATGATGTGCTGCTTTCCATTCTCCGCAGAATGGGGGTGCTCCTAATGATGTTCTGCTTTCCATTCTCCGCAGAATGGGGGTGTTTCTAATAATGTGCTTCTTTCCATTCTCCGCAGAATGGGGGTGTCTCTAATGATGTGCTTCTTTCCATTCTCCGCAGAATGGGGGTGTCTCTAATGATGTGCTTCTTTCCATTCTCCGCAGAATGGGGGTGTTTCTAATGATGTGCTTCTTTCCATTCTCTGCAGAATGGGGGTGCTCCTAATGATGTGCTTCTTTCCATTCTCCGCAGAATGGGGGTGCTCCTAATGATGTGCTTCTTTCCATTCTCCGCAGAATGGGGGTGTCTCTAATGATGTGCTGCTTTCATTCTCCGCAGAATGGGGGTGTTTCTAATGATGTGCTTCTTTCCATTCTCCGCAGAATGGGGGTGTCTCTAATGATGTGCTGCTTTCATTCTCCGCAGAATGGGGGTGTCTCTAATGATGTGCTGCTTTCATTCTCCGCAGAATGGGGGTGTTTCTAATGATGTGCTTCTTTCCATTCTCCGCAGAATGGGGGTGTCTCTAATGATGTGCTGCTTTCATTCTCCGCAGAATGGGGGTGTTTCTAATGATGTACTTCTTTCCATTCTCCGCAGAATGGGGGTGTTTCTAATGATGTGCTTCTTTCCATTCTCCGCAGAATGGGGGTGTTTCTAATGATGTGCTTCTTTCCATTCTCCGCAGAATGGGGGTGTCTCTAATGATGTGCTTCTTTCCATTCTCCGCAGAATGGGGGTGTCTCTAATGATGTGCTTCTTTCCATTCTCCGCAGAATGGGGGTGTTTCTAATGATGTGCTGCTTTCATTCTCTGCAGAATGGGGGTGCTCCTAATGATGTGCTTCTTTCCATTCTCCGCAGAATGGGGGTGCTCCTAATGATGTGCTTCTTTCCATTCTCCACAGAATGGGGGTGTTTCTAATGATGTGCTTCTTTCCATTCTCCGCAGAATGGGGGTGTCTCTAATGATGTGCTGCTTTCATTCTCCGCAGAATGGGGGTGCTCCTAATGATGTGCTTCTTTCCATTCTCCGCAGAATGGGGGTGCTCCTAATGATGTGCTTCTTTCCATTCTCCGCAGAATGGGGGTGTTTCTAATGATGTGCTTCTTTCCATTCTCCGCAGAATGGGGGTGTCTCTAATGATGTGCTGCTTTCATTCTCCGCAGAATGGGGGTGTTTCTAATGATGTGCTTCTTTCCATTCTCCGCAGAATGGGGGTGTCTCTAATGATGTGTTGCTTTCATTCTCCGCAGAATGGGGGTGTTTCTAATAATGTGCTTCTTTCCATTCTCCGCAGAATGGGGGTGTCTCTAATGATGTGCTTCTTTCCATTCTCCGCAGAATGGGGGTGTCTCTAATGATGTGCTGCTTTCATTCTCCGCAGAATGGGGGTGTTTCTAATGATATGCTTCTTTCCATTCTCCGCAGAATGGGGGTGTTTCTAATGATGTGCTTCTTTCCATTCTCCGCAGAATGGGGGTGTTTCTAATGATGTGCTTCTTTCCATTCTCCGCAGAATGGGGGTGTTTCTAATGATGTGCTTCTTTCCATTCTCCGCAGAATGGGGGTGTTTCTAATGATGTGCTTCTTTCCATTCTCCGCAGAATGGGGGTGTTTCTAATGATGTGCTTCTTTCCATTCTCCGCAGAATGGGGGTGTCTCTAATGATGTGCTTCTTTCCATTCTCCGCAGAATGGGGGTGTCTCTAATGATGTGCTTCTTTCCATTCTCCGCAGAATGGGGGTGTTTCTAATGATGTGCTGCTTTCATTCTCTGCAGAATGGGGGTGCTCCTAATGATGTGCTTCTTTCCATTCTCCGCAGAATGGGGGTGCTCCTAATGATGTGCTTCTTTCCATTCTCCGCAGAATGGGGGTGTTTCTAATGATGTGCTTCTTTCCATTCTCCGCAGTATGGGGGTGTCTCTAATGATGTGCTGCTTTCATTCTCCGCAGAATGGGGGTGCTCCTAATGATGTGCTTCTTTCCATTCTCCGCAGAATGGGAGTGTCTCTAATGATGTGCTGCTTTCATTCTCCGCAGAATGGGGGTGTTTCTAATGATGTGCTTCTTTCCATTCTCCGCAGAATGGGGGTGTTTCTAATGATGTGCTTCTTTCCATTCTCCGCAGAATGGGGGTGTCTCTAATGATGTGCTTCTTTCCATTCTCCGCAGAATGGGGGTGTTTCTAATGATGTGCTTCTTTCCATTCTCCGCAGAATGGGGGTGTCTCTAATGATGTGCTTCTTTCCATTCTCCGCAGAATGGGGGTGTTTCTAATGATGTGCTGCTTTCATTCCCCGCAGAATGGGGGTGTTTCTAATGATGTGCTTCTTTCCATTCTCCGCAGAATGGGGGTGTCTCTAATGATGTGCTGCTTTCATTCCCCGCAGAATGGGGGTGTTTCTAATGATGTGCTTCTTTCCATTCTCCGCAGAATGGGGGTGTCTCTAATGATGTGCTGCTTTCCAATCTCCGCAGAATGAGGGTGTCTCTAATGATGTGCTTCTTTCCATTCTCCGAAGAATGGGGGTGTTTCTAATGATGTGCTGCTTTCCAATCTACGCAGAATGGGGGTGTTTCTAATGATGTGCTGCTTTCCAATCTACGCAGAATGGGGGTGTTTCTAATGATGTGCTTCTTTCCATTCTACGCAGAATGGGGGTGTTTCTAATGATGTGCTTCTTTCCATTCTCCGCAGAATGGGGGTGCTCCTAATGATGTGCTGCTTTCCATTCTACGCAGAATGGGGGTGTTTCTAATGATGTGCTTCTTTCCATTCTCTGCAGAATGGGGGTGCTCCTAATGATGTGCTGCTTTCCATTCTCCGCAAAATGGGGGTGTTTCTAATGATGTGCTTCTTTCCATTCTCCGCAGAATGGGGGTGTCTCTAATGATGTGCTGCTTTCCATTCTCCGCAGAATGGGGGTGTTTCTAATGATGTGCTGCTTTCCATTCTCCGCAGAATGGGGGTGTTTCTAATGATGTGCTGCTTTCATTCTCCGCAGAATGGGGGTGTTTCTAATGATGTGCTTCTTTCCATTCTACGCAGAATGGGGGTGTCTCTAATGATGTGCTGCTTTCCAATCTACGCAGAATGGGGGTGTTTCTAATGATGTGCTTCTTTCCATTCTACGCAGAATGGGGGTGTTTCTAATGATGTGCTTCTTTCCATTCTCCGCAGAATGGGGGTGTTTCTAATGATGTGCTGCTTTCCATTCTCCGCAGAATGGGGGTGTTTCTAATGATGTGCTGCTTTCATTCTCCGCAGAATGGGGGTGTTTCTAATGATGTGCTTCTTTCCATTCTCCGCAGAATGGGGGTGTTTCTAATGATGTGCTTCTTTCCATTCTCCGCAGAATGGGGGTGTTTCTAATGATGTGCTGCTTTCATTCTCCGCAGAATGGGGGTGTCTCTAATGATGTGCTTCTTTCCATTCTCCGCAGAATGGGGGTGTCTCTAATGATGTGCTGCTTTCCATTCTCCGCAGAATGGGGGTGTCTCTAATGATGTGCTGCTTTCCATTCTCCGCAGAATGGGGGTGTCTCTAATGATGTGCTGCTTTCCATTCTCCGCAGAATGGGGGTGCTCCTAATGATGTTCTGCTTTCCATTCTCCGCAGAATGGGGGTGTTTCTAATAATGTGCTTCTTTCCATTCTCCGCAGAATGGGGGTGTCTCTAATGATGTGCTTCTTTCCATTTTCCGCAGAATGGGGGTGTCTCTAATGATGTGCTTCTTTCCATTCTCCGCAGAATGGGAGTGTCTCTAATGATGTGCTGCTTTCATTCTCCGCAGAATGGGGGTGTTTCTAATGATGTGCTTCTTTCCATTCTCCGCAGAATGGGGGTGTCTCTAATGATGTGCTGCTTTCATTCTCCGCAGAATGGGGGTGTTTCTAATGATGTGCTTCTTTCCATTCTCCGCAGAATGGGGGTGTCTCTAATGATGTGCTGCTTTCATTCTCCGCAGAATGGGGGTGTTTCTAATGATGTGCTTCTTTCCATTCTCCGCAGAATGGGGGTGTTTCTAATGATGTGCTTCTTTCCATTCTCCGCAGAATGGGGGTGTCTCTAATGATGTGCTTCTTTCCATTCTCCGCAGAATGGGGGTGTCTCTAATGATGTGCTTCTTTCCATTCTCCGCAGAATGGGGGTGTTTCTAATGATGTGCTGCTTTCATTCCCCGCAGAATGGGGGTGTTTCTAATGATGTGCTTCTTTCCATTCTCCGCAGAATGGGGGTGTCTCTAATGATGTGCTGCTTTCATTCCCCGCAGAATGGGGGTGTTTCTAATGATGTGCTTCTTTCCATTCTCCGCAGAATGGGGGTGTCTCTAATGATGTGCTGCTTTCCAATCTCCGCAGAATGAGGGTGTCTCTAATGATGTGCTTCTTTCCATTCTCCGAAGAATGGGGGTGTTTCTAATGATGTGCTGCTTTCCAATCTACGCAGAATGGGGGTGTTTCTAATGATGTGCTGCTTTCCAATCTACGCAGAATGGGGGTGTTTCTAATGATGTGCTTCTTTCCATTCTACGCAGAATGGGGGTGTTTCTAATGATGTGCTTCTTTCCATTCTCCGCAGAATGGGGGTGCTCCTAATGATGTGCTGCTTTCCATTCTACGCAGAATGGGGGTGTTTCTAATGATGTGCTTCTTTCCATTCTCTGCAGAATGGGGGTGCTCCTAATGATGTGCTGCTTTCCATTCTCCGCAGAATGGGGGTGTTTCTAATGATGTGCTGCTTTCCATTCTCCGCAAAATGGGGGTGTTTCTAATGATGTGCTTCTTTCCATTCTCCGCAGAATGGGGGTGTCTCTAATGATGTGCTGCTTTCCATTCTCCGCAGAATGGGGGTGTTTCTAATGATGTGCTGCTTTCCATTCTCCGCAGAATGGGGGTGTTTCTAATGATGTGCTGCTTTCATTCTCCGCAGAATGGGGGTGTTTCTAATGATGTGCTTCTTTCCATTCTACGCAGAATGGGGGTGTCTCTAATGATGTGCTGCTTTCCAATCTACGCAGAATGGGGGTGTTTCTAATGATGTGCTTCTTTCCATTCTACGCAGAATGGGGGTGTTTCTAATGATGTGCTTCTTTCCATTCTCCGCAGAATGGGGGTGTTTCTAATGATGTGCTGCTTTCCATTCTCCGCAGAATGGGGGTGTTTCTAATGATGTGCTGCTTTCATTCTCCGCAGAATGGGGGTGTTTCTAATGATGTGCTTCTTTCCATTCTCCGCAGAATGGGGGTGTTTCTAATGATGTGCTTCTTTCCATTCTCCGCAGAATGGGGGTGTTTCTAATGATGTGCTGCTTTCATTCTCCGCAGAATGGGGGTGTCTCTAATGATGTGCTTCTTTCCATTCTCCGCAGAATGGGGGTGTCTCTAATGATGTGCTGCTTTCCATTCTCCGCAGAATGGGGGTGTCTCTAATGATGTGCTGCTTTCCATTCTCCGCAGAATGGGGGTGTCTCTAATGATGTGCTGCTTTCCATTCTCCGCAGAATGGGGGTGCTCCTAATGATGTTCTGCTTTCCATTCTCCGCAGAATGGGGGTGTTTCTAATAATGTGCTTCTTTCCATTCTCCGCAGAATGGGGGTGTCTCTAATGATGTGCTTCTTTCCATTTTCCGCAGAATGGGGGTGTCTCTAATGATGTGCTTCTTTCCATTCTCCGCAGAATGGGGGTGTTTCTAATGATGTGCTTCTTTCCATTCTCTGCAGAATGGGGGTGCTCCTAATGATGTGCTTCTTTCCATTCTCTGCAGAATGGGGGTGCTCCTAATGATGTGCTTCTTTCCATTCTCCGCAGAATGGGGGTGTCTCTAATGATGTGCTGCTTTCATTCTCCGCAGAATGGGGGTGTCTCTAATGATGTGCTGCTTTCATTCTCCGCAGAATGGGGGTGTTTCTAATGATGTGCTTCTTTCCATTCTCCGCAGAATGGGGGTGTCTCTAATGATGTGCTTCTTTCCATTCTCCGCAGAATGGGGGTGCTCCTAATGATGTGCTTCTTTCCATTCTCCGCAGAATGGGGGTGTCTCTAATGATGTGCTGCTTTAATTCCCCGCAGAATGGGGGTGTTTCTAATGATGTGCTTCTTTCCATTCTCTGCAGAATGGGGGTGCTCCTAATGATGTGCTGCTTTCCATTCTCCGCAGAATGGGGGTGTTTCTAATGATGTGCTGCTTTCATTCTCCGCAGAATTGGGGTTTCTAATGATGTGCTTCTTTCCATTCTCCGCAGAATGGGGGTGTTTCTAATGATGTGCTTCTTTCCATTCTCCGCAGAATGGGGGTGTCTCTAATGATGTGCTTCTTTCCATTCTCCGCAGAATGGGGTTGTTTCTAATGATGTGCTTCTTTCCATTCTCCGCAGAATGGGATTGTTTCTAATGATGTGCTTCTTTCCATTCTCCGCAGAATGGGGGTGTCTCTAATGATGTGCTCCTTTCATTCCCCGCAGAATGGGGGTGTTTCTAATGATGTGCTTCTTTCCATTCTCCGCAGAATGGGGGTGTCTCTAATGATGTGCTTCTTTCATTCCCCGCAGAATGGGGGTGTTTCTAATGATGTGCTTCTTTCCATTCTCCGCAGAATGGGGGTGTCTCTAATGATGTGCTTCTTTCCATTCTCCGCAGAATGGGGGTGTCTCTAATGATGTGCTTCTTTCCATTCTCCGCAGAATGGGGGTGTTTCTAATGATGTGCTTCTTTCCATTCTCCGCAGAATGGGGGTGTCTCTAATGATGTGCTGCTTTCATTCTCCGCAGAATGGGGGTGTTTCTAATCATGTGCTTCTTTCCATTCTCCGCAGAATGGGGGTGTCTCTAATGATGTGCTGCTTTCATTCTCCGCAGAATGGGGGTGTTTCTAATGATGTGCTTCTTTCCATTCTCCGCAGAATGGGGGTGTCTCTAATGATGTGCTTCTTTCCATTCTCCGCAGAATGGGGGTGTCTCTAATGATGTGCTTCTTTCCATTCTCCGCAGAATGGGGGTGTTTCTAATGATGTGCTTCTTTCCATTCTCTGCAGAATGGGGGTGCTCCTAATGATGTGCTTCTTTCCATTCTCCGCAGAATGGGGGTGCTCCTAATGATGTGCTTCTTTCCATTCTCCGCAGAATGGGGGTGTCTCTAATGATGTGCTGCTTTCATTCTCCGCAGAATGGGGGTGTTTCTAATGATGTGCTTCTTTCCATTCTCCGCAGAATGGGGGTGTCTCTAATGATGTGCTGCTTTCATTCTCCGCAGAATGGGGGTGTTTCTAATGATGTGCTTCTTTCCATTCTCCGCAGAATGGGGGTGTCTCTAATGATGTGCTGCTTTCCATTCTCCGCAGAATGGGGGTGTCTCTAATGATGTGCTGCTTTCCATTCTCCGCAGAATGGGGGTGCTCCTAATGATGTTCTGCTTTCCATTCTCCGCAGAATGGGGGTGTTTCTAATAATGTGCTTCTTTCCATTCTCCGCAGAATGGGGGTGTCTCTAATGATGTGCTTCTTTCCATTCTCCGCAGAATGGGGGTGTCTCTAATGATGTGCTTCTTTCCATTCTCCGCAGAATGGGGGTGTTTCTAATGATGTGCTTCTTTCCATTCTCTGCAGAATGGGGGTGCTCCTAATGATGTGCTTCTTTCCATTCTCCGCAGAATGGGGGTGTTTCTAATGATGTGCTTCTTTCCATTCTCCGCAGAATGGGGGTGTTTCTAATGATGTGCTTCTTTCCATTCTCTGCAGAATGGGGGTGCTCCTAATGATGTGCTTCTTTCCATTCTCCGCAGAATGGGGGTGCTCCTAATGATGTGCTTCTTTCCATTCTCCGCAGAATGGGGGTGTCTCTAATGATGTGCTGCTTTCATTCTCCGCAGAATGGGGGTGTTTCTAATGATGTGCTGCTTTCATTCTCCGCAGAATGGGGGTGTCTCTAATGATGTGCTGCTTTCATTCTCCGCAGAATGGGGGTGTCTCTAATGATGTGCTGCTTTCATTCTCCGCAGAATGGGGGTGTTTCTAATGATGTGCTTCTTTCCATTCTCCGCAGAATGGGGGTGTCTCTAATGATGTGCTGCTTTCATTCTCCGCAGAATGGGGGTGTTTCTAATGATGTGCTTCTTTCCATTCTCCGCAGAATGGGGGAGTTTCTAATGATGTGCTTCTTTCCATTCTCCGCAGAATGGGGGTGTTTCTAATAATGTGCTTCTTTCCATTCTCCGCAGAATGGGGGTGTCTCTAATGATGTGCTTCTTTCCATTCTCCGCAGAATGGGGGTGTCTCTAATGATGTGCTTCTTTCCATTCTCCGCAGAATGGGGGTGTTTCTAATGATGTGCTTCTTTCCATTCTCTGCAGAATGGGGGTGCTCCTAATGATGTGCTTCTTTCCATGCTCCGCCGAATGGGGGTGTTCCTAATGATGTGCTTCTTTCCATTCTCCGCAGAATGGGGGTGTCTCTAATGATGTGCCGCTTTCATTCTCCGCAGAATGGGGGTGTTTCTAATGATGTGCTTCTTTCCATTCTCCGCAGAATGGGGGTGTCTCTAATGATGTGCTGCTTTCATTCTCCGCAGAATGGGGGTGTTTCTAATGATGTGCTTCTTTCCATTCTCCGCAGAATGGGGGTGTCTCTAATGATGTGCTGCTTTCATTCTCCGCAGAATGGGGGTGTTTCTAATGATGTGCTTCTTTCCATTCTCCGCAGAATGGGGGTGTCTCTAATGATGTGCTTCTTTCCATTCTCCGCAGAATGGGGGTGTCTCTAATGATGTGCTTCTTTCCATTCTCCGCAGAATGGGGGTGTTTCTAATGATGTGCTTCTTTCCATTCTCTGCAGAATGGGGGTGCTCCTAATGATGTGCTTCTTTCCATTCTCCGCAGAATGGGGGTGCTCCTAATGATGTGCTTCTTTCCATTCTCCGCAGAATGGGGGTGTCTCTAATGATGTGCTGCTTTCATTCTCCGCAGAATGGGGGTGTTTCTAATGATGTGCTTCTTTCCATTCTCCGCAGAATGGGGGTGTCTCTAATGATGTGCTGCTTTCATTCTCCGCAGAATGGGGGTGTTTCTAATGATGTGCTTCTTTCCATTCTCCGCAGAATGGGGGTGTTTCTAATGATGTGCTTCTTTCCATTCTCCGCAGAATGGGGGTGCTCCTAATGATGTGCTTCTTTCCATTCTCCGCAGAATGGGGGTGTCTCTAATGATGTGCTGCTTTCATTCTCCGCAGAATGGGGGTGTTTCTAATGATGTGCTTCTTTCCATTCTCCGCAGAATGGGGGTGTCTCTAATGATGTGCTTCTTTCCATTCTCTGCAGAATGGGGGTGTCTCTAATGATGTGCTGCTTTCCATTCTCCGCAGAATGGGGGTGCTCCTAATGATGTTCTGCTTTCCATTCTCCGCAGAATGGGGGTGTTTCTAATAATGTGCTTCTTTCCATTCTCCGCAGAATGGGGGTGTCTCTAATGATGTGCTTCTTTCCATTCTCCGCAGAATGGGGGTGTCTCTAATGATGTGCTTCTTTCCATTCTCCGCAGAATGGGGGTGTTTCTAATGATGTGCTTCTTTCCATTCTCTGCAGAATGGGGGTGCTCCTAATGATGTGCTTCTTTCCATTCTCCGCAGAATGGGGGTGCTCCTAATGATGTGCTTCTTTCCATTCTCCGCAGAATGGGGGTGTCTCTAATGATGTGCTGCTTTCATTCTCCGCAGAATGGGGGTGTTTCTAATGATGTGCTTCTTTCCATTCTCCGCAGAATGGGGGTGTCTCTAATGATGTGCTGCTTTCATTCTCCGCAGAATGGGGGTGTCTCTAATGATGTGCTGCTTTCATTCTCCGCAGAATGGGGGTGTTTCTAATGATGTGCTTCTTTCCATTCTCCGCAGAATGGGGGTGTCTCTAATGATGTGCTGCTTTCATTCTCCGCAGAATGGGGGTGTTTCTAATGATGTGCTTCTTTCCATTCTCCGCAGAATGGGGGTGTTTCTAATGATGTGCTTCTTTCCATTCTCCGCAGAATGGGGGTGTTTCTAATGATGTGCTTCTTTCCATTCTCCGCAGAATGGGGGTGTCTCTAATGATGTGCTTCTTTCCATTCTCCGCAGAATGGGGGTGTCTCTAATGATGTGCTTCTTTCCATTCTCCGCAGAATGGGGGTGTTTCTAATGATGTGCTGCTTTCATTCTCTGCAGAATGGGGGTGCTCCTAATGATGTGCTTCTTTCCATTCTCCGCAGAATGGGGGTGCTCCTAATGATGTGCTTCTTTCCATTCTCCGCAGAATGGGGGTGTTTCTAATGATGTGCTTCTTTCCATTCTCCGCAGAATGGGGGTGTCTCTAATGATGTGCTGCTTTCATTCTCCGCAGAATGGGGGTGCTCCTAATGATGTGCTTCTTTCCATTCTCCGCAGAATGGGGGTGCTCCTAATGATGTGCTTCTTTCCATTCTCCGCAGAATGGGGGTGTTTCTAATGATGTGCTTCTTTCCATTCTCCGCAGAATGGGAGTGTCTCTAATGATGTGCTGCTTTCATTCTCCGCAGAATGGGGGTGTTTCTAATGATGTGCTTCTTTCCATTCTCCGCAGAATGGGGGTGTCTCTAATGATGTGCTGCTTTCATTCTCCGCAGAATGGGGGTGTTTCTAATGATGTGCTTCTTTCCATTCTCCGCAGAATGGGGGTGTCTCTAATGATGTGTTGCTTTCATTCTCCGCAGAATGGGGGTGTTTCTAATAATGTGCTTCTTTCCATTCTCCGCAGAATGGGGGTGTCTCTAATGATGTGCTTCTTTCCATTCTCCGCAGAATGGGGGTGTCTCTAATGATGTGCTTCTTTCCATTCTCTGCAGAATGGGGGTGTCTCTAATGATGTGCTGCTTTCCATTCTCCGCAGAATGGGGGTGCTCCTAATGATGTTCTGCTTTCCATTCTCCGCAGAATGGGGGTGTTTCTAATAATGTGCTTCTTTCCATTCTCCGCAGAATGGGGGTGTCTCTAATGATGTGCTTCTTTCCATTCTCCGCAGAATGGGGGTGTCTCTAATGATGTGCTGCTTTCATTCTCCGCAGAATGGGGGTGTTTCTAATGATATGCTTCTTTCCATTCTCCGCAGAATGGGGGTGTTTCTAATGATGTGCTTCTTTCCATTCTCCGCAGAATGGGGGTGTTTCTAATGATGTGCTTCTTTCCATTCTCCGCAGAATGGGGGTGTTTCTAATGATGTGCTTCTTTCCATTCTCCGCAGAATGGGGGTGTTTCTAATGATGTGCTTCTTTCCATTCTCCGCAGAATGGGGGTGTTTCTAATGATGTGCTGCTTTCCATTCTCTGCAGAATGGGGGTGTTTCTAATGATGTGCTTCTTTCCATTCTCCGCAGAATGGGGGTGTCTCTAATGATGTGCTTCTTTCCATTCTCCGCAGAATGGGGGTGTTTCTAATGATGTGCTGCTTTCATTCTCCGCAGAATGGGGGTGTTTCTAATGATGTGCTTCTTTCCATTCTACGCAGAATGGGGGTGTCTCTAATGATGTGCTGCTTTTCATTCTCCGCAGAATGGGGGTGTCTCTAATGATGTGCTTCTTTCCATTCTCCGCAGAATGGGGGTGTTTCTAATGATGTGCTTCTTTCCATTCTCCGCAGAATGGGGGTGCTCCTAATGATGTGCTGCTTTCCATTCTCTGCAGAATGGGGGTGTTTCTAATGATGTGCTTCTTTCCATTCTCCGCAGAATGGGGGTGTCTCTAATGATGTGCTGCTTTCCATTCTCCGCAGAATGGGGGTGTCTCTAATGATGTGCTGCTTTCCATTCTCCGCAGAATGGGGGTGTTTCTAATGATGTGCTTCTTTCCATTCTCCGCAGAATGGGGGTGCTCCTAATGATGTGCTGCTTTCCATTCTCCGCAGAATGGGGGTGTTTCTAATGATGTGCTGCTTTCCATTCTCCGCAGAATGGGGGTGTCTCTAATGATGTGCTTCTTTCCATTCTACGCAGAATGGGGGTGTTTCTAATGATGTGCTTCTTTCCATTCTACGCAGAATGGGGGTGTTTCTAATGATGTGCTTCTTTCCATTCTACGCAGAATGGGGGTGTCTCTAATGATGTGCTGCTTTCCATTCTCCGCAGAATGGGGGTGCTCCTAATGATGTGCTTCTTTCCATTCTCCGAAGAATGGGGGTGCTCCTAATGATGTGCTTCTTTCCATTCTCCGAAGAATGGGGGTGTTTCTAATGATGTGCTGCTTTCCAATCTACGCAGAATGGGGGTGTTTCTAATGATGTGCTTCTTTCCATTCTACGCAGAATGGGGGTGTTTCTAATGATGTGCTTCTTTCCATTCTCTGCAGAATGGGGGTGCTCCTAATGATGTGCTGCTTTCCATTCTCCGCAGAATGGGGGTGTCTCTAATGATGTGCTTCTTTCCATTCTCCGCAGAATGGGGGTGTTTCTAATGATGTGCTGCTTTCCATTCTCTGCAGAATGGGGGTGTTTCTAATGATGTGCTGCTTTCCATTCTCCGCAGAATGGGGGTGTTTCTAATGATGTGCTTCTTTCCATTCTACGCAGAATGGGGGTGTCTCTAATGATGTGCTGCTTTCCATTCTCCGCAGAATGGGGGGGTCTCTAATGATGTGCTGCTTTCCATTCTCCGCAGAATGGGGGTGTTTCTAATGATGTGCTTCTTTCCATTCTCCGCAGAATGGGGGTGCTCCTAATGATGTGCTGCTTTCCATTCTCCGCAGAATGGGGGTGTTTCTAATGATCTGCTGCTTTCCATTCTCCGCAGAATGGGGGTGTCTCTAATGATGTGCTGCTTTCCATTCTCCGCAGAATGGGGGTGTTTCTAATGATGTGCTTCTTTCCATTCTCCGAAGAATGGGGGTGCTCCTAATGATGTGCTGCTTTCCATTCTCCGCAGAATGGGGGTGTTTCTAATGATCTGCTGCTTTTCATTCTCCGCAGAATGGGGGTGCTCCTAATGATGTGCTTCCTTACATTCTCCGAAGAATGGGGGTGTTTCTAATGATGTGCTGCTTTCCAATCTACGCAGAATGGGGGTGTTTCTAATGATGTGCTGCTTTCCAATCTAAGCAGAATGGGGGTATTTCTAATGATGTGCTTCTTTCCATTCTACGCAGAATGGGGGTGTTTCTAATGATGTGCTTCTTTCCATTCTCCGCAGAATGGGGGTGCTCCTAATGATGTGCTGCTTTCCATTCTCCGCAGAATGGGGGTGTTTCTAATGATGTGCTGCTTTCCATTCTCCGCAGAATGGGGGTGCTCCTAATGATGTGCTTCTTTCCATTTTCCGCAGAATGGGGGTGTTTCTAATGATGTGCTGCTTTCCATTCTCTGCAGAATGGGGGTGTTTCTAATGATGTGCTTCTTTCCATTCTCCGCAGAATGGGGGTGTCTCTAATGATGTGCCGCTTTCATTCTCCGCAGAATGGGGGTGTTTCTAATGATGTGCTTCTTTCCATTCTCCGCAGAATGGGGGTGTCTCTAATGATGTGCTGCTTTCATTCTCCGCAGAATGGGGGTGTTTCTAATGATGTGCTTCTTTCCATTCTCCGCAGAATGGGGGTGTCTCTAATGATGTGCTGCTTTCATTCTCCGCAGAATGGGGGTGTTTCTAATGATGTGCTTCTTTCCATTCTCCGCAGAATGGGGGTGTCTCTAATGATGTGCTTCTTTCCATTCTCCGCAGAATGGGGGTGTCTCTAATGATGTGCTTCTTTCCATTCTCCGCAGAATGGGGGTGTTTCTAATGATGTGCTTCTTTCCATTCTCTGCAGAATGGGGGTGCTCCTAATGATGTGCTTCTTTCCATTCTCCGCAGAATGGGGGTGCTCCTAATGATGTGCTTCTTTCCATTCTCCGCAGAATGGGGGTGTCTCTAATGATGTGCTGCTTTCATTCTCCGCAGAATGGGGGTGTTTCTAATGATGTGCTTCTTTCCATTCTCCGCAGAATGGGGGTGTCTCTAATGATGTGCTGCTTTCATTCTCCGCAGAATGGGGGTGTTTCTAATGATGTGCTTCTTTCCATTCTCCGCAGAATGGGGGTGTTTCTAATGATGTGCTTCTTTCCATTCTCCGCAGAATGGGGGTGCTCCTAATGATGTGCTTCTTTCCATTCTCCGCAGAATGGGGGTGTCTCTAATGATGTGCTGCTTTCATTCTCCGCAGAATGGGGGTGTTTCTAATGATGTGCTTCTTTCCATTCTCCGCAGAATGGGGGTGTCTCTAATGATGTGCTTCTTTCCATTCTCTGCAGAATGGGGGTGTCTCTAATGATGTGCTGCTTTCCATTCTCCGCAGAATGGGGGTGCTCCTAATGATGTTCTGCTTTCCATTCTCCGCAGAATGGGGGTGTTTCTAATAATGTGCTTCTTTCCATTCTCCGCAGAATGGGGGTGTCTCTAATGATGTGCTTCTTTCCATTCTCCGCAGAATGGGGGTGTCTCTAATGATGTGCTTCTTTCCATTCTCCGCAGAATGGGGGTGTTTCTAATGATGTGCTTCTTTCCATTCTCTGCAGAATGGGGGTGCTCCTAATGATGTGCTTCTTTCCATTCTCCGCAGAATGGGGGTGCTCCTAATGATGTGCTGCTTTCATTCTCCGCAGAATGGGGGTGTTTCTAATGATGTGCTTCTTTCCATTCTCCGCAGAATGGGGGTGTCTCTAATGATGTGCTGCTTTCATTCTCCGCAGAATGGGGGTGTCTCTAATGATGTGCTGCTTTCATTCTCCGCAGAATGGGGGTGTTTCTAATGATGTGCTGCTTTCATTCTCCGCAGAATGGGGGTGTCTCTAATGATGTGCTGCTTTCATTCTCCGCAGAATGGGGGTGTTTCTAATGATGTGCTTCTTTCCATTCTCCGCAGAATGGGGGTGTTTCTAATGATGTGCTTCTTTCCATTCTCCGCAGAATGGGGGTGTTTCTAATGATGTGCTTCTTTCCATTCTCCGCAGAATGGGGGTGTCTCTAATGATGTGCTGCTTTCATTCTCCGCAGAATGGGGGTGTTTCTAATGATGTGCTTCTTTCCATTCTCCGCAGAATGGGGGTGTTTCTAATGATGTGCTTCTTTCCATTCTCCGCAGAATGGGGGTGTTTCTAATGATGTGCTTCTTTCCATTCTCCGCAGAATGGGGGTGTCTCTAATGATGTGCTTCTTTCCATTCTCCGCAGAATGGGGGTGTCTCTAATGATGTGCTTCTTTCCATTCTCCGCAGAATGGGGGTGTTTCTAATGATGTGCTGCTTTCATTCTCTGCAGAATGGGGGTGCTCCTAATGATGTGCTTCTTTCCATTCTCCGCAGAATGGGGGTGCTCCTAATGATGTGCTTCTTTCCATTCTCCGCAGAATGGGGGTGTTTCTAATGATGTGCTTCTTTCCATTCTCCGCAGAATGGGGGTATCTCTAATGATGTGCTGCTTTCATTCTCCGCAGAATGGGGGTGCTCCTAATGATGTGCTTCTTTCCATTCTCCGCAGAATGGGGGTGCTCCTAATGATGTGCTTCTTTCCATTCTCCGCAGAATGGGGGTGTTTCTAATGATGTGCTTCTTTCCATTCTCCGCAGAATGGGAGTGTCTCTAATGATGTGCTGCTTTCATTCTCCGCAGAATGGGGGTGTTTCTAATGATGTGCTTCTTTCCATTCTCCGCAGAATGGGGGTGTCTCTAATGATGTGCTGCTTTCATTCTCCGCAGAATGGGGGTGTTTCTAATGATGTGCTTCTTTCCATTCTCCGCAGAATGGGGGTGTCTCTAATGATGTGTTGCTTTCATTCTCCGCAGAATGGGGGTGTTTCTAATAATGTGCTTCTTTCCATTCTCCGCAGAATGGGGGTGTCTCTAATGATGTGCTTCTTTCCATTCTCCGCAGAATGGGGGTGTCTCTAATGATGTGCTGCTTTCATTCTCCGCAGAATGGGGGTGTTTCTAATGATATGCTTCTTTCCATTCTCCGCAGAATGGGGGTGTTTCTAATGATGTGCTTCTTTCCATTCTCCGCAGAATGGGGGTGTTTCTAATGATGTGCTTCTTTCCATTCTCCGCAGAATGGGGGTGTTTCTAATGATGTGCTTCTTTCCATTCTCCGCAGAATGGGGGTGTTTCTAATGATGTGCTTCTTTCCATTCTCCGCAGAATGGGGGTGTTTCTAATGATGTGCTGCTTTCCATTCTCTGCAGAATGGGGGTGTTTCTAATGATGTGCTTCTTTCCATTCTCCGCAGAATGGGGGTGTCTCTAATGATGTGCTTCTTTCCATTCTCCGCAGAATGGTGGTGTTTCTAATGATGTGCTGCTTTCCATTCTCCGCAGAATGGGGGTGTTTCTAATGATGTGCTTCTTTCCATTCTACGCAGAATGGGGGTGTCTCTAATGATGTGCTGCTTTCATTCTCCGCAGAATGGGGGTGTTTCTAATGATGTGCTTCTTTCCATTCTACGCAGAATGGGGGTGTCTCTAATGATGTGCTGCTTTTCATTCTCCGCAGAATGGGGGTGTCTCTAATGATGTGCTTCTTTCCATTCTCCGCAGAATGGGGGTGTTTCTAATGATGTGCTTCTTTCCATTCTCCGCAGAATGGGGGTGCTCCTAATGATGTGCTGCTTTCCATTCTCTGCAGAATGGGGGTGTTTCTAATGATGTGCTTCTTTCCATTCTCCGCAGAATGGGGGTGTCTCTAATGATGTGCTGCTTTCCATTCTCCGCAGAATGGGGGTGTCTCTAATGATGTGCTGCTTTCCATTCTCCGCAGAATGGGGGTGTTTCTAATGATGTGCTTCTTTCCATTCTCCGCAGAATGGGGGTGCTCCTAATGATGTGCTGCTTTCCATTCTCCGCAGAATGGGGGTGTTTCTAATGATGTGCTGCTTTCCATTCTCCGCAGAATGGGGGTGTCTCTAATGATGTGCTTCTTTCCATTCTACGCAGAATGGGGGTGTTTCTAATGATGTGCTTCTTTCCATTCTACGCAGAATGGGGGTGTTTCTAATGATGTGCTTCTTTCCATTCTACGCAGAATGGGGGTGTCTCTAATGATGTGCTGCTTTCCATTCTCCGCAGAATGGGGGTGCTCCTAATGATGTGCTTCTTTCCATTCTCCGAAGAATGGGGGTGCTCCTAATGATGTGCTTCTTTCCATTCTCCGAAGAATGGGGGTGTTTCTAATGATGTGCTGCTTTCCAATCTACGCAGAATGGGGGTGTTTCTAATGATGTGCTTCTTTCCATTCTACGCAGAATGGGGGTGTTTCTAATGATGTGCTTCTTTCCATTCTCTGCAGAATGGGGGTGCTCCTAATGATGTGCTGCTTTCCATTCTCCGCAGAATGGGGGTGTTTCTAATGATGTGCTTCTTTCCATTCTCCGCAGAATGGTGGTGTTTCTAATGATGTGCTGCTTTCCATTCTCCGCAGAATGGGGGTGTTTCTAATGATGTGCTGCTTTCATTCTCCGCAGAATGGGGGTGTTTCTAATGATGTGCTTCTTTCCATTCTACGCAGAATGGGGGTGTCTCTAATGATGTGCTGCTTTTCATTCTCCGCAGAATGGGGGTGTCTCTAATGATGTGCTTCTTTCCATTCTCCGCAGAATGGGGGTGTTTCTAATGATGTGCTTCTTTCCATTCTCCGCAGAATGGGGGTGCTCCTAATGATGTGCTGCTTTCCATTCTCTGCAGAATGGGGGTGTTTCTAATGATGTGCTTCTTTCCATTCTCCGCAGAATGGGGGTGTCTCTAATGATGTGCTGCTTTCCATTCTCCGCAGAATGGGGGTGTCTCTAATGATGTGCTGCTTTCCATTCTCCGCAGAATGGGGGTGTTTCTAATGATGTGCTTCTTTCCATTCTCCGCAGAATGGGGGTGCTCCTAATGATGTGCTGCTTTCCATTCTCCGCAGAATGGGGGTGTTTCTAATGATGTGCTGCTTTCCATTCTCCGCAGAATGGGGGTGTCTCTAATGATGTGCTTCTTTCCATTCTACGCAGAATGGGGGTGTTTCTAATGATGTGCTTCTTTCCATTCTACGCAGAATGGGGGTGTTTCTAATGATGTGCTTCTTTCCATTCTACGCAGAATGGGGGTGTCTCTAATGATGTGCTGCTTTCCATTCTCCGCAGAATGGGGGTGCTCCTAATGATGTGCTTCTTTCCATTCTCCGAAGAATGGGGGTGCTCCTAATGATGTGCTTCTTTCCATTCTCCGAAGAATGGGGGTGTTTCTAATGATGTGCTGCTTTCCAATCTACGCAGAATGGGGGTGTTTCTAATGATGTGCTTCTTTCCATTCTACGCAGAATGGGGGTGTTTCTAATGATGTGCTTCTTTCCATTCTCTGCAGAATGGGGGTGCTCCTAATGATGTGCTGCTTTCCATTCTCCGCAGAATGGGGGTGTTTCTAATGATGTGCTGCTTTCTATTCTCCGCAGAATGGGGGTGTCTCTAATGATGTGCTTCTTTCCATTCTCCGCAGAATGGGGGTGTTTCTAATGATGTGCTGCTTTCCATTCTCTGCAGAATGGGGGTGTTTCTAATGATGTGCTTCTTTCCATTCTCCGCAGAATGGGGGTGTCTCTAATGATGTGCTTCTTTCCATTCTACGCAGAATGGGGGTGTCTCTAATGATGTGCTGCTTTCCATTCTCCGCAGAATGGGGGTGTTTCTAATGATGTGCTGCTTTCCATTCTCTGCAGAATGGGGGTGTTTCTAATGATGTGCTTCTTTCCATTCTACGCAGAATGGGGGTGTCTCTAATGATGTGCTGTTTTCCATTCTCTGCAGAATGGGGGTGTTTCTAATGATGTGCTGCTTTCCATTCTCTGCAGAATGGGGGTGTTTCTAATGATGTGCTGCTTTCCATTCTCCGCAGAATGGGGGTGTTTCTAATGATGTGCTTCTTTCCATTCTACGCAGAATGGGGGTGTCTCTAATGATGTGCTGCTTTCCATTCTCCGCAGAATGGGGGTGTCTCTAATGATGTGCTGCTTTCCATTCTCCGCAGAATGGGGGTGTTTCTAATGATGTGCTTCTTTCCATTCTCCGCAGAATGGGGGTGCTCCTAATGATGTGCTGCTTTCCATTCTCCGCAGAATGGGGGTGTTTCTAATGATCTGCTGCTTTCCATTCTCCGCAGAATGGGGGTGTCTCTAATGATGTGCTGCTTTCCATTCTCCGCAGAATGGGGGTGTTTCTAATGATGTGCTTCTTTCCATTCTCCGAAGAATGGGGGTGCTCCTAATGATGTGCTGCTTTCCATTCTCCGCAGAATGGGGGTGTTTCTAATGATCTGCTGCTTTTCATTCTCCGCAGAATGGGGGTGCTCCTAATGATGTGCTTCCTTACATTCTCCGAAGAATGGGGGTGTTTCTAATGATGTGCTGCTTTCCAATCTACGCAGAATGGGGGTGTTTCTAATGATGTGCTGCTTTCCAATCTAAGCAGAATGGGGGTATTTCTAATGATGTGCTTCTTTCCATTCTACGCAGAATGGGGGTGTTTCTAATGATGTGCTTCTTTCCATTCTCCGCAGAATGGGGGTGCTCCTAATGATGTGCTGCTTTCCATTCTCCGCAGAATGGGGGTGTTTCTAATGATGTGCTGCTTTCCATTCTCCGCAGAATGGGGGTGCTCCTAATGATGTGCTTCTTTCCATTTTCCGCAGAATGGGGGTGTTTCTAATGATGTGCTGCTTTCCATTCTCTGCAGAATGGGGGTGTTTCTAATGATGTGCTTCTTTCCATTCTCCGCAGAATGGGGGTGTCTCTAATGATGTGCTGCTTTCCATTCTCCGCAGAATGGGGGTGTCTCTAATGATGTGCTGCTTTCATTCTCCGCAGAATGGGGGTGTTTCTAATGATGTGCTTCTTTCCATTCTCCGCAGAATGGGGGTGTTTCTAATGATGTGCTTCTTTCCATTCTACGCACAATGGGGGTGTTTCTAATGATGTGCTTCTTTCCATTCTACGCAGAATGGGGGTGTCTCTAATGATGTGCTGCTTTCCATTCTCCGCAGAATGGGGGTGTTTCTAATGATGTGCTTTTTTCCATTCTCCGCAGAATGGGGGTGTTTCTAATGATGTGCTGCTTTCATTCTACGCAGAATGGGGGTGTTTCTAATGATGTGCTGCTTTCCATTCTCCGCAGAATGGGGGTGTTTCTAATGATGTGCTTCTTTCCATTCTCCGCAGAATGGGGGTGTCTCTAATGATGTGCTTCTTTCCATTCTCCGCAGAATGGGGGGTGTTTCTAATGATGTGCTGCTTTCCATTCTCTGCAGAATGGGGGTGTTTCTAATGATGTGCTTCTTTCCATTCTCCGCAGAATGGGGGTGTCTCTAATGATGTGCTGCTTTCCATTCTCCGCAGAATGGGGGTGTTTCTAATGATGTGCTGCTTTCCAATCTACGCAGAATGGGGGTGTTTCTAATGATGTGCTTCTTTCCATTCTACGCAGAATGGGGGTGTTTCTAATGATGTGCTTCTTTCCATTCTCCGCAGAATGGGGGTGTCTCTAATGATGTGCTTCTTTCCATTCTCCGCAGAATGGGGGTGCTCCTAATGATGTGCTGCTTTCCATTCTCCGCAGAATGGGGGTGTTTCTAATGATCTGCTGCTTTCCATTCTCCGCAGAATGGGGGTGCTCCTAATGATGTGCTTCTTTCCATTCTCCGAAGAATGGGGGTGTTTCTAATGATGTGCTGCTTTCCATTCTCCACAGAATGGGGGTGCTCCTAATGATGTGCTTCTTTCCATTCTACGCAGAATGGGGGTGTTTCTAATGATGTGCTTCTTTCCATTCTCCGCAGAATGGGGGTGTCTCTAATGATGTGCTTCTTTCCATTCTCCGAAGAATGGGGGTGTTTCTAATGATGTGCTGCTTTCCAATCTACGCAGAATGGGGGTGTTTCTAATGATGTGCTGCTTTCCAATCTACGCAGAATGGGGGTGTTTCTAATGATGTGCTTCTTTCCATTCTACGCAGAATGGGGTTGTTTCTAATGATGTGCTTCTTTCCATTCTCCGCAGAATGGGGGTGTCTCTAATGATGTGCTTCTTTCCATTCTCCGCAGAATGGGGGTGCTCCTAATGATGTGCTGCTTTCCATTCTCCGCAGAATGGGGGTGTTTCTAATGATCTGCTGCTTTCCATTCTCCACAGAATGGGGGTGCTCCTAATGATGTGCTTCTTTCCATTCTCCGAAGAATGGGGGTGTTTCTAATGATGTGCTGCTTTCCAATCTACGCAGAATGGGGGTGTTTCTAATGATGTGCTGCTTTCCATTCTCTGCAGAATGGGGGTGTTTCTAATGATGTGCTGCTTTCCAATCTACGCATAATGGGGGTGTTTCTAATGATGTGCTTCTTTCTATTCTCCGCAGAATGGGGGTGTCTCTAATGATGTGCTTCTTTCTATTCTCCGCAGAATGGGGGTGTCTCTAATGATGTGCTTCTTTCCATTCTCCGCAGAATGGGGGTATTTCTAATGATGTCTTTTTTCCATTCTCCGCAGAATGGGGGTGTTTCTAATGATGTGCTGCTTTCATTCTCCGCAGAATGGGGGTGTTTCTAATGATGTGCTTCTTTCCATTCTACGCAGAATGGGGGTGTCTCTAATGATGTGCTGCTTTCATTCTCCGCAGAATGGGGGTGTTTCTAATGATGTGCTTCTTTCCATTCTCCGCAGAATGGGGGTGTTTCTAATGATGTGCTGCTTTCCATTCTCTGCAGAATGGGGGTGTTTCTAATGATGTGCTTCTTTCCATTCTCCGCAGAATGGGGGTGTCTCTAATGATGTGCTGCTTTCCATTCTCCGCAGAATGGGGGTGTTTCTAAGGATGTGCTGCTTTCCATTCTCCGCAAAATGGGGGTGTTTCTAATGATGTGCTTCTTTCCATTCTCCGCAGAATGGGGGTGTTTCTAATGATGTGCTGCTTTCATTCTCCGCAGAATGGGGGTGTTTCTAATGATGTTCTTCTTTCCATTCTCCGCAGAATGGGGGTGTTTCTAATGATGTGCTGCTTTCATTCTCCGCAGAATGGGGGTGTTTCTAATGATGTTCTTCTTTCCATTCTCCGCAGAATGTGGGTGTTTCTAATGATGTGCTGCTTTCATTCTCCGCAGAATGGGGGTGTTTCTAATGATGTGCTTCTTTCCATTCTCCGCAGAATGGGGGTGTTTCTAATGATGTGCTGCTTTCCATTCTCCGCAGAATGGGGGTGTTTCTAATGATGTGCTTCTTTCCATTTTATGCAGAATGGGGGTGTTTCTAATGATGTGCTGCTTTCCATTCTCCGCAGAATGGGGGTGTTTCTAATGATGTGCTTCTTTCCATTTTATGCAGAATGGGGGTGTTTCTAATGATGTGCTGCTTTCATTCTCCGCAGAATGGGGGTGTTTCTAATGATGTGCTTCTTTCCATTCTCCGCAGAATGGGGGTGTCTCTAATGATGTGCTGCTTTCCATTCTCCGCAGAATGGGGGTGTCTCTAATGATGTGCTGCTTTCATTCTCCGCAGAATGGGGGTGTTTCTAATGATGTGCTTCTTTCCATTCTCCGCAGAATGGGGGTGTCTCTAATGATGTGCTGCTTTCATTCTCCGCAGAATGGGGGTGTTTCTAATGATGTGCTTCTTTCCATTCTCTGCAGAATGGGGGTGTCTCTAATGATGTGCTGCTTTCATTCTCCGCAGAATGGGGGTATTTCTAATGATGTGCTGCTTTCATTCTACGCAGAATGGGGGTGTTTCTAATGATGTGCTGCTTTCCATTCTCCGCAGAATGGGGGTGCTCCTAATGATGTGCTGCTTTCCATTCTCCGCAGAATGGGGGTGCTCCTAATGATGTGCTGCTTTCATTCTCCGCAGAATGGGGGTGCTCCTAATGATGTTCTGCTTTCCATTCTCAGCAGAATGGGGGTGTTTCTAATAATGTGCTTCTTTCCATTCTCCGCAGAATGGGGGTGTCTCTAATGATGTGCTTCTTTCCATTCTCCGCAGAATGGGGGTGTTTCTAATGATGTGCTTTTTTCCATTCTCTGCAGAATGGGGGTGCTCCTAATGATGTGCTGCTTTCCATTCTCCGCAGAATGGGGGTGCTCCTAATGATGTGCTTCTTTCCATTCTCCGCAGAATGGGGGTGTTTCTAATGATGCGCTTCTTTCCATTCTCCGCAGAATGGGGGTGTCTCTAATGATGTGCTGCTTTCCATTCTCCGCAGAATGGGGGTGTCTCTAATGATGTGCTGCTTTCCAATCTCCGCAGAATGAGGGTGTCTCTAATGATGTGCTTCTTTCCATTCTCCGCAGAATGGGGGTGTTTCTAATCATGTGCTTCTTTCCATTCTCCGCAGAATGGGGGTGTTTCTAATGATGTGCTTCTTTCCATTCTCTGCAGAATGGGGGTGTTTCTAATGATGTGCTTCTTTCCATTCTCCGCAGAATGGGGGTGTCTCTAATGATGTGCTGCTTTCATTCTCCGCAGAATGGGGGTGTTTCTAATGATGTGCTTCTTTCCAGTCTCCGCAGAATGGGGGTGTCTCTAATGATGTGCTTCTTTCCATTCTCCGCAGAATGGGGGTGTCTCTAATGATGTGCTGCTTTCATTCTCCGCAGAATGGGGGTGTTTCTAATGATGTGCTTCTTTCCATTCTCCGCAGAATGGGGGTGTCTCTAATGATGTGCTGCTTTCCATTCTCCGCAGAATGGGGGTGCTCCTAATGATGTGCTGCTTTCATTCTCCGCAGAATGGGGGTGTTTCTAATGATGTGCTTCTTTCCATTCTCCGCAGAATGGGGGTGTCTCTAATGATGTTCTGCTTTCCATTCTCCGCAGAATGGGGGTGTCTCTAATGATGTGCTGCTTTCATTCTCTGCAGAATGGGGGTGTTTCTAATGATGTGCTTCTTTCCATTCTCCGCAGAATGGGGGTGTCTCTAATGATGTGCTGCTTTCATTCTCCGCAGAATGGGGGTGTTTCTAATGATGTGCTTCTTTCCATTCTCCGCAGAATGGGGGTGTCTCTAATGATGTGCTGCTTTCATTCTCTGCAGAATGGGGGTGTTTCTAATGATGTGCTTCTTTCCATTCTCCGCAGAATGGGGGTGTCTCTAATGATGTGCTGCTTTCATTCTCCGCAGAATGGGGGTGTTTCTAATGATGTGCTTCTTTCCATTCTCCGCAGAATGGGGGTGTCTCTAATGATGTGCTGCTTTCATTCTCCGCAGAATGGGGGTGCTCCTAATGATGTGCTGCTTTCCATTCTCCGCAGAATGGGGGTGCTCCTAATGATGTGCTGCTTTCATTCTCCGCAGAATGGGGGTGTTTCTAATGATGTGCTTCTTTCCATTCTCCGCAGAATAGGGGTGTCTCTAATGATGTGCTTCTTTCCATTCTCCGCAGAATGGGGGTGTCTCTAATGATGTGCTTCTTTCCATTCTCCGCAGAATGGGGGTGTTTCTAATGATGTGCTTCTTTCCATTCTCCGCAGAATGGGGGTGTCTCTAATGATGTGCTGCTTTCCATTCTCCGCAGAATGGGGGTGTTTCTAATGATGTGCTTCTTTCCATTCTCTACAGAATGGGGGTGCTCCTAATGATGTGCTTCTTTCCATTCTCCGCAGAATGGGGGTGCTCCTAATGATGTGCTTCTTTCCATTCTCCGCAGAATGGGGGTGTCTCTAATGATGTGCTGCTTTCATTCTCTGCAGAATGGGGGTGTTTCTAATGATGTGCTTCTTTCCATTCTCCGCAGAATGGGGGTGTCTCTAATGATGTGCTGCTTTCCATTCTCCGCAGAATGGGGGTGTCTCTAATGATGTGCTGCTTTCATTCTCCGCAGAATGGGGGTGTTTCTAATGATGTGCTTCTTTCCATTCTCCGCAGAATGGGGGTGTCTCTAATGATGTGCTGCTTTCATTCTCCGCAGAATGGGGGTGCTCCTAATGATGTGCTGCTTTCCATTCTCCGCAGAATGGGGGTGTTTCTAATGATGTGCTTCTTTCCATTCTCCGCAGAATAGGGGTGTCTCTAATGATGTGCTTCTTTCCATTCTCCGCAGAATGGGGGTGTTTCTAATGATGTGCTGCTTTCCATTCTCCGCAGAATGGGGGTGTCTCTAATGATGTGCTGCTTTCCATTCTCCGCAGAATGGGGGTGTCTCTAATGATGTGCTTCTTTCCATTCTCCGCAGAATGGGGGTGTTTCTAATGATGTGCTTCTTTCCATTCTCCGCAGAATGGGGGTGTTTCTAATGATGTGCTTCTTTCCATTCTCCGCAGAATGGGGGTGTTTCTAATGATGTGCTTCTTTCCATTCTACGCACAATGGGGGTGCTCCTAATGATGTGCTGCTTTCCATTCTCCGCAGAATGGGGGTGTTTCTAATGATCTGCTGCTTTCCATTCTCCGCAGAATGGGGGTGCTCCTAATGATGTGCTTCTTTCCATTCTCCGAAGAATGGGGGTGTTTCTAATGATGTGCTGCTTTCCATTCTCCACAGAATGGGGGTGCTCCTAATGATGTGCTTCTTTCCATTCTACGCAGAATGGGGGTGTTTCTAATGATGTGCTTCTTTCCATTCTCCACAGAATGGGGGTGCTCCTAATGATGTGCTGCTTTCCATTCTCCGCAGAATGGGGGTGTCTCTAATGATGTGCTGCTTTCCATTCTCCGCAAAATGGGGGTGTTTCTAATGATGTGCTTCTTTCCATTCTCCGCAAAATGGGGGTGTCTCTAATGATGTGCTGCTTTCCATTCTCCGCAGAATGGGGGTGTCTCTAATGATGTGCTTCTTTCCATTCTCCGCAGAATGGGGGTGTTTCTAATGATGTGCTGCTTTCCATTCTCTGCAGAATGGGGGTGTTTCTAATGATGTGCTTCTTTCCATTCTCCGCAGAATGGGGGTGTCTCTAATGATGTGCTTCTTTCCATTCTCCGAAGAATGGGGGTGTTTCTAATGATGTGCTGCTTTCCAATCTACGCAGAATGGGGGTGTTTCTAATGATGTGCTGCTTTCCAATCTACGCAGAATGGGGGTGTTTCTAATGATGTGCTTCTTTCCATTCTACACAGAATGGGGGTGTTTCTAATGATGTGCTTCTTTCCATTCTCCGCAGAATGGGGGTGTTTCTAATGATGTGCTGCTTTCCAATCTACGCAGAATGGGGGTGTTTCTAATGATGTGCTTCTTTCCATTCTACGCAGAATGGGGTTGTTTCTAATGATGTGCTTCTTTCCATTCTCCGCAGAATGGGGGTGTCTCTAATGATGTGCTTCTTTCCATTCTCCGCAGAATGGGGGTGCTCCTAATGATGTGCTGCTTTCCATTCTCCGCAGAATGGGGGTGCTCCTAATGATGTGCTTCTTTCCATTCTACGCAGAATGGGGGTGTTTCTAATGATGTGCTTCTTTCCATTCTCTGCAGAATGGGGGTGCTCCTAATGATGTGCTGCTTTCATTCTCCGCAGAATGGGGGTGTTTCTAATGATGTGCTTCTTTCCATTCTCCGCAGAATAGGGGTGTCTCTAATGATGTGCTTCTTTCCATTCTCCGCAGAATGGGGGTGTCTCTAATGATGTGCTTCTTTCCATTCTCCGCAGAATGGGGGTGTTTCTAATGATGTGCTTCTTTCCATTCTCCGCAGAATGGGGGTGTCTCTAATGATGTGCTGCTTTCCATTCTCCGCAGAATGGGGGTGTTTCTAATGATGTGCTTCTTTCCATTCTCTACAGAATGGGGGTGCTCCTAATGATGTGCTTCTTTCCATTCTCCGCAGAATGGGGGTGCTCCTAATGATGTGCTTCTTTCCATTCTCCGCAGAATGGGGGTGTCTCTAATGATGTGCTGCTTTCATTCTCTGCAGAATGGGGGTGTTTCTAATGATGTGCTTCTTTCCATTCTCCGCAGAATGGGGGTGTCTCTAATGATGTGCTGCTTTCCATTCTCCGCAGAATGGGGGTGTCTCTAATGATGTGCTGCTTTCATTCTCCGCAGAATGGGGGTGTTTCTAATGATGTGCTTCTTTCCATTCTCCGCAGAATGGGGGTGTCTCTAATGATGTGCTGCTTTCATTCTCCGCAGAATGGGGGTGCTCCTAATGATGTGCTGCTTTCCATTCTCCGCAGAATGGGGGTGTTTCTAATGATGTGCTTCTTTCCATTCTCCGCAGAATAGGGGTGTCTCTAATGATGTGCTTCTTTCCATTCTCCGCAGAATGGGGGTGTTTCTAATGATGTGCTGCTTTCCATTCTCCGCAGAATGGGGGTGTCTCTAATGATGTGCTGCTTTCCATTCTCCGCAGAATGGGGGTGTCTCTAATGATGTGCTTCTTTCCATTCTCCGCAGAATGGGGGTGTTTCTAATGATGTGCTTCTTTCCATTCTCCGCAGAATGGGGGTGTTTCTAATGATGTGCTTCTTTCCATTCTCCGCAGAATGGGGGTGTTTCTAATGATGTGCTTCTTTCCATTCTACGCACAATGGGGGTGCTCCTAATGATGTGCTGCTTTCCATTCTCCGCAGAATGGGGGTGTTTCTAATGATCTGCTGCTTTCCATTCTCCGCAGAATGGGGGTGCTCCTAATGATGTGCTTCTTTCCATTCTCCGAAGAATGGGGGTGTTTCTAATGATGTGCTGCTTTCCATTCTCCACAGAATGGGGGTGCTCCTAATGATGTGCTTCTTTCCATTCTACGCAGAATGGGGGTGTTTCTAATGATGTGCTTCTTTCCATTCTCCACAGAATGGGGGTGCTCCTAATGATGTGCTGCTTTCCATTCTCCGCAGAATGGGGGTGTCTCTAATGATGTGCTGCTTTCCATTCTCCGCAAAATGGGGGTGTTTCTAATGATGTGCTTCTTTCCATTCTCCGCAAAATGGGGGTGTCTCTAATGATGTGCTGCTTTCCATTCTCCGCAGAATGGGGGTGTCTCTAATGATGTGCTTCTTTCCATTCTCCGCAGAATGGGGGTGTTTCTAATGATGTGCTGCTTTCCATTCTCTGCAGAATGGGGGTGTTTCTAATGATGTGCTTCTTTCCATTCTCCGCAGAATGGGGGTGTCTCTAATGATGTGCTTCTTTCCATTCTCCGAAGAATGGGGGTGTTTCTAATGATGTGCTGCTTTCCAATCTACGCAGAATGGGGGTGTTTCTAATGATGTGCTGCTTTCCAATCTACGCAGAATGGGGGTGTTTCTAATGATGTGCTTCTTTCCATTCTACACAGAATGGGGGTGTTTCTAATGATGTGCTTCTTTCCATTCTCCGCAGAATGGGGGTGTTTCTAATGATGTGCTGCTTTCCAATCTACGCAGAATGGGGGTGTTTCTAATGATGTGCTTCTTTCCATTCTACGCAGAATGGGGTTGTTTCTAATGATGTGCTTCTTTCCATTCTCCGCAGAATGGGGGTGTCTCTAATGATGTGCTTCTTTCCATTCTCCGCAGAATGGGGGTGCTCCTAATGATGTGCTGCTTTCCATTCTCCGCAGAATGGGGGTGCTCCTAATGATGTGCTTCTTTCCATTCTACGCAGAATGGGGGTGTTTCTAATGATGTGCTTCTTTCCATTCTCTGCAGAATGGGGGTGCTCCTAATGATGTGCTTCTTTCCATTCTCCGCAGAATGGGGGTGTTTCTAATGATGTGCTGCTTTCCAATCTACGCAGAATGGGGGTGTTTCTAATGATGTGCTGCTTTCCAATCTACGCAGAATGGGGGTGTTTCTAATGATGTGCTTCTTTCCATTCTACGCAGAATGGGGTTGTTTCTAATGATGTGCTTCTTTCCATTCTCCGCAGAATGGGGGTGTCTCTAATGATGTGCTTCTTTCCATTCTCCGCAGAATGGGGGTGCTCCTAATGATGTGCTGCTTTCCATTCTCCGCAGAATGGGGGTGTTTCTAATGATCTGCTGCTTTCCATTCTCCGCAGAATGGGGGTGCTCCTAATGATGTGCTTCTTTCCATTCTCCGAAGAATGGGGGTGTTTCTAATGATGTGCTGCTTTCCAATCTACGCAGAATGGGGGTGTTTCTAATGATGTGCTGCTTTCCATTCTCTGCAGAATGGGGGTGTTTCTAATGATGTGCTGGTTTCCAATCTACGCATAATGGGGGTGTTTCTAATGATGTGCTTCTTTCTATTCTCCGCAGAATGGGGGTGTCTCTAATGATGTGCTTCTTTCTATTCTCCGCAGAATGGGGGTGTCTCTAATGATGTGCTTCTTTCCATTCTCCGCAGAATGGGGGTATTTCTAATGATGTCTTTTTTCCATTCTCCGCAGAATGGGGGTGTTTCTAATGATGTGCTGCTTTCATTCTCTGCAGAATGGGGGTGTTTCTAATGATGTGCTTCTTTCCATTCTCCGCAGAATGGGGGTGTTTCTAATGATGTGCTTCTTTCCATTCTCTGCAGAATGGGGGTGTTTCTAATGATGTGCTTCTTTCCATTCTCCGCAGAATGGGGGTGTCTCTAATGATGTGCTGCTTTCCATTCTCCGCAGAATTGGGGTGTCTCTAATGATGTGCTGCTTTCCATTCTCCGCAGAATGGGGGTGTTTCTAATAATGTGCTTCCTTCCATTCTCCGCAGAATGGGGGTGTCTCTAATGATGTGCTTCTTTCCATTCTCCGCAGAATGGGGGTGTCTCTAATGATGTGCTTCTTTCCATTCTCCGCAGAATGGGGGTGTCTCTAATGATGTGCTTCTTTCCATTCTCCGCAGAATGGGGGTGTTTCTAATGATGTGCTTCTTTCCATTCGCAGAATGGGGGTGCTCCTAATGATGTGCTTCTTTCCATTCTCCGCAGAATGGGGGTGTCTCTAATGATGTGCTGCTTTCATTCTCCGCAGAATGGGGGTGTTTCTAATGATGTGCTTCTTTCCATTCTCCGCAGAATGGGGGTTTCTCTAATGATGTGCTGCTTTCATTCTCCGCAGAATGGGGGTGTTTCTAATGATGTGCTTCTTTCCATTCTCCGCAGAATGGGGGTGTCTCTAATGATGTGCTGCTTTCATTCTCCGCAGAATGGGGGTGTCTCTAATGATGTGCTTCTTTCCATTCTCCGCAGAATGGGGGTGTTTCTAATGATGTGCTTCTTTCCATTCTCTGCAGAATGGGGGTGCTCCTAATGATGTGCTTCTTTCCATTCTCCGCAGAATGGGGGTGCTCCTAATGATGTGCTTCTTTCCATTCTCCGCAGAATGGGGGTGTCTCTAATGATGTGCTGCTTTCATTCTCCGCAGAATGGGGGTGTTTCTAATGATGTGCTGCTTTCATTCTCCGCAGAATGGGGGTGTCTCTAATGATGTGCTGCTTTCATTCTCCGCAGAATGGGGGTGTCTCTAATGATGTGCTGCTTTCATTCTCCGCAGAATGGGGGTGTTTCTAATGATGTGCTTCTTTCCATTCTCCGCAGAATGGGGGTGTTTCTAATGATGTGCTTCTTTCCATTCTCCGCAGAATGGGGGTGTTTCTAATAATGTGCTGCTTTCATTCTCCGCAGAATGGGGGTGTTTCTAATGATGTGCTTCTTTCCATTCTCCGCAGAATGGGGGTGTTTCTAATGATGTGCTTCTTTCCATTCTCCGCAGAATGGGGGTGTTTCTAATGATGTGCTTCTTTCCATTCTCCGCAGAATGGGGGTGTCTCTAATGATGTGCTTCTTTCCATTCTCCGCAGAATGGGGGTGTCTCTAATGATGTGCTGCTTTCATTCTCCGCAGAATGGGGGTGTTTCTAATGATGTGCTTCTTTCCATTCTCCGCAGAATGGGGGTGTCTCTAATGATGTGCTGCTTTCATTCTCCGCAGAATGGGGGTGTTTCTAATGATGTGCTTCTTTCCATTCTCCGCAGAATGGGGGTGTCTCTAATGATGTGCTTCTTTCCATTCTCCGCAGAATGGGGGTGTCTCTAATGATGTGCTTCTTTCCATTCTCCGCAGAATGGGGGTGTTTCTAATGATGTGCTTCTTTCCATTCTCTGCAGAATGGGGGTGCTCCTAATGATGTGCTTCTTTCCATTCTCCGCAGAATGGGGGTGCTCCTAATGATGTGCTTCTTTCCATTCTCCGCAGAATGGGGGTGTCTCTAATGATGTGCTGCTTTCATTCTCCGCAGAATGGGGGTGTTTCTAATGATGTGCTTCTTTCCATTCTCCGCAGAATGGGGGTGTCTCTAATGATGTGCTGCTTTCATTCTCCGCAGAATGGGGGTGTTTCTAATGATGTGCTTCTTTCCATTCTCCGCAGAATGGGGGTGTTTCTAATGATGTGCTTCTTTCCATTCTCCGCAGAATGGGGGTGTCTCTAATGATGTGCTTCTTTCCATTCTCCGCAGAATGGGGGTGTCTCTAATGATGTGCTGCTTTCATTCTCCGCAGAATGGGGGTGTTTCTAATGATGTGCTTCTTTCCATTCTCCGCAGAATGGGGGTGTCTCTAATGATGTGCTTCTTTCCATTCTCTGCAGAATGGGGGTGTCTCTAATGATGTGCTTCTTTCCATTCTCCGCAGAATGGGGGTGTTTCTAATGATGTGCTTCTTTCCATTCTCCGCAGAATGGGGGTGTTTCTAATGATGTGCTTCTTTCCATTCTCCGCAGAATGGGGGTGTCTCTAATGATGTGCTTCTTTCCATTCTCCGCAGAATGGGGGTGTCTCTAATGATGTGCTTCTTTCCATTCTCCGCAGAATGGGGGTGTTTCTAATGATGTGCTGCTTTCATTCTCTGCAGAATGGGGGTGCTCCTAATGATGTGCTTCTTTCCATTCTCCGCAGAATGGGGGTGTTTCTAATGATGTGCTTCTTTCCATTCTCCGCAGAATGGGAGTGTCTCTAATGATGTGCTGCTTTCATTCTCCGCAGAATGGGGGTGTTTCTAATGATGTGCTTCTTTCCATTCTCCGCAGAATGGGGGTGTCTCTAATGATGTGCTGCTTTCATTCCCCGCAGAATGGGGGTGTTTCTAATGATGTGCTTCTTTCCATTCTCCGCAGAATGGGGGTGTCTCTAATGATGTGCTGCTTTCATTCCCCGCAGAATGGGGGTGTTTCTAATGATGTGCTTCTTTCCATTCTCCGCAGAATGGGGGTGTCTCTAATGATGTGCTGCTTTCCAATCTCCGCAGAATGAGGGTGTCTCTAATGATGTGCTTCTTTCCATTCTCCGCAGAATGGGGGTGTTTCTAATGATGTGCTTCTTTCCATTCTCCGCACTATGGGGGTGTCTCTAATGATGTGCTTCTTTCCATTCTCCGCAGAATGGGGGTGTTTCTAATGATGTGCTTCTTTCCATTCTCTGCAGAATGGGGGTGTTTCTAATGATGTGCTTCTTTCCATTCTCCGCAGAATGGGGGTGTCTCTAATGATGTGCTGCTTTCCATTCTCCGCAGAATGGGGGTGTCTCTAATGATGTCCTGCTTTCCATTCTCCGCAGAATGGGGGTGCTCCTAATGATGTTCTGCTTTCCATTCTCCGCAGAATGGGGGTGTTTCTAATAATGTGCTTCTTTCCATTCTCCGCAGAATGGGGGTGTCTCTAATGATGTGCTTCTTTCCATTCTCCGCAGAATGGGGGTGTCTCTAATGATGTGCTGCTTTCATTCTCCGCAGAATGGGGGTGTTTCTAATGATATGCTTCTTTCCATTCTCCGCAGAATGGGGGTGTTTCTAATGATGTGCTTCTTTCCATTCTCCGCAGAATGGGGGTGTTTCTAATGATGTGCTTCTTTCCATTCTCCGCAGAATGGGGGTGTTTCTAATGATGTGCTTCTTTCCATTCTCCGCAGAATGGGGGTGTTTCTAATGATGTGCTTCTTTCCATTCTCCGCAGAATGGGGGTGTTTCTAATGATGTGCTTCTTTCCATTCTCCGCAGAATGGGGGTGTCTCTAATGATGTGCTTCTTTCCATTCTCCGCAGAATGGGGGTGTCTCTAATGATGTGCTTCTTTCCATTCTCCGCAGAATGGGGGTGTTTCTAATGATGTGCTGCTTTCATTCTCTGCAGAATGGGGGTGCTCCTAATGATGTGCTTCTTTCCATTCTCCGCAGAATGGGGGTGCTCCTAATGATGTGCTTCTTTCCATTCTCCGCAGAATGGGGGTGTTTCTAATGATGTGCTTCTTTCCATTCTCCGCAGTATGGGGGTGTCTCTAATGATGTGCTGCTTTCATTCTCCGCAGAATGGGGGTGCTCCTAATGATGTTCTTCTTTCCATTCTCCGCAGAATGGGGGTGTCTCTAATGATGTGCTGCTTTCATTCTCCGCAGAATGGGGGTGTTTCTAATGATGTGCTTCTTTCCATTCTCCGCAGAATGGGGGTGTCTCTAATGATGTGCTGCTTTCATTCTCCGCAGAATGGGGGTGTTTCTAATGATGTGCTTCTTTCCATTCTCCGCAGAATGGGGGTGTTTCTAATGATGTGCTTCTTTCCATTCTCCGCAGAATGGGGGTGTCTCTAATGATGTGCTGCTTTCATTCTCCGCAGAATGGGGGTGTTTCTAATGATGTGCTTCTTTCCATTCTCCGCAGAATGGGGGTGTCTCTAATGATGTGCTGCTTTCATTCTCCGCAGAATGGGGGTGTTTCTAATGATGTGCTTCTTTCCATTCTCCGCAGAATGGGGGTGTTTCTAATGATGTGCTTCTTTCCATTCTCCGCAGAATGGGGGTGTCTTTAATGATGTGCTTCTTTCCATTCTCCGCAGAATGGGGGTGTTTCTAATGATGTGCTGCTTTCATTCCCCGCAGAATGGGGGTGTTTCTAATGATGTGCTTCTTTCCATTCTCCGCAGAATGGGGGTGTCTCTAATGATGTGCTGCTTTCATTCCCCGCAGAATGGGGGTGTTTCTAATGATGTGCTGCTTTCCAATCTCCGCAGAATGAGGGTGTCTCTAATGATGTGCTGCTTTCCAATCTCCGCAGAATGAGGGTGTCTCTAATGATGTGCTGCTTTCATTCTCCGCAGAATGGGGGTGTTTCTAATGATGTGCTTCTTTCCATTCTCTGCAGAATGGGGGTGTTTCTAATGATGTGCTTCTTTCCATTCTCCGCAGAATGGGGGTGTCTCTAATGATGTGCTGCTTTCATTCTCCGCAGAATGGGGGTGTTTCTAATGATGTGCTTCTTTCCATTCTCCGCAGAATGGGGGTGTCTCTAATGATGTGCTGCTTTCCATTCTCCGCAGAATGGGGGTGCTTCTAATGATGTGCTGCTTTCCATTCTCTGCAGAATGGGGGTGTTTCTAATGATGTGCTTCTTTCCATTCTCCGCAGAATGGGGGTGTTTCTAATGATGTGCTTCTTTCCATTCTCCGCAGAATGGGGGTGCTCCTAATGATGTGCTGCTTTCCATTCTCCGCAGAATGGGGGTGCTTCTAATGATGTGCTGCTTTCATTCTCCGCAGAATGGGGGTGTCTCTAATGATGTGCTTCTTTCCATTCTCCGCAGAATGGGGGTGTTTCTAATGATGTGCTTCTTTCCATTCTCTGCAGAATGGGGGTGTTTCTAATGATGTGCTTCTTTCCATTCTCCGCAGAATGGGGGTGTCTCTAATGATGTGCTTCTTTCCATTCTCCGCAGAATGGGGGTGTCTCTAATGATGTGCTTCTTTCCATTCTCCGCAGAATGGGGGTGTCTCTAATGATGTGCTTCTTTCCATTCTCCGCAGAATGGGGGTGTTTCTAATGATGTGCTGCTTTCCATTCTCTGCAGAATGGGGGTGCTCCTAATGATGTGCTTCTTTCCATTCTCCGCAGAATGGGGGTGCTCCTAATGATGTGCTTCTTTCCATTCTCCGCAGAATGGGGGTGTCTCTAATGATGTGCTGCTTTCATTCTCCGCAGAATGGGGGTGTTTCTAATGATGTGCTTCTTTCCATTCTCCGCAGAATGGGGGTGTCTCTAATGATGTGCTGCTTTCCATTCTCTGCAGAATGGGGGTGTTTCTAATGATGTGCTTCTTTCCATTCTCCGCAGAATGGGGGTGTTTCTAATGATGTGCTTCTTTCCATTCTCCGCAGAATGGGGGTGTTTCTAATGATGTGCTTCTTTCCATTCTCCGCAGAATGGGGGTGTCTCTAATGATGTGCTGCTTTCCATTCTCCGCAGAATGGGGGTGTCTCTAATGATGTGCTGCTTTCCATTCTCCGCAGAATGAGGGGTGTCTCTAATGATGTGCTTCTTTCCATTCTCCGCAGAATGGGGGTGTTTCTAATGATGTGCTTCTTTCCATTCTCTACAGAATGGGGGTGTTTCTAATGATGTGCTTCTTTCCATTCTCCGCAGAATGGGGGTGTCTCTAATGATGTGCTGCTTTCCATTCTCCGCAGAATGGGGGTGTCTCTAATGATGTGCTGCTTTCCATTCTCCGCAGAATGGGGGTGCTCCTAATGATGTTCTGCTTTCCATTCTCCGCAGAATGGGGGTGTCTCTAATGATGTGCTACTTTCATTCTCCGCAGAATGGGGGTGTTTCTAATGATGTGCTTCTTTCCATTCTCCGCAGAATGGGGGTGTCTCTAATGATGTGCTGCTTTCATTCTCCGCAGAATGGGGGTGTTTCTAATGATGTGCTTCTTTCCATTCTCCGCAGAATGGGGGTGTCTCTAATGATGTGCTGCTTTCATTCTCCGCAGAATGGGGGTGTTTCTAATGATGTGCTTCTTTCCATTCTCCGCAGAATGGGGGTGTTTCTAATGATGTGCTTCTTTCCATTCTCTGCAGAATGGGGGTGTTTCTAATGATGTGCTTCTTTCCATTCTCCGCAGAATGGGGGTGTCTCTAATGATGTGCTGCTTTCCATTCTCCGCAGAATTGGGGTGTCTCTAATGATGTGCTGCTTTCCATTCTCCGCAGAATGGGGGTGTCTCTAATGATGTGCTGCTTTCCATTCTCCGCAGAATGGGAGTGTCTCTAATGATGTGCTTCTTTCCATTCTCTGCAGAATGGGGGTGTTTCTAATGATGTGCTTCTTTCCATTCTCCGCAGAATGGGGGTGTTTCTAATGATGTGCTTCTTTCCATTCTCCGCAGAATGGGGGTGTTTCTAATGATGTGCTTCTTTCCATTCTCCGCAGAATGGGGGTGTCTCTAATGATGTGCTGCTTTCCATTCTCCGCAGAATGGGGGTGTCTCTAATGATGTGCTGCTTTCCATTCTCCGCAGAATGAGGGTGTCTCTAATGATGTGCTTCTTTCCATTCTCCGCAGAATGGGGGTGTTTCTAATGATGTGCTTCTTTCCATTCTCTACAGAATGGGGGTGTTTCTAATGATGTGCTTCTTTCCATTCTCCGCAGAATGGGGGTGTCTCTAATGATGTGCTGCTTTCCATTCTCCGCAGAATGGGGGTGTCTCTAATGATGTGCTGCTTTCCATTCTCCGCAGAATGGGGGTGCTCCTAATGATGTTCTGCTTTCCATTCTCCGCAGAATGGGGGTGTCTCTAATGATGTGCTGCTTTCATTCTCCGCAGAATGGGGGTGTTTCTAATGATGTGCTTCTTTCCATTCTCCGCAGAATGGGGGTGTCTCTAATGATGTGCTGCTTTCATTCTCCGCAGAATGGGGGTGTTTCTAATGATGTGCTTCTTTCCATTCTCCGCAGAATGGGGGTGTCTCTAATGATGTGCTGATTTCATTCTCCGCAGAATGGGGGTGTTTCTAATGATGTGCTTCTTTCCATTCTCCGCAGAATGGGGGTGTTTCTAATGATGTGCTTCTTTCCATTCTCTGCAGAATGGGGGTGTTTCTAATGATGTGCTTCTTTCCATTCTCCGCAGAATGGGGGTGTCTCTAATGATGTGCTGCTTTCCATTCTCCGCAGAATTGGGGTGTCTCTAATGATGTGCTGCTTTCCATTCTCCGCAGAATGGGGGTGTTTCTAATAATGTGCTTCTTTCCATTCTCCGCAGAATGGGGGTGTCTCTAATGATGTGCTTCTTTCCATTCTCCGCAGAATGGGGGTGTCTCTAATGATGTGCTTCTTTCCATTCTCCGCAGAATGGGGGTGTCTCTAATGATGTGCTTCTTTCCATTCTCCGCAGAATGGGGGTGTTTCTAATGATGTGTTTCTTTCCATTCGCAGAATGGGGGTGCTCCTAATGATGTGCTTCTTTCCATTCTCCGCAGAATGGGGGTGTCTCTAATGATGTGCTGCTTTCATTCTCCGCAGAATGGGGGTGTTTCTAATGATGTGCTTCTTTCCATTCTCTGCAGAATGGGGGTTTCTCTAATGATGTGCTGCTTTCATTCTCCGCAGAATGGGGGTGTTTCTAATGATGTGCTTCTTTCCATTCTCCGCAGAATGGGGGTGTCTCTAATGATGTGCTGCTTTCATTCTCCGCAGAATGGGGGTGTCTCTAATGATGTGCTTCTTTCCATTCTCCGCAGAATGGGGGTGTCTCTAATGATGTGCTGCTTTCCATTCTCCGCAGAATGGGGGTGTCTCTAATGATGTGCTGCTTTCCATTCTCCGCAGAATGGGGGTGTCTCTAATGATGTGCTGCTTTCATTCTCCGCAGAATGGGGGTGTCTCTAATGATGTGCTGCTTTCATTCTCCGCAGAATGGGGGTGTTTCTAATGATGTGCTTCTTTCAATTCTCCGCAGAATGGGGGTGTCTCTAATGATGTGCTTCTTTCCATTCTCCGCAGAATGGGGGTGCTCCTAATGATGTGCTTCTTTCCATTCTCCGCAGAATGGGGGTGTCTCTAATGATGTGCTGCTTTAATTCCCCGCAGAATGGGGGTGTTTCTAATGATGTGCTTCTTTCCATTCTCCGCAGAATGGGGGTGTCTCTAATGATGTGCTGCTTTCATTCTCCGCAGAATTGGGGTTCTAATGATGTGCTTCTTTCCATTCTCCGCAGAATGGGGGTGTTTCTAATGATGTGCTTCTTTCCATTCTCCGCAGAATGGGGGTGTCTCTAATGATGTGCTTCTTTCCATTCTCCGCAGAATGGGGTTGTTTCTAATGATGTGCTTCTTTCCATTCTCCGCAGAATGGGATTGTTTCTAATGATGTGCTTCTTTCCATTCTCCGCAGAATGGGGGTGTCTCTAATGATGTGCTCCTTTCATTCCCCGCAGAATGGGGGTGTTTCTAATGATGTGCTTCTTTCCATTCTCCGCAGAATGGGGGTGTCTCTAATGATGTGCTGCTTTCATTCTCCGCAGAATGGGGGTGTTTCTAATGATGTGCTTCTTTCCATTCTCCGCAGAATGGGGGTGTCTCTAATGATGTGCTTCTTTCCATTCTCCGCAGAATGGGGGTGTCTCTAATGATGTGCTTCTTTCCATTCTCCGCAGAATGGGGGTGTCTCTAATGATGTGCTTCTTTCCATTCTCCGCAGAATGGGGGTGTTTCTAATGATGTGCTTCTTTCCATTCTCCGCAGAATGGGGGTGTTTCTAATGATGTGCTTCTTTCCATTCTCCGCAGAATGGGGGTGTCTCTAATGATGTGCTTCTTTCCATTCTCCGCAGAATGGGATTGTTTCTAATGATGTGCTTCTTTCCATTCTCCGCAGAATGGGGGTGTCTCTAATGATGTGCTCCTTTCATTCCCCGCAGAATGGGGGTGTTTCTAATCATGTGCTTCTTTCCATTCTCCGCAGAATGGGGGTGTCTCTAATGATGTGCTGCTTTCATTCTCCGCAGAATGGGGGTGTTTCTAATGATGTGCTTCTTTCCATTCTCCGCAGAATGGGGGTGTCTCTAATGATGTGCTGCTTTCATTCTCCGCAGAATGGGGGTGTTTCTAATGATGTGCTTCTTTCCATTCTCCGCAGAATGGGGGTGTCTCTAATGATGTGCTTCTTTCCATTCTCCGCAGAATGGGGGTGTCTCTAATGATGTGCTTCTTTCCATTCTCCGCAGAATGGGGGTGTTTCTAATGATGTGCTTCTTTCCATTCTCTGCAGAATGGGGGTGCTCCTAATGATGTGCTTCTTTCCATTCTCCGCAGAATGGGGGTGCTCCTAATGATGTGCTTCTTTCCATTCTCCGCAGAATGGGGGTGTCTCTAATGATGTGCTGCTTTCATTCTCCGCAGAATGGGGGTGTTTCTAATGATGTGCTGCATTCATTCTCCGCAGAATGGGGGTGTCTCTAATGATGTGCTGCTTTCATTCTCCGCAGAATGGGGGTGTTTCTAATGATGTGCTTCTTTCCATTCTCCGCAGAATGGGGGTGTTTCTAATGATGTGCTTCTTTCCATTCTCCGCAGAATGGGGGTGTCTCTAATGATGTGCTGCTTTCATTCTCCGCAGAATGGGGGTGTTTCTAATGATGTGCTTCTTTCCATTCTCCGCAGAATGGGGGTGTCTCTAATGATGTGCTGCTTTCATTCTCCGCAGAATGGGGGTGTTTCTAATGATGTGCTTCTTTCCATTCTCCGCAGAATGGGGGTGTCTCTAATGATGTGCTTCTTTCCATTCTCCGCAGAATGGGGGTGTCTCTAATGATGTGCTTCTTTCCATTCTCCGCAGAATGGGGGTGTTTCTAATGATGTGCTTCTTTCCATTCTCTGCAGAATGGGGGTGCTCCTAATGATGTGCTTCTTTCCATTCTCCGCAGAATGGGGGTGCTCCTAATGATGTGCTTCTTTCCATTCTCCGCAGAATGGGGGTGTCTCTTATGATGTGCTGCTTTCATTCTCCGCAGAATGGGGGTGTTTCTAATGATGTGCTTCTTTCCATTCTCCGCAGAATGGGGGTGTCTCTAATGATGTGCTGCTTTCATTCTCCGCAGAATGGGGGTGTTTCTAATGATGTGCTTCTTTCCATTCTCCGCAGAATGGGGGTGTTTCTAATGATGTGCTTCTTTCCATTCTCCGCAGAATGGGGGTGCTCCTAATGATGTGCTTCTTTCCATTCTCCGCAGAATGGGGGTGTCTCTAATGATGTGCTGCTTTCATTCTCCGCAGAATGGGGGTGTTTCTAATGATGTGCTTCTTTCCATTCTCCGCAGAATGGGGGTGTCTCTAATGATGTGCTTCTTTCCATTCTCTGCAGAATGGGGGTGTCTCTAATGATGTGCTTCTTTCCATTCTCCGCAGAATGGGGGTGTTTCTAATGATGTGCTTCTTTCCATTCTCCGCAGAATGGGGGTGTTTCTAATGATGTGCTTCTTTCCATTCTCCGCAGAATGGGGGTGTCTCTAATGATGTGCTTCTTTCCATTCTCCGCAGAATGGGGGTGTCTCTAATGATGTGCTTCTTTCCATTCTCCGCAGAATGGGGGTGTTTCTAATGATGTGCTGCTTTCATTCTCTGCAGAATGGGGGTGCTCCTAATGATGTGCTTCTTTCCATTCTCCGCAGAATGGGGGTGTTTCTAATGATGTGCTTCTTTCCATTCTCCGCAGAATGGGAGTGTCTCTAATGATGTGCTGCTTTCATTCTCCGCAGAATGGGGGTGTTTCTAATGATGTGCTTCTTTCCATTCTCCGCAGAATGGGGGTGTCTCTAATGATGTGCTGCTTTCATTCTCCGCAGAATGGGGGTGTTTCTAATGATGTGCTTCTTTCCATTCTCCGCAGAATGGGGGTGTCTCTAATGATGTGCTGCTTTCATTCTCCGCAGAATGGGGGTGTTTCTAATGATGTGCTTCTTTCCATTCTCCGCAGAATGGGGGTGTTTCTAATGATGTGCTTCTTTCCATTCTCCGCAGAATGGGGGTGTCTCTAATGATGTGCTTCTTTCCATTCTCCGCAGAATGGGGGTGTCTCTAATGATGTGCTGCTTTCATTCCCCGCAGAATGGGGGTGTTTCTAATGATGTGCTTCTTTCCATTCTCCGCAGAATGGGGGTGTTTCTAATGATGTGCTTCTTTCCATTCTCTGCAGAATGGGGGTGTTTCTAATGATGTGCTTCTTTCCATTCTCCGCAGAATGGGGGTGTCTCTAATGATGTGCTGCTTTCCATTCTCCGCAGAATGGGGGTGTCTCTAATGATGTCCTGCTTTCCATTCTCCGCAGAATGGGGGTGCTCCTAATGATGTTCTGCTTTCCATTCTCCGCAGAATGGGGGTGTTTCTAATAATGTGCTTCTTTCCATTCTCCGCAGAATGGGGGTGTCTCTAATGATGTGCTTCTTTCCATTCTCCGCAGAATGGGGGTGTCTCTAATGATGTGCTGCTTTCATTCTCCGCAGAATGGGGGTGTTTCTAATGATATGCTTCTTTCCATTCTCCGCAGAATGGGGGTGTTTCTAATGATGTGCTTCTTTCCATTCTCCGCAGAATGGGGGTGTTTCTAATGATGTGCTTCTTTCCATTCTCCGCAGAATGGGGGTGTTTCTAATGATGTGCTTCTTTCCATTCTCCGCAGAATGGGGGTGTTTCTAATGATGTGCTTCTTTCCATTCTCCGCAGAATGGGGGTGTTTCTAATGATGTGCTTCTTTCCATTCTCCGCAGAATGGGGGTGTCTCTAATGATGTGCTTCTTTCCATTCTCCGCAGAATGGGGGTGTCTCTAATGATGTGCTTCTTTCCATTCTCCGCAGAATGGGGGTGTTTCTAATGATGTGCTGCTTTCATTCTCTGCAGAATGGGGGTGCTCCTAATGATGTGCTTCTTTCCATTCTCCGCAGAATGGGGGTGCTCCTAATGATGTGCTTCTTTCCATTCTCCGCAGAATGGGGGTGTTTCTAATGATGTGCTTCTTTCCATTCTCCGCAGTATGGGGGTGTCTCTAATGATGTGCTGCTTTCATTCTCCGCAGAATGGGGGTGCTCCTAATGATGTGCTTCTTTCCATTCTCCGCAGAATGGGAGTGTCTCTAATGATGTGCTGCTTTCATTCTCCGCAGAATGGGGGTGTTTCTAATGATGTGCTTCTTTCCATTCTCCGCAGAATGGGGGTGTCTCTAATGATGTGCTGCTTTCATTCTCCGCAGAATGGGGGTGTTTCTAATGATGTGCTTCTTTCCATTCTCCGCAGAATGGGGGTGTCTCTAATGATGTGCTGCTTTCATTCTCCGCAGAATGGGGGTGTTTCTAATGATGTGCTTCTTTCCATTCTCCGCAGAATGGGGGTGTTTCTAATGATGTGCTTCTTTCCATTCTCCGCAGAATGGGGGTGTCTTTAATGATGTGCTTCTTTCCATTCTCCGCAGAATGGGGGTGTTTCTAATGATGTGCTGCTTTCATTCCCCGCAGAATGGGGGTGTTTCTAATGATGTGCTTCTTTCCATTCTCCGCAGAATGGGGGTGTCTCTAATGATGTGCTGCTTTCATTCCCCGCAGAATGGGGGTGTTTCTAATGATGTGCTTCTTTCCATTCTCCGCAGAATGGGGGTGTCTCTAATGATGTGCTGCTTTCCAATCTCCGCAGAATGAGGGTGTCTCTAATGATGTGCTGCTTTTATTCTCCGCAGAATGGGGGTGTTTCTAATGATGTGCTTCTTTCCATTCTCTGCAGAATGGGGGTGTTTCTAATGATGTGCTTCTTTCCATTCTCCGCACTATGGGGGTGTCTCTAATGATGTGCTTCTTTCCATTCTCCGCAGAATGGGGGTGTTTCTAATGATGTGCTTCTTTCCATTCTCTGCAGAATGGGGGTGTTTCTAATGATGTGCTTCTTTCCATTCTCCGCAGAATGGGGGTGTCTCTAATGATGTGCTGCTTTCCATTCTCCGCAGAATGGGGGTGTCTCTAATGATGTCCTGCTTTCCATTCTCCGCAGAATGGGGGTGCTCCTAATGATGTTCTGCTTTCCATTCTCCGCAGAATGGGGGTGTTTCTAATAATGTGCTTCTTTCCATTCTCCGCAGAATGGGGGTGTCTCTAATGATGTGCTTCTTTCCATTCTCCGCAGAATGGGGGTGTCTCTAATGATGTGCTTCTTTCCATTCTCCGCAGAATGGGGGTGTTTCTAATGATGTGCTGCTTTCCATTCTCTGCAGAATGGGGGTGCTCCTAATGATGTGCTTCTTTCCATTCTCCGCAGAATGGGGGTGCTCCTAATGATGTGCTTCTTTCCATTCTCCGCAGAATGGGGGTGTCTCTAATGATGTGCTGCTTTCATTCTCCGCAGAATGGGGGTGTTTCTAATGATGTGCTTCTTTCCATTCTCCGCAGAATGGGGGTGCTTCTAATGATGTGCTGCTTTCATTCTCCGCAGAATGGGGGTGTCTCTAATGATGTGCTTCTTTCCATTCTCCGCAGAATGGGGGTGTTTCTAATGATGTGCTTCTTTCCATTCTCTGCAGAATGGGGGTGTTTCTAATGATGTGCTTCTTTCCATTCTCCGCAGAATGGGGGTGTCTCTAATGATGTGCTTCTTTCCATTCTCCGCAGAATGGGGGTGTCTCTAATGATGTGCTTCTTTCCATTCTCCGCAGAATGGGGGTGTCTCTAATGATGTGCTTCTTTCCATTCTCCGCAGAATGGGGGTGTTTCTAATGATGTGCTGCTTTCCATTCTCTGCAGAATGGGGGTGCTCCTAATGATGTGCTTCTTTCCATTCTCCGCAGAATGGGGGTGCTCCTAATGATGTGCTTCTTTCCATTCTCCGCAGAATGGGGGTGTCTCTAATGATGTGCTGCTTTCATTCTCCGCAGAATGGGGGTGTTTCTAATGATGTGCTTCTTTCCATTCTCCGCAGAATGGGGGTGTCTCTAATGATGTGCTGCTTTCCATTCTCCGCAGAATGGGGGTGCTTCTAATGATGTGCTGCTTTCCATTCTCTGCAGAATGGGGGTGTTTCTAATGATGTGCTTCTTTCCATTCTCCGCAGAATAGGGGTGTTTCTAATGATGTGCTTCTTTCCATTCTCCGCAGAATGGGGGTGCTCTTAATGATGTGCTGCTTTCCATTCTCCGCAGAATGGGGGTGCTTCGAATGATGTGCTTCTTTCCATTCTCCGCAGAATGGGGGTGTCTCTAATGATGTGCTGCTTTCATTCTCCGCAGAATGGGGGTGTTTCTAATGATGTGCTGCTTTCCATTCTATGCAGAATGGGGGTGTTTCTAATGATGTGCTGCTTTCCATTCTCCGCAGAATGGGGGTGTTTCTAATGATGTGCTTCTTTCCATTCTCCGCAGAATGGGGGTATTTCTAATGATGTGCTGCTTTCATTCTCCGCAGAATGGGGGTGTTTCTAATGATGTGCTGCTTTCATTCTCCGCAGAATGGGGGTGTCTCTAATGATGTGCTGCTTTCATTCTCCGCAGAATGGGGGTGTTTCTAATGATGTGCTTCTTTCCATTCTCCGCAGAATGGGGGTGTTTCTAATGATGTGCTGCTTTCCATTCTATGCAGAATGGGGGTGTTTCTAATGATGTGCTGCTTTCCATTCTCCGCAGAATGGGGGTGTTTCTAATGATGTGCTTCTTTCCATTCTCCGCAGAATGGGGGTGTCTCTAATGATGTGCTGCTTTCATTCTCCGCAGAATGGGGGTGTCTCTAATGATGTGCTTCTTTCCATTCTCCGCAGAATGGGGGTGTCTCTAATGATGTGCTGCTTTCATTCTCCGCAGAATGGGGGTGTTTCTAATGATGTGCTTCTTTCCATTCTCTGCAGAATGGGGGTGTCTCTAATGATGTGCTGCTTTCCATTCTCCGCAGAATGGGAGTGTCTCTAATGATGTGCTTCTTTCCATTCTCTGCAGAATGGGGGTGTCTCTAATGATGTGCTGCTTTCCATTCTCCGCAGAATGGGGGTGCTCCTAATGATGTTCTGCTTTCCATTCTCCGCAGAATGGGGGTGTTTCTAATAATGTGCTTCTTTCCATTCTCCGCAGAATGGGGGTGTCTCTAATGATGTGCTTCTTTCCATTCTCCGCAGAATGGGGGTGCTCCTAATGATGTGCTTCTTTCCATTCTCCGCAGAATGGGGGTGCTCCCAATGATGTGCTTCTTTCCATTCTCCGCAGAATGGGGGTGCTCCTAATGATGTGCTTCTTTCCATTCTCCGCAGAATGGGGGTGCTCCCAATGATGTGCTTCTTTCCATTCTCCGCAGAATGGGGGTGCTCCCAATGATGTGCTTCTTTCCATTCTCCGCAGAATGGGGGTGCTCCTAATGATGTGCTTCTTTCCATTCTCCGCAGAATGGGGGTGCTCCCAATGATGTGCTTCTTTCCATTCTCCGCAGAATGGGGGTGTCTCTAATGATGTGCTGCTTTCATTCTCCGCAGAATGGGGGTGCTCCTAATGATGTGCTTCTTTCCATTCTCCGCAGAATGGGGGTGCTCCCAATGATGTGCTTCTTTCCATTCTCCGCAGAATGGGGGTGCTCCTAATGATGTGCTTCTTTCCATTCTCCGCAGAATGGGGGTGCTCCCAATGATGTGCTTCTTTCCATTCTCCGCAGAATGGGGGTGTCTCTAATGATGTGCTGCTTTCATTCTCCGCAGAATGGGGGTGTTTCTAATGATGTGCTTCTTTCCATTCTCCGCAGAATGGGGGTGTCTCTAATGATGTGCTGCTTTCATTCTCCGCAGAATGGGGGTGTTTGTAATGATGTGCTTCTTTCCATTCTCCGCAGAATGGGGGTGTTTGTAATGATGTGCTTCTTTCCATTCTCCGCAGAATGGGGGTGTTTCTAATGATGTGCTTCTTTCCATTCTCCGCAGAATGGGGGTGTTTCTAATGATGTGCTTCTTTCCATTCTCCGCAGAATGGGGGTGTTTCTAATGATGTGCTGCTTTCATTCTCCGCAGAATGGGGGTGTCTCTAATGATGTGCTGCTTTCATTCTCTGCAGAATGGGGGTGTTTCTAATGATGTGCTTCTTTCCATTCTCCGCAGAATGGGGGTGTTTCTAATGATGTGCTTCTTTCCATTCTCCGCAGAATGGGGGTGCTCCTAATGATGTGCTTCTTTCCATTCTCCGCAGAATGGGGGTGTTTCTAATGATGTGCTTCTTTCCATTCTCCGCAGAATGGGGGTGTCTCTAATGATGTGCTGCTTTCATTCTCCGCAGAATGGGGGTGTTTCTATTGATGTGCTTCTTTCCATTCTCCGCAGAATGGGGGTGTCTCTAATGATGTGCTTCTTTCCATTCTCCGCAGAATGGGGGTGTCTCTAATGATGTGCTGCTTTCATTCTCCGCAGAATGGGGGTGCTCCTAATGATGTGCTTCTTTCCATTCTCCGCAGAATGGGGGTGCTCCTAATGATGTGCTTCTTTCCATTCTCCGCAGAATGGGGGTGCTCCTAATGATGTGCTTCTTTCCATTCTCCGCAGAATGGGTGCTCCCAATGATGTGCTTCTTTCCATTCTCCGCAGAATGGGGGTGTCTCTAATGATGTGCTGCTTTCATTCTCCGCAGAATGGGGGTGTTTCTAATGATGTGCTTCTTTCCATTCTCCGCAGAATGGGGGTGTCTCTAATGATGTGCTGCTTTCATTCTCCGCAGAATGGGGGTGTTTGTAATGATGTGCTTCTTTCCATTCTCCGCAGAATGGGGGTGTTTGTAATGATGTGCTTCTTTCCATTCTCCGCAGAATGGGGGTGTTTCTAATGATGTGCTTCTTTCCATTCTCCGCAGAATGGGGGTGTTTCTAATGATGTGCTTCTTTCCATTCTCCGCAGAATGGGGGTGTTTCTAATGATGTGCTGCTTTCATTCTCCGCAGAATGGGGGTGTCTCTAATGATGTGCTGCTTTCATTCTCTGCAGAATGGGATAGTTTCTAATGATGTGCTTCTTTCCATTCTCCGCAGAATGGGGGTGTTTCTAATGATGTGCTTCTTTCCATTCTCCGCAGAATGGGGGTGCTCCTAATGATGTGCTTCTTTCCATTCTCCGCAGAATGGGGGTGTTTCTAATGATGTGCTTCTTTCCATTCTCCGCAGAATGGGGGTGTCTCTAATGATGTGCTGCTTTCATTCTCCGCAGAATGGGGGTGTTTCTATTGATGTGCTTCTTTCCATTCTCCGCAGAATGGGGGTGTCTCTAATGATGTGCTTCTTTCCATTCTCCGCAGAATGGGGGTGTCTCTAATGATGTGCTGCTTTCATTCTCCGCAGAATGGGGGTGCTCCTAATGATGTGCTTCTTTCCATTCTCCGCAGAATGGGGGTGTTTCTAATGATGTGCTTCTTTCCATTCTCCGCAGAATGGGAGTGTCTCTAATGATGTGCTGCTTTCATTCTCCGCAGAATGGGGGTGTTTCTATTGATGTGCTTCTTTCCATTCTCCGCAGAATGGGGGTGTCTCTAATGATGTGCTGCTTTCATTCCCCGCAGAATGGGGGTGTTTCTAATGATGTGCTTCTTTCCATTCTCCGCAGAATGGGGGTGTCTCTAATGATGTGCTGCTTTCATTCCCCGCAGAATGGGGGTGTTTCTAATGATGTGCTTCTTTCCATTCTCCGCAGAATGGGGGTGTCTCTAATGATGTGCTGCTTTCCAATCTCCGCAGAATGAGGGTGTCTCTAATGATGTGCTGCTTTCATTCTCCGCAGAATGGGGGTGTTTCTAATGATGTGCTTCTTTCCATTCTCCGCACTATGGGGGTGTCTCTAATGATGTGCTTCTTTCCATTCTCCGCAGAATGGGGGTGTTTCGAATGATGTGCTTCTTTCCATTCTCTGCAGAATGGGGGTGTTTCTAATGATGTGCTTCTTTCCATTCTCTGCAGAATGGGGGTGTCTCTAATGATGTGCTGCTTTCCATTCTCCGCAGAATGGGGGTGTCTCTAATGATGTGGTGCTTTCCATTCTCCGCAGAATGGGGGTGCTCCTAATGATGTTCTGCTTTCCATTCTCCGCAGAATGGGGGTGTTTCTAATAATGTGCTTCTTTCCATTCTCCGCAGAATGGGGGTGTCTCTAATGATGTGCTTCTTTCCATTCTCCGCAGAATGGGGGTGTCTCTAATGATGTGCTTCTTTCCATTCTCCGCAGAATGGGGGTGTTTCTAATGATGTGCTGCTTTCCATTCTCTGCAGAATGGGGGTGCTCCTAATGATGTGCTTCTTTCCATTCTCCGCAGAATGGGGGTGCTCCTAATGATGTGCTTCTTTCCATTCTCCGCAGAATGGGGGTGTCTCTAATGATGTGCTGCTTTCATTCTCCGCAGAATGGGGGTGTTTCTAATGATGTGCTTCTTTCCATTCTCCGCAGAATGGGGGTGTCTCTAATGATGTGCTGCTTTCATTCTCCGCAGAATGGGGGTGTCTCTAATGATGTGCTTCTTTCCATTCTCCGCAGAATGGGGGTGTTTCTAATGATGTGCTTCTTTCCATTCTCTGCAGAATGGGGGTGTTTCTAATGATGTGCTTCTTTCCATTCTCCGCAGAATGGGGGTGTCTCTAATGATGTGCTTCTTTCCATTCTCCGCAGAATGGGGGTGCTCCTAATGATGTGCTTCTTTCCATTCTCCGCAGAATGGGGGTGTCTCTAATGATGTGCTGCTTTCATTCTCCGCAGAATGGGGGTGTTTCTAATGATGTGCTTCTTTCCATTCTCCGCAGAATGGGGGTGTCTCTAATGATGTGCTGCTTTCATTCTCCGCAGAATGGGGGTGTTTCTAATGATGTGCTGCTTTCCATTCTCCGCAGAATGGGGGTGCTTCTAATGATGTGCTGCTTTCCATTCTCTGCAGAATGGGGGTGTTTCTAATGATGTGCTTCTTTCCATTCTCCGCAGAATGGGGGTGTTTCTAATGATGTGCTGCTTTCCATTCTCCGCAGAATGGGGGTGCTCCTAATGATGTGCTGCTTTCCATTCTCCGCAGAATGGGGGTGCTTCTAATGATGTGCTTCTTTCCATTCTCCGCAGAATGGGGGTGTCTCTAATGATGTGCTGCTTTCATTCTCCGCAGAATGGGGGTGTCTCTAATGATGTGCTGCTTTCCATTCTCCGCAGAATGGGGGTGCTTCTAATGATGTGCTGCTTTCCATTCTCTGCAGAATGGGGGTGTTTCTAATGATGTGCTTCTTTCCATTCTCCGCAGAATGGGGGTGTTTCTAATGATGTGCTTCTTTCCATTCTCCGCAGAATGGGGGTGCTCCTAATGATGTGCTGCTTTCCATTCTCCGCAGAATGGGGGTGTTTCTAATGATGTGCTTCTTTCCATTCTCCGCAGAATGGGGGTGTCTCTAATGATGTGCTGCTTTCATTCTCCGCAGAATGGGGGTGTTTCTAATGATGTGCTTCTTTCCATTCTCCGCAGAATGGGGGTGTTTCTAATGATGTGCTTCTTTCCATTCTCTGCAGAATGGGGGTGTCTCTAATGATGTGCTGCTTTCCATTCTATGCAGAATGGGGGTGTTTCTAATGATGTGCTGCTTTCCATTCTCCGCAGAATGGGGGTGTTTCTAATGATGTGCTTCTTTCCATTCTCCGCAGAATGGGGGTATTTCTAATGATGTGCTTCTTTCCATTCTCCGCAGAATGGGGGTGTTTCTAATGATGTGCTTCTTTCCATTCTCCGCAGAATGGGGGTGTGTCTAATGATGTGCTTCTTTCCATTCTCCGCAGAATGGGGGTGTCTCTAATGATGTGCTTCTTTCCATTCTCCGCAGAATGGGGGTGTCTCTAATGATGTGCTGCTTTCCATTCTCCGCAGAATGGGGTGTCTCTAATGATGTGCTTCTTTCCATTCTCCGCAGAATGGGGTGTTTCTAATGATGTGCTTCTTTCCATTCTCTGCAGAATGGGGGTGTTTCTAATGATGTGCTTCTTTCCATTCTCCGCAGAATGGGGGTGTTTCTAATGATGTGCTTCTTTCCATTCTCCGCAGAATGGGGGTGTCTCTAATGATGTGCTGCTTTCCATTCTCCGCAGAATGGGGGTGTCTCTAATGATGTGCTGCTTTCCATTCTCCGCAGAATGGGGGTGTTTCTAATGATGTGCTTCTTTCCATTCTCTGCAGAATGGGGGTGCTCCTAATGATGTGCTTCTTTCCATGCTCCGCAGAATGGGGGTGTTCCTAATGATGTGCTTCTTTCCATTCTCCGCAGAATGGGGGTGTCTCTAATGATGTGCTGCTTTCATTCTCCGCAGAATGGGGGTGTCTCTAATGATGTGCTTCTTTCCATTCTCCGCAGAATGGGGGTGTTTCTAATGATGTGCTTCTTTCCATTCTCTGCAGAATGGGGGTGTTTCTAATGATGTGCTTCTTTCCATTCTCCGCAGAATGGGGGTGTCTCTAATGATGTGCTTCTTTCCATTCTCCGCAGAATGGGGGTGCTCCTAATGATGTGCTTCTTTCCATTCTCCGCAGAATGGGGGTGTCTCTAATGATGTGCTGCTTTCATTCTCCGCAGAATGGGGGTGTTTCTAATGATGTGCTTCTTTCCATTCTCCGCAGAATGGGGGTGTCTCTAATGATGTGCTGCTTTCATTCTCCGCAGAATGGGGGTGTCTCTAATGATGTGCTTCTTTCCATTCTCCGCAGAATGGGGGTGTTTCTAATGATGTGCTGCTTTCCATTCTCTGCAGAATGGGGGTGCTCCTAATGATGTGCTTCTTTCCATTCTCCGCAGAATGGGGGTGCTCCTAATGATGTGCTTCTTTCCATTCTCCGCAGAATGGGGGTGTCTCTAATGATGTGCTGCTTTCATTCTCCGCAGAATGGGGGTGTTTCTAATGATGTGCTTCTTTCCATTCTCCGCAGAATGGGGGTGTCTCTAATGATGTGCTGCTTTCATTCTCCGCAAAATGGGGGTGTCTCTAATGATGTGCTGCTTTCCATTCTCCGCAGAATGGGGGTGTCGCTAATGATGTGCTGCTTTCCATTCTCCACAGAATGGGGGTGTCTCTAATGATGCGCTGCTTTCCATTCTCCGCAGAATGGGGGTGTCTCTAATGATGTGCTTCTTTCCATTCTCCGCAAAATGGGGGTGTCTCTAATGATGTGCTGCTTTCCATTCTCCGCAGAATGGGGGTGTCGCTAATGATGTGCTTCTTTCCATTCTCCGTAGAATGGGGGTGTTTCTAATGATGTGCTGCTTTCCATTCTCTGCAGAATGGGGGTGTTTCTAATGATGTGCTTCTTTCCATTCTCCGCAGAATGGGGGTGTCTCTAATGATGTGCTTCTTTCCATTCTCCGCAGAATGGGGGTGTCTCTAATGATGTGCTGCTTTTCCATTCTCCGCAGAATGGGGGTGTTTCTAATGATGTGCTTCTTTCCATTCTCCGCAGAATGGGGGTGATTCTAATGATGTGCTTCTTTCCATTCTCCGCAGAATGGGGGTGTTTCTAATGATGTGCTGCTTTCATTCTCCGCAGAATGGGGGTGTCTCTAATGATGTGCTGCTTTCATTCTCCGCAGAATGGGGGTGTTTCTAATGATGTGCTTCTTTCCATTCTCCGCAGAATGGGGGTGTCTCTAATGATGTGCTGCTTTCATTCTCCGCAGAATGGGGGTGTTTCTAATGATGTGCTTCTTTCCATTCTCCGCAGAATGGGGGTGTCTCTAATGATGTGCTGCTTTCCATTCTCCGCAGAATGGGGGTGTTTCCAATGATGTGCTTCTTTCCATTCTCCGCAGAATGGGGGTGTTTCTAATGATGTGCTGCTTTCATTCTCCGCAGAATGGGGGTGTCTCTAATGATGTGCTGCTTTCATTCTCCGCAGAATGGGGGTGTTTCTAATGATGTGCTGCTTTCCATTCTCCGCAGCATGGGGGTGTTTCTAATGATGTGCTGCTTTCCATTCTCCGCAGAATGGGGGTGTTTCCAATGATGTGCTTCTTTCCATTCTCCGCAGAATGGGGGTGTTTCTAATGATGTGCTTCTTTCCATTCTCCGCAGAATGGGGGTGTCTCTAATGATGTGCTGCTTTCCATTCTCTGCAGAATGGGGGTGTTTCTAATGATGTGCTGCTTTCCATTCTCCGCAGAATGGGGGTGTATCTAATGATGTGCTTCTTTCCATTCTACGCAGAATGGGGGTGTTTCTAATGATGTGCTTCTTTCCATTCTCTGCAGAATGGGGGTGTTTCTAATGATGTGCTGCTTTCCATTCTCCGCAGAATGGGGGTGTCTCTAATGATGTGCTTCTTTCCATTCTCTGCAGAATGGGGGTGCTCCTAATGATGTGCTTCTTTCCATTCTCCGCAGAATGGGGGTGTCTCTAATGATGTGCTGCTTTCATTCTCCGCAGAATGGGGGTGTTTCTAATGATGTGCTTCTTTCCATTCTCCGCAGAATGGGGGTGTCTCTAATGATGTGCTTCTTTCCATTCTCTGCAGAATGGGGGTGCTCCTAATGATGTGCTTCTTTCCATTCTCCGCAGAATGGGGGTGTCTCTAATGATGTGCTGCTTTCATTCTCCGCAGAATGGGGGTGTTTCTAATGATGTGCTTCTTTCCATTCTCCGCAGAATGGGGGTGTCTCTAATGATGTGCTTCTTTCCATTCTCCGCAGAATGGGGGTGTTTCTAATGATGTGCTTCTTTCCATTCTCCGCAGAATGGGGGTGTCTCTAATGATGTGCTTCTTTCCATTCTCCGCAGAATGGGGGTGTTTCTAATGATGTGCTTCTTTCCATTCTCCGCAGAATGGGGGTGTCTCTAATGATGTGCTGCTTTCATTCTCCGCAGAATGGGGGTGTTTCTAATGATGTGCTTCTTTCCATTCTCCGCAGAATGGGGGTGTCTCTAATGATGTGCTGCTTTCCATTCTCCGCAGAATGGGGGTGTTTCTAAGGATGTGCTGCTTTCCATTCTCCGCAGAATGGGGGTGTCTCTAATGATGTGCTGCTTTCCATTCTCCGCAGAATGGGGGTGTCTCTAATGATGTGCTTCTTTCCATTCTCTGCAGAATGGGGGTGCTCCTAATGATGTGCTTCTTTCCATTCTCCGCAGAATGGGGGTGTTTCTAATGATGTGCTGCTTTCCATTCTCCGCAGAATGGGGGTGTCTCTAATGATGTGCTGCTTTCATTCTCTGCAGAATGGGGGTGCTCCTAATGATGTGCTTCTTTCCATTCTCCGCAGAATGGGGGTGTCTCTAATGATGTGCTTCTTTCCATTCTCCGCAGAATGGGGGTGTCTCTAATGATGTGCTGCTTTCCATTCTCCGCAGAATGGGGGTGTCTCTAATGATGTGCTGCTTTTCCATTCTCCGCAGAATGGGGGTGTCTCTAATGATGTGCTTCTTTCCATTCTCCGCAGAATGGGGGTGTCTCTAATGATGTGCTGCTTTCCATTCTCCGCAGAATGGGGGTGTCTCTAATGATGTGCTGCTTTTCCATTCTCCGCAGAATGGGGGTGTCTCTAATGATGTGCTTCTTTTCATTCTCCGCAGAATGGGGGTGTCTCTAATGATGTGCTGCTTTCCATTCTCCGCAGAATGGGGGTGTCTCTAATGATGCGCTGCTTTCCATTCTCCGCAGAATGGGGGTGTCTCTAATGATGTGCTGCTTTTCCATTCTCCGCAGAATGGGGGTGTCTCTAAAAATGTGCTGCTTTCCATTCTCCGCAGAATGGGGGTGTCTCTAATGATGTGCTGCTTTCCATTCTCCACAGAATGGGGGTGTCTCTAATGATGCGCTGCTTTCCATTCTCCGCAGAATGGGGGTGTCTCTAATGATGTGCTTCTTTCCATTCTCCGCAAAATGGGGGTGTCTCTAATGATGTGCTGCTTTCCATTCTCCGCAGAATGGGGGTGTCGCTAATGATGTGCTTCTTTCCATTCTCCGTAGAATGGGGGTGTTTCTAATGATGTGCTGCTTTCCATTCTCTGCAGAATGGGGGTGTTTCTAATGATGTGCTTCTTTCCATTCTCCGCAGAATGGGGGTGTCTCTAATGATGTGCTTCTTTCCATTCTCCGCAGAATGGGGGTGTCTCTAATGATGTGCTGCTTTTCCATTCTCCGCAGAATGGGGGTGTTTCTAATGATGTGCTTCTTTCCATTCTCCGCAGAATGGGGGTGATTCTAATGATGTGCTTCTTTCCATTCTCCGCAGAATGGGGGTGTTTCTAATGATGTGCTGCTTTCATTCTCCGCAGAATGGGGGTGTCTCTAATGATGTGCTGCTTTCATTCTCCGCAGAATGGGGGTGTTTCTAATGATGTGCTTCTTTCCATTCTCCGCAGAATGGGGGTGTCTCTAATGATGTGCTGCTTTCCATTCTCCGCAGAATGGGGGTGTTTCCAATGATGTGCTTCTTTCCATTCTCCGCAGAATGGGGGTGTTTCTAATGATGTGCTGCTTTCATTCTCCGCAGAATGGGGGTGTCTCTAATGATGTGCTGCTTTCATTCTCCGCAGAATGGGGGTGTTTCTAATGATGTGCTGCTTTCCATTCTCCGCAGCATGGGGGTGTTTCTAATGATGTGCTGCTTTCCATTCTCCGCAGAATGGGGGTGTTTCCAATGATGTGCTTCTTTCATTCTCCGCAGAATGGGGGTGTTTCTAATGATGTGCTTCTTTCCATTCTCCGCAGAATGGGGGTGTCTCTAATGATGTGCTGCTTTCCATTCTCTGCAGAATGGGGGTGTTTCTAATGATGTGCTGCTTTCCATTCTCCGCAGAATGGGGGTGTATCTAATGATGTGCTTCTTTCCATTCTACGCAGAATGGGGGTGTTTCTAATGATGTGCTTCTTTCCATTCTCTGCAGAATGGGGGTGTTTCTAATGATGTGCTGCTTTCCATTCTCCGCAGAATGGGGGTGTCTCTAATGATGTGCTTCTTTCCATTCTCTGCAGAATGGGGGTGCTCCTAATGATGTGCTTCTTTCCATTCTCCGCAGAATGGGGGTGTCTCTAATGATGTGCTGCTTTCATTCTCCGCAGAATGGGGGTGTTTCTAATGATGTGCTTCTTTCCATTCTCCGCAGAATGGGGGTGTCTCTAATGATGTGCTTCTTTCCATTCTCCGCAGAATGGGGGTGTTTCTAATGATGTGCTTCTTTCCATTCTCCGCAGAATGGGGGTGTCTCTAATGATGTGCTTCTTTCCATTCTCCGCAGAATGGGGGTGTCTCTAATGATGTGCTTCTTTCCATTCTCCGCAGAATGGGGGTGTCTCTAATGATGTGCTTCTTTCCATTCTCCGCAGAATGGGGGTGTTTCTAATGATGTGCTTCTTTCCATTCTCCGCAGAATGGGGGTGTTTCCAATGATGTGCTTCTTTCCATTCTCCGCAGAATGGGGGTGTTTCTAATGATGTGCTTCTTTCCATTCTCTGCAGAATGGGGGTGTCTCTAATGATGTGCTTCTTTCCATTCTCTGCAGAATGGGGGTGCTCCTAATGATGTGCTTCTTTCCATTCTCCGTAGAATGGGGGTGTTTCTAATGATGTGCTGCTTTCCATTCTCCGCAGAATGGGGGTGTTTCCAATGATGTGCTTCTTTCCATTCTCCGCAGAATGGGGGTGTTTCTAATGATGTGCTTCTTTCCATTCTCTGCAGGATGGGGGTGTCTCTAATGATGTGCTTCTTTCCATTCTCTGCAGAATGGGGGTGCTCCTAATGATGTGCTTCTTTCCATTCTCCGTAGAATGGGGGTGTTTCTAATGATGTGCTGCTTTCCAATCTACGCAGAATGGGGGTGTCTCTAATGATGTGCTGCTTTCCATTCTCCGCAGAATGGGGGTGTCTCTAATGATGCGCTGCTTTCCATTCTCCGCAGAATGGGGGTGTCTCTAATGATGTGCTGCTTTCCATTCTCCGCAGAATGGGGGTGTCTCTAATGATGTGCTGCTTTCCATTCTCCGCAGAATGGGGGTGTCTCTAATGATGTGCTTCTTTCCATTCTCCGCAGAATGGGGGTGTTTCTAATGATGTGCTGCTTTTCCATTCTCCGCAGAATGGGGGTGTCTCTAATAATGTGCTGCTTTCCATTCTCCGCAGAATGGGGGTGTCTCTAATGATGTGCTGCTTTCCATTCTCCGCAGAATGGGGGTGTCTCTAATGATGTGCTGCTTTCCATTCTCCGCAGAATGGGGGTGTCTCTAATGATGTGCTGCTTTTCCATTCTCCGCAGAATGGGGGTGTCTCTAATGATGTGCTGCTTTCCATTCTCCGCAGAATGGGGGTGTCTCTAATGATGCGCTGCTTTCCATTCTCCGCAGAATGGGGGTGTCTCTAATGATGTGCTTCTTTCCATTCTCCGCAAAATGGGGGTGTCTCTAATGATGTGCTGCTTTCCATTCTCCGCAGAATGGGGGTGTCGCTAATGATGTGCTTCTTTCCATTCTCCGTAGAATGGGGGTGTTTCTAATGATGTGCTGCTTTCCATTCTCTGCAGAATGGGGGTGTTTCTAATGATGTGCTTCTTTCCATTCTCCGCAGAATGGGGGTGTCTCTAATGATGTGCTTCTTTCCATTCTCCGCAGAATGGGGGTGTCTCTAATGATGTGCTGCTTTTCCATTCTCCGCAGAATGGGGGTGTTTCTAATGATGTGCTTCTTTCCATTCTCCGCAGAATGGGGGTGATTCTAATGATATGCTTCTTTCCAATCTACGCAGAATGGGGGTGTTTCTAATGATGTGCTGCTTTCATTCTCCGCAGAATGGGGGTGTCTCTAATGATGTGCTGCTTTCATTCTCCGCAGAATGGGGGTGTTTCTAATGATGTGCTTCTTTCCATTCTCCGCAGAATGGGGGTGTCTCTAATGATGTGCTGCTTTCATTCTCCGCAGAATGGGGGTGTTTCTAATGATGTGCTTCTTTCCATTCTCCGCAGAATGGGGGTGTCTCTAATGATGTGCTGCTTTCCATTCTCCGCAGAATGGGGGTGTTTCCAATGATGTGCTTCTTTCCATTCTCCGCAGAATGGGGGTGTCTCTAATGATGTGCTGCTTTCCATTCTCCGCAGAATGGGGGTGTCTCTAATGATGTGCTGCTTTCCATTCTCCGCAGAATGGGGGTGTTTCTAATGATGTGCTGCTTTCCATTCTCCGCAGAATGGGGGTGTCTCTAATGATGTGCTGCTTTCATTCTCCGCAGAATGGGGGTGTTTCTAATGATGTGCTTCTTTCCATTCTCCGCAGAATGGGGGTGTCTCTAATGATGTGCTTCTTTCCATTCTCCGCAGAATGGGGGTGTTTCTAATGATGTGCTTCTTTCCATTCTCCGCAGAATGGGGGTGTCTCTAATGATGTGCTGCTTTCCATTCTCCGCAGAATGGGGGTGTTTCTAAGGATGTGCTGCTTTCCATTCTCCGCAGAATGGGGGTGTCTCTAATGATGTGCTGCTTTCCATTCTCTGCAGAATGGGGGTGTCTCTAATGATGTGCTGCTTTCCATTCTCCGCAGAATGGGGGTGTTTCTAATGATGTGCTTCTTTCCATTCTCCGCAGAATGGGGGTGTCTCTAATGATGTGCTGCTTTCCATTCTCCGCAGAATGGGGGTGTCTCTAATGATGTGCTGCTTTTCCATTCTCCGCAGAATGGGGGTGTCTCTAATGATGTGCTTCTTTCCATTCTCCGCAGAATGGGGGTGTCTCTAATGATGTGCTGCTTTTCCATTCTCCGCAGAATGGGGGTGTCTCTAATAATGTGCTGCTTTCCATTCTCCGCAGAATGGGGGTGTCTCTAATGATGTGCTGCTTTCCATTCTCCGCAGAATGGGGGTGTCTCTAATGATGTGCTGCTTTTCCATTCTCCGCAGAATGGGGGTGTTTCTAATGATGTGCTTCTTTCCATTCTCCGCAGAATGGGGGTGTCTCTAATGATGTGCTGCTTTTCCATTCTCCGCAGAATGGGGGTGTCTCTAATAATGTGCTGCTTTCCATTCTCCGCAGAATGGGGGTGTCTCTAATGATGTGCTGCTTTCCATTCTCCGCAGAATGGGGGTGTCTCTAATGATGTGCTGCTTTCCATTCTCCGCAGAATGGGGGTGTCTCTAATGATGTGCTGCTTTCCATTCTCCGCAGAATGGGGGTGTTTCTAATGATGTGCTGCTTTCCATTCTCCGCAGAATGGGGGTGTCTCTAATGATGCGCTGCTTTCATTCTCCGCAGAATGGGGGTGTTTCTAATGATGTGCTTCTTTCCATTCTCCGCAGAATGGGGGTGTCTCTAATGATGTGCTTCTTTCCATTCTCCGCAGAATGGGGGTGTCGCTAATGATGTGCTTCTTTCCATTCTCCGTAGAATGGGGGTGTTTCTAATGATGTGCTGCTTTCCATTCTCTGCAGAATGGGGGTGTTTCTAATGATGTGCTTCTTTCCATTCTCCGCAGAATGGGGGTGTCTCTAATGATGTGCTTCTTTCCATTCTCCGCAGAATGGGGGTGTCTCTAATGATGTGCTGCTTTTCCATTCTCCGCAGAATGGGGGTGTTTCTAATGATGTGCTTCTTTCCATTCTCCGCAGAATGGGGGTGATTCTAATGATATGCTTCTTTCCAATCTACGCAGAATGGGGGTGTTTCTAATGATGTGCTGCTTTCATTCTCCGCAGAATGGGGGTGTCTCTAATGATGTGCTGCTTTCATTCTCCGCAGAATGGGGGTGTTTCTAATGATGTGCTTCTTTCCATTCTCCGCAGAATGGGGGTGTCTCTAATGATGTGCTGCTTTCATTCTCCGCAGAATGGGGGTGTTTCTAATGATGTGCTTCTTTCCATTCTCCGCAGAATGGGGGTGTCTCTAATGATGTGCTGCTTTCATTCTCCGCAGAATGGGGGTGTTTCTAATGATGTGCTTCTTTCCATTCTCCGCAGAATGGGGCTGTTTCTAATGATGTGCTTCTTTCCATTCTCCGCAGAATGGGGGTGTTTCTAATGATGTGCTGCTTTCATTCTCCGCAGAATGGGGGTGTCTCTAATGATGTGCTGCTTTCATTCTCCGCAGAATGGGGGTGTTTCTAATGATGTGCTGCTTTCCATTCTCCGCAGAATGGGGGTGTTTCTAATGATGTGCTTCTTTCCATTCTCCGCAGAATGGGGGTGTTTCCAATGATGTGCTTCTTTCCATTCTCCGCAGAATGGGGGTGTTTCTAATGATGTGCTTCTTTCCATTCTCCGCAGAATGGGGGTGTCTCTAATGATGTGCTGCTTTCCATTCTCTGCAGAATGGGGGTGTTTCTAATGATGTGCTGCTTTCCATTCTCCGCAGAATGGGGGTGTCTCTAATGATGTGCTTCTTTCCATTCTCTGCAGAATGGGGGTGCTCCTAATGATGTGCTTCTTTCCATTCTCCGCAGAATGGGGGTGTCTCTAATGATGTGCTGCTTTCATTCTCCGCAGAATGGGGGTGTTTCTAATGATGTGCTTCTTTCCATTCTCCGCAGAATGGGGGTGTCTCTAATGATGTGCTTCTTTCCATTCTCCGCAGAATGGGGGTGTTTCTAATGATGTGCTTCTTTCCATTCTCCGCAGAATGGGGGTGTCTCTAATGATGTGCTTCTTTCCATTCTCCGCAGAATGGGGGTGTCTCTAATGATGTGCTTCTTTCCATTCTCCGCAGAATGGGGGTGTCTCTAATGATGTGCTTCTTTCCATTCTCCGCAGAATGGGGGTGTTTCTAATGATGTGCTTCTTTCCATTCTCCGCAGAATGGGGGTGTTTCTAATGATGTGCTTCTTTCCATTCTCCGCAGAATGGGGGTGTCTCTAATGATGTGCTTCTTTCCATTCTCCGCAGAATGGGGGTGTCTCTAATGATGTGCTTCTTTCCATTCTCCGCAGAATGGGGGTGTTTCTAATGATGTGCTTCTTTCCATTCTCCGCAGAATGGGGGTGTTTCTAATGATGTGCTTCTTTCCATTCTCCGCAGAATGGGGGTGTCTCTAATGATGTGCTACTTTCCATTCTCCGCAGAATGGGGGTGTCTCTAATGATGTGCTGCTTTCCATTCTCCGCAGAATGGGGGTGTCTCTAATGATGTGCTTCTTTCCATTCTCCGCAGAATGGGGGTGTCTCTAATGATGTGCTTCTTTCCATTCTCCGCAGAATGGGGGTGTTTCTAATGATGTGCTTCTTTCCATTCTCCGCAGAATGGGGGTGTCTCTAATGATGTGCTTCTTTCCATTCTCCGCAGAATGGGGGTGTCTCTAATGATGTGCTTCTTTCCATTCTCCGCAGAATGGTGGTGTTTCTAATGATGTGCTTCTTTCCATTCTCCGCAGAATGGGGGTGTCTCTAATGATGTGCTTCTTTCCATTCTCCGCAGAATGGGGGTGTCTCTAATGATGTGCTTCTTTCCATTCTCCGCAGAATGGGGGTGTCTCTAATGATGTGCTTCTTTCCATTCTCCGCAGAATGGGGGTGTTTCTAATGATGTGCTTCTTTCCATTCTCTGCAGAATGGGGGTGTTTCTAATGATGTGCTTCTTTCCATTCTCCGCAGAATGGGGGTGTCTCTAATGATGTGCTGCTTTCCATTCTACGCAGAATGGGGGTGTTTCCAATGATGTGCTTCTTTCCATTCTCCGCAGAATGGGGGTGTTTCTAATGATGTGCTTCTTTCCATTCTCTGCAGAATGGGGGTGTCTCTAATGATGTGCTTCTTTCCATTCTCTGCAGAATGGGGGTGCTCCTAATGATGTGCTTCTTTCCATTCTCCGTAGAATGGGGGTGTTTCTAATGATGTGCTGCTTTCCAATCTACGCAGAATGGGGGTGTTTCTAATGATGTGCTTCTTTCCATTCTACGCAGAATGGGGGTGTTTCTAATAATGTGCTGCTTTCCAATCTACGCAGAATGGGGGTGTCTCTAATGATGTGCTTCTTTCCATTCTCCGCAGAATGGGGGTGTCTCTAATGATGTGCTTCTTTCCATTCTCCGCAGAATGGGGGTGTCTCTAATGATGTGCTTCTTTCCATTCTCCGCAGAATGGGGGTGTCTCTAATGATGTGCTGCTTTCCATTCTCCGCAGAATGGGGATGTTTCTAATGATGTGCTTCTTTCCATTCTCTGCAGAATGGGGGTGTCTCTAATGATGTGCTTCTTTCCATTCTCTGCAGAATGGGGGTGCTCCTAATGATGTGCTTCTTTCCATTCTCCGTAGAATGGGGGTGTTTCTAATGATGTGCTGCTTTCCAATCTACGCAGAATGGGGGTGTTTCTAATGATGTGCTGCTTTCCATTCTCCGCAGAATGGGGGTGTCTCTAATGATGTGCTTCTTTCCATTCTCCGCAGAATGGGGGTGTCTCTAATGATGTGCTACTTTCCATTCTCCGCAGAATGGGGGTGTCTCTAATGATGTGCTTCTTTCCATTCTCCGCAGAATGGGGGTGTCTATAATGATGTGCTACTTTCCATTCTCCGCAGAATGGGGGTGTCTCTAATGATGTGCTGCTTTCCATTCTCCGCAGAATGGGGGTGTCTCTAATGATGTGCTTCTTTCCATTCTCTGCAGAATGGGGGTGCTCCTAATGATGTGCTTCTTTCCATTCTCCGCAGAATGGGGGTGTTTCTAATGATGTGCTTCTTTCCATTCTCCGCAGAATGGGGTTGTCTCTAATGATGTGCTTCTTTCCATTCTCCGCAGAATGGGGGTGTTTCTAATGATGTGCTTCTTTCCATTCTCCGCAGAATGGGGGTGTTTCTAATGATGTGCTTCTTTCCATTCTCCGCAGAATGGGGGTGTTTCTAATGATGTGCTGCTTTCCATTCTCCGCAGAATGGGGGTGCTCCTAATGATGTGCTTCTTTCCATTCTCCGCAGAATGGGGGTGCTCCTAATGATGTGCTTCTTTCCATTCTCCGCAGAATGGGGGTGTCTCTAATGATGTGCTTCTTTCCATTCTCCGCAGAATGGGGGTGTTTCTAATGATGTGCTTCTTTCCATTCTCCGCAGAATGGGGGTGTCTCTAATGATGTGCTGCTTTCCATTCTCCGCAGAATGGGGGTGTCTCTAATGATATGCTTCTTTCCATTCTACGCAAAATGGGAGTGTTTCTAATGATGTGCTTCTTTCCATTCTACGCAGAATGGGGGTGTCTCTAATGATGTGCTTCTTTCCATTCTACGCAGAATGGGGGTGTTTCTAATGATGTGCTTCTTTCCATTCTCTGCAGAATGGGGGTGTTTCTAATGATGTGCTTCTTTCCATTCTCCGCAGAATGGGGGTGTTTCTAATGATGTGCTTCTTTCCATTCTCTGCAGAATGGGGGTGTTTCTAATGATGTGCTTCTTTCCATTCTCCGCAGAATGGGGGTGTCTCTAATGATGTGCTTCTTTCCATTCTCCGCAGAATGGGGGTGTTTCTAATGATGTGCTTCTTTCCATTCTATGCAGAATGGGGGTGTCTCTAATGATGTGCTTCTTTCCATTCTCTGCAGAATGGGGGTGTTTCTAATGATGTGCTTCTTTCCATTCTCCGCAGAATGGGGGTGTTTCTAATGATGTGCTTCTTTCCATTCTCCGCAGAATGGGGGTGTCTCTAATGATGTGCTTCTTTCCATTCTCCGCAGAATGGGGGTGTCTCTAATGATGTGCTTCTTTCCATTCTCCGCAGAATGGGGGTGTTTCTAATGATGTGCTTCTTTCCATTCTCCGCAGAATGGGGGTGTCTCTAATGATATGCTTCTTTCCATTCTACGCAAAATGGGAGTGTTTCTAATGATGTGCTTCTTTCCATTCTACGCAGAATGGGGGTGTCTCTAATGATGTGCTTCTTTCCATTCTACGCAGAATGGGGGTGTTTCTAATGATGTGCTTCTTTCCATTCTCTGCAGAATGGGGGTGTTTCTAATGATGTGCTTCTTTCCATTCTCCGCAGAATGGGGGTGTTTCTAATGATGTGCTTCTTTCCATTCTCTGCAGAATGGGGGTGTTTCTAATGATGTGCTTCTTTCCATTCTCCGCAGAATGGGGGTGTCTCTAATGATGTGCTTCTTTCCATTCTCCGCAGAATGGGGGTGTTTCTAATGATGTGCTTCTTTCCATTCTCCGCAGAATGGGGGTGTCTCTAATGATGTGCTTCTTTCCATTCTCCGCAGAATGGGGGTGTCTCTAATGATGTGCTTCTTTCCATTCTCCGCAGAATGGTGGTGTTTCTAATGATGTGCTTCTTTCCATTCTCCGCAGAATGGGGGTGTCTCTAATGATGTGCTTCTTTCCATTCTCCGCAGAATGGGGGTGTCTCTAATGATGTGCTTCTTTCCATTCTCCGCAGAATGGGGGTGTCTCTAATGATGTGCTTCTTTCCATTCTCCGCAGAATGGGGGTGTTTCTAATGATGTGCTTCTTTCCATTCTATGCAGAATGGGGGTGTCTCTAATGATGTGCTTCTTTCCATTCTCCGCAGAATGGGGGTGTCTCTAATGATGTGCTTCTTTCCATTCTCCGCAGAATGGGGGTGTCTCTAATGATGTGCTTCTTTCCATTCTCCGCAGAATGGGGGTGTCTCTAATGATGTGCTTCTTTCCATTCTCCGCAGAATGGGGGTGTTTCTAATGATGTGCTTCTTTCCATTCTATGCAGAATGGGGGTGTCTCTAATGATGTGCTACTTTCCATTCTCCGCAGAATGGGGTCTGTCTCTAATGATGTGCTTCTTTCCATTCTCTGCAGAATGGGGGTGCTCCTAATGATGTGCTTCTTTCCATTCTCCGCAGAATGGGGGTGTCTCTAATGATGTGCTTCTTTCCATTCTCCGCAGAATGGGGGTGTCTCTAATGATGTGCTTCTTTCCATTCTCTGCAGAATGGGGGTGTCTCTAATGATGTGCTTCTTTCCATTCTCCGCAGAATGGGGGTGTTTCTAATGATGTGCTTCTTTCCATTCTCCGTAGAATGGGGGTGTTTCTAATGATGTGCTGCTTTCCATTCTACGCAGAATGGGGGTGTTTCTAATGATGTGCTGCTTTCCAATCTACGCAGAATGGGGGTGTCTCTAATGATGTGCTTCTTTCCATTCTCCGCAGAATGGGGGTGTCTCTAATGATGTGCTACTTTCCATTCTCCGCAGAATGGGGGTGTCTCTAATGATGTGCTTCTTTCCATTCTCCGCAGAATGGGGGTGTTTCTAATGATGTGCTTCTTTCCATTCTCCGCAGAATGGGGGTGTTTCTAATGATGTGCTTCTTTCCATTCTCCGCAGAATGGGGGTGTCTCTAATGATGTGCTACTTTCCATTCTCCGCAGAATGGGGGTGTCTCTAATGATGTGCTGCTTTCCATTCTCCGCAGAATGGGGGTGTCTCTAATGATGTGCTTCTTTCCATTCTCCGCAGAATGGGGGTGTCTCTAATGATGTGCTTCTTTCCATTCTCCGCAGAATGGGGGTGTTTCTAATGATGTGCTTCTTTCCATTCTCCGCAGAATGGGGGTGTCTCTAATGATGTGCTTCTTTCCATTCTCCGCAGAATGGGGGTGTCTCTAATGATGTGCTTCTTTCCATTCTCCGCAGAATGGTGGTGTTTCTAATGATGTGCTTCTTTCCATTCTCCGCAGAATGGGGGTGTCTCTAATGATGTGCTTCTTTCCATTCTCCGCAGAATGGGGGTGTCTCTAATGATGTGCTTCTTTCCATTCTCCGCAGAATGGGGGTGTCTCTAATGATGTGCTTCTTTCCATTCTCCGCAGAATGGGGGTGTTTCTAATGATGTGCTTCTTTCCATTCTCCGCAGAATGGGGGTGTCTCTAATGATGTGCTTCTTTCCATTCTCCGCAGAATGGGGGTGTCTCTAATGATGTGCTTCTTTCCATTCTCCGCAGAATGGGGGTGTTTCTAATGATGTGCTTCTTTCCATTCTCTGCAGAATGGGGGTGTTTCTAATGATGTGCTTCTTTCCATTCTCCGCAGAATGGGGGTGTCTCTAATGATGTGCTGCTTTCCATTCTACGCAGAATGGGGGTGTCTCTAATGATGTGCTGCTTTCCATTCTCCGCAGAATGGGGGTGCTCCTAATGATCTGCTTCTTTCCATTCTCCGCAGAATGGGGGTGTCTCTAATGATGTGCTTCTTTCCATTCTCCGCAGAATGGGGGTGTTTCCAATGATGTGCTTCTTTCCATTCTCCGCAGAATGGGGGTGTTTCTAATGATGTGCTTCTTTCCATTCTCTGCAGAATGGGGGTGTCTCTAATGATGTGCTTCTTTCCATTCTCTGCAGAATGGGGGTGCTCCTAATGATGTGCTTCTTTCCATTCTCCGTAGAATGGGGGTGTTTCTAATGATGTGCTGCTTTCCAATCTACGCAGAATGGGGGTGTTTCTAATGATGTGCTTCTTTCCATTCTACGCAGAATGGGGGTGTTTCTAATAATGTGCTGCTTTCCAATCTACGCAGAATGGGGGTGTCTCTAATGATGTGCTTCTTTCCATTCTCCGCAGAATGGGGGTGTCTCTAATGATGTGCTTCTTTCCATTCTCCGCAGAATGGGGGTGTCTCTAATGATGTGCTTCTTTCCATTCTCCGCAGAATGGGGGTGTCTCTAATGATGTGCTGCTTTCCATTCTCCGCAGAATGGGGATGTTTCTAATGATGTGCTTCTTTCCATTCTCTGCAGAATGGGGGTGTCTCTAATGATGTGCTTCTTTCCATTCTCTGCAGAATGGGGGTGCTCCTAATGATGTGCTTCTTTCCATTCTCCGTAGAATGGGGGTGTTTCTAATGATGTGCTGCTTTCCAATCTACGCAGAATGGGGGTGTTTCTAATGATGTGCTGCTTTCCATTCTCCGCAGAATGGGGGTGTCTCTAATGATGTGCTTCTTTCCATTCTCCGCAGAATGGGGGTGTCTCTAATGATGTGCTACTTTCCATTCTCCGCAGAATGGGGGTGTCTCTAATGATGTGCTTCTTTCCATTCTCCGCAGAATGGGGGTGTCTATAATGATGTGCTACTTTCCATTCTCCGCAGAATGGGGGTGTCTCTAATGATGTGCTGCTTTCCATTCTCCGCAGAATGGGGGTGTCTCTAATGATGTGCTTCTTTCCATTCTCTGCAGAATGGGGGTGCTCCTAATGATGTGCTTCTTTCCATTCTCCGCAGAATGGGGGTGTTTCTAATGATGTGCTTCTTTCCATTCTCCGCAGAATGGGGTTGTCTCTAATGATGTGCTTCTTTCCATTCTCCGCAGAATGGGGGTGTTTCTAATGATGTGCTTCTTTCCATTCTCCGCAGAATGGGGGTGTTTCTAATGATGTGCTTCTTTCCATTCTCCGCAGAATGGGGGTGTTTCTAATGATGTGCTGCTTTCCATTCTCCGCAGAATGGGGGTGCTCCTAATGATGTGCTTCTTTCCATTCTCCGCAGAATGGGGGTGCTCCTAATGATGTGCTTCTTTCCATTCTCCGCAGAATGGGGGTGTCTCTAATGATGTGCTTCTTTCCATTCTCCGCAGAATGGGGGTGTTTCTAATGATGTGCTTCTTTCCATTCTCCGCAGAATGGGGGTGTCTCTAATGATGTGCTGCTTTCCATTCTCCGCAGAATGGGGGTGTCTCTAATGATATGCTTCTTTCCATTCTACGCAAAATGGGAGTGTTTCTAATGATGTGCTTCTTTCCATTCTACGCAGAATGGGGGTGTCTCTAATGATGTGCTTCTTTCCATTCTACGCAGAATGGGGGTGTTTCTAATGATGTGCTTCTTTCCATTCTCTGCAGAATGGGGGTGTTTCTAATGATGTGCTTCTTTCCATTCTCCGCAGAATGGGGGTGTTTCTAATGATGTGCTTCTTTCCATTCTCTGCAGAATGGGGGTGTTTCTAATGATGTGCTTCTTTCCATTCTCCGCAGAATGGGGGTGTCTCTAATGATGTGCTTCTTTCCATTCTCCGCAGAATGGGGGTGTTTCTAATGATGTGCTTCTTTCCATTCTATGCAGAATGGGGGTGTCTCTAATGATGTGCTTCTTTCCATTCTCTGCAGAATGGGGGTGTTTCTAATGATGTGCTTCTTTCCATTCTCCGCAGAATGGGGGTGTTTCTAATGATGTGCTTCTTTCCATTCTCCGCAGAATGGGGGTGTCTCTAATGATGTGCTTCTTTCCATTCTCCGCAGAATGGGGGTGTCTCTAATGATGTGCTTCTTTCCATTCTCCGCAGAATGGGGGTGTTTCTAATGATGTGCTTCTTTCCATTCTCCGCAGAATGGGGGTGTCTCTAATGATATGCTTCTTTCCATTCTACGCAAAATGGGAGTGTTTCTAATGATGTGCTTCTTTCCATTCTACGCAGAATGGGGGTGTCTCTAATGATGTGCTTCTTTCCATTCTACGCAGAATGGGGGTGTTTCTAATGATGTGCTTCTTTCCATTCTCTGCAGAATGGGGGTGTTTCTAATGATGTGCTTCTTTCCATTCTCCGCAGAATGGGGGTGTTTCTAATGATGTGCTTCTTTCCATTCTCTGCAGAATGGGGGTGTTTCTAATGATGTGCTTCTTTCCATTCTCCGCAGAATGGGGGTGTCTCTAATGATGTGCTTCTTTCCATTCTCCGCAGAATGGGGGTGTTTCTAATGATGTGCTTCTTTCCATTCTCCGCAGAATGGGGGTGTCTCTAATGATGTGCTTCTTTCCATTCTCCGCAGAATGGGGGTGTCTCTAATGATGTGCTTCTTTCCATTCTCCGCAGAATGGTGGTGTTTCTAATGATGTGCTTCTTTCCATTCTCCGCAGAATGGGGGTGTCTCTAATGATGTGCTTCTTTCCATTCTCCGCAGAATGGGGGTGTCTCTAATGATGTGCTTCTTTCCATTCTCCGCAGAATGGGGGTGTCTCTAATGATGTGCTTCTTTCCATTCTCCGCAGAATGGGGGTGTTTCTAATGATGTGCTTCTTTCCATTCTATGCAGAATGGGGGTGTCTCTAATGATGTGCTTCTTTCCATTCTCCGCAGAATGGGGGTGTCTCTAATGATGTGCTTCTTTCCATTCTCCGCAGAATGGGGGTGTCTCTAATGATGTGCTTCTTTCCATTCTCCGCAGAATGGGGGTGTCTCTAATGATGTGCTTCTTTCCATTCTCCGCAGAATGGGGGTGTTTCTAATGATGTGCTTCTTTCCATTCTATGCAGAATGGGGGTGTCTCTAATGATGTGCTACTTTCCATTCTCCGCAGAATGGGGGTGTCTCTAATGATGTGCTTCTTTCCATTCTCCGCAGAATGGGTCTGTCTCTAATGATGTGCTTCTTTCCATTCTCTGCAGAATGGGGGTGCTCCTAATGATGTGCTTCTTTCCATTCTCCGCAGAATGGGGGTGTCTCTAATGATGTGCTTCTTTCCATTCTCCGCAGAATGGGGGTGTCTCTAATGATGTGCTTCTTTCCATTCTCTGCAGAATGGGGGTGTCTCTAATGATGTGCTTCTTTCCATTCTCCGCAGAATGGGGGTGTTTCTAATGATGTGCTTCTTTCCATTCTCCGTAGAATGGGGGTGTTTCTAATGATGTGCTGCTTTCCATTCTACGCAGAATGGGGGTGTTTCTAATGATGTGCTGCTTTCCAATCTACGCAGAATGGGGGTGTCTCTAATGATGTGCTTCTTTCCATTCTCCGCAGAATGGGGGTGTCTCTAATGATGTGCTACTTTCCATTCTCCGCAGAATGGGGGTGTCTCTAATGATGTGCTTCTTTCCATTCTCCGCAGAATGGGGGTGTCTCTAATGATGTGCTTCTTTCCATTCTCCGCAGAATGGGGGTGTCTCTAATGATGTGCTTCTTTCCATTCTCCGCAGAATGGGGGTGTCTCTAATGATGTGCTACTTTCCATTCTCCGCAGAATGGGGGTGTCTCTAATGATGTGCTTCTTTCCATTCTCCGCAGAATGGGTCTGTCTCTAATGATGTGCTTCTTTCCATTCTCTGCAGAATGGGGGTGCTCCTAATGATGTGCTTCTTTCCATTCTCCGCAGAATGGGGGTGTTTCTAATGATGTGCTTCTTTCCATTCTCCGCAGAATGGGTTGTCTCTAATGATGTGCTTCTTTCCATTCTCCGCAGAATGGGGGTGTTTCTAATGATGTGCTTCTTTCCATTCTCCGCAGAATGGGGGTGTTTCTAATGATGTGCTGCTTTCCATTCTCCGCAGAATGGGGGTGCTCCTAATGATGTGCTTCTTTCCATTCTCCGCAGAATGGGGGTGTCTCTAGTGATGTGCTTCTTTCCATTCTCCGCAGAATGGGGGTGTTTCTAATGATGTGCTTCTTTCCATTCTACGCAAAATGGGAGTGTTTCTAATGATGTGCTTCTTTCCATTCTACGCAGAATGGGGGTGTCTCTAATGATGTGCTTCTTTCCATTCTACGCAGAATGGGGGTGTCTCTAATGATGTGCTGCTTTCCATTCTCCGCAGAATGGGGGTGTCTCTAATGATGTGCTTCTTTCCATTCTCTGCAGAATGGGGGTGTTTCTAATGATGTGCTTCTTTCCATTCTCCGCAGAATGGGGGTGTCTCTAATGATGTGCTTCTTTCCATTCTCCGCAGAATGGGGGTGTCTCTAATGATGTGCTTCTTTCCATTCTCCGCAGAATGGTGGTGTTTCTAATGATGTGCTTCTTTCCATTCTCCGCAGAATGGGGGTGTCTCTAATGATGTGCTTCTTTCCATTCTCCGCAGAATGGGGGTGTCTCTAATGATGTGCTTCTTTCCATTCTCCGCAGAATGGGGGTGTCTCTAATGATGTGCTTCTTTCCATTCTCCGCAGAATGGGGGTGTTTCTAATGATGTGCTTCTTTCCATTCTATGCAGAATGGGGGTGTCTCTAATGATGTGCTTCTTTCCATTCTCCGCAGAATGGGGGTGTCTCTAATGATGTGCTGCTTTCCATTCTCCGCAGAATGGGGGTGTTTCCAATGATGTGCTTCTTTCCATTCTCCGCAGAATGGGGGTGTTTCTAATGATGTGCTTCTTTCCATTCTCTGCAGAATGGGGGTGTCTCTAATGATGTGCTTCTTTCCATTCTCTGCAGAATGGGGGTGTCTCTAATGATGTGCTTCTTTCCATTCTCCGTAGAATGGGGGTGTTTCTAATGATGTGCTTCTTTCCATTCTACGCAGAATGGGGGTGTCTCTAATGATGTGCTTCTTTCCATTCTCCGCAGAATGGGGGTGTCTCTAATGATGTGCTGCTTTCCAATCTACGCAGAATGGGGGTGTCTCTAATGATGTGCTTCTTTCCATTCTCCGCAGAATGGGGGTGTCTCTAATGATGTGCTTCTTTCCATTCTCCGCAGAATGGGGGTGTCTCTAATGATGTGCTGCTTTCCAATCTACGCAGAATGGGGGTGTCTCTAATGATGTGCTTCTTTCCATTCTCCGCAGAATGGGGGTGTCTCTAATGATGTGCTTCTTTCCATTCTCCGCAGAATGGGGGTGTCTCTAATGATGTGCTTCTTTCCATTCTCTGCAGAATGGGGGTGTCTCTAATGATGTGCTTCTTTCCATTCTCCGCAGAATGGGGGTGTTTCTAATGATGTGCTTCTTTCCATTCTCCGTAGAATGGGGTCTGTCTCTATTGATGTGCTGCTTTCCATTCTCCGCAGAATGGGGGTGTTTCTAATGTGCTTCTTTCCATTCTCCGCAGAATGGGGGTGTCTCTAATGATGTGCTTCTTTCCATTCTCCGCAGAATGGGGGTGTCTCTAATGATGTGCTTCTTTCCATTCTCCGCAGAATGGGGGTGTCTCTAATGATGTGCTACTTTCCATTCTCCGCAGAATGGGGGTGTCTCTAATGATGTGCTTCTTTCCATTCTCCGCAGAATGGGTCTGTCTCTAATGATGTGCTTCTTTCCATTCTCTGCAGAATGGGGGTGCTCCTAATGATGTGCTTCTTTCCATTCTCCGCAGAATGGGGGTGTCTCTAATGATGTGCTTCTTTCCATTCTCCGCAGAATGGGGGTGTCTCTAATGATGTGCTTCTTTCCATTCTCTGCAGAATGGGGGTGTCTCTAATGATGTGCTTCTTTCCATTCTCCGCAGAATGGGGTCTGTCTCTAATGATGTGCTGCTTTCCATTCTACGCAGAATGGGGGTGTTTCTAATGATGTGCTTCTTTCCATTCTCCGCAGAATGGGGGTGTCTCTAATGATGTGCTACTTTCCATTCTCCGCAGAATGGGGGTGTCTCTAATGATGTGCTTCTTTCCATTCTCCGCAGAATGGGGGTGTCTCTAATGATGTGCTACTTTCCATTCTCCGCAGAATGGGGGTGTCTCTAATGATGTGCTTCTTTCCATTCTCCGCAGAATGGGTCTGTCTCTAATGATGTGCTTCTTTCCATTCTCTGCAGAATGGGGGTGCTCCTAATGATGTGCTTCTTTCCATTCTCCGCAGAATGGGGGTGTTTCTAATGATGTGCTTCTTTCCATTCTCCGCAGAATGGGGGTGTCTCTAATGATGTGCTTCTTTCCATTCTCCGCAGAATGGGTCTGTCTCTAATGATGTGCTTCTTTCCATTCTCCGCAGAATGGGGGTGTTTCTAATGATGTGCTTCTTTCCATTCTCCGCAGAATGGGTTGTCTCTAATGATGTGCTTCTTTCCATTCTCCGCAGAATGGGGGTGTTTCTAATGATGTGCTGCTTTCCATTCTCCGCAGAATGGGGGTGTTTCTAATGATGTGCTTCTTTCCATTCTCCGCAGAATGGGGGTGTCTCTAATGATGTGCTTCTTTCCATTCTCCGCAGAATGGGGGTGTTTCTAATGATGTGCTGCTTTCCATTCTCCGCAGAATGGGGGTGCTCCTAATGATGTGCTTCTTTCCATTCTCCGCAGAATGGGGGTGTCTCTAATGATGTGCTTCTTTCCATTCTCCGCAGAATGGGGGTGTTTCTAATGATGTGCTTCTTTCCATTCTCCGCAGAATGGGGGTGTTTCTAATGATGTGCTTCTTTCCATTCTCCGCAAAATGGGAGTGTTTCTAATGATGTGCTTCTTTCCATTCTACGCAGAATGGGGGTGTCTCTAATGATGTGCTTCTTTCCATTCTCCGCAGAATGGGGGTGTCTCTAATGATGTGCTTCTTTCCATTCTCCGCAGAATGGGGGTGTCTCTAATGATGTGCTTCTTTCCATTCTCCGCATTCTACAGGGATAGTACAATGAAACATCCAATGACACACTGCCGATGCAGGGTCATTGTTTCCATCCAATGACACACTGCCGATGCAGGGTCATTTTCTCCATCCAATGACACACTGCCGATGCAGGGTCATTTTCTCCATCCAATGACACACTGCCGATGCAGGGTCACTGTTTCCATCCAATGACACACTGCCGATGCAGGGTCATTTTCTCCATCCAATGACACACTGCCGATGCAGGGTCATTGTTTCCATCCAATGACACACTGCCGATGCAGGGTCATTGTTTCCATCCAATGACACACTGCCGATGCAGGGTCATTTTCTCCATCCAATGACACACTGCCGATGCAGGGTCACTGTTTCCATCCAATGACACACTGCCGATGCAGGGTCATTGTTTCCATCCAATGACACACTGCCGATGCAGGGTCATTGTTTCCATCCAATGACACACTGCCGATGCAGGGTCACTGTTTCCATCCAATGACACACTGCCGATGCAGGGTCACTGTTTCCATCCAATGACACACTGCCGATGCAGGGTCATTGTTTCCATCCTATGACACACTGCCGATGCAGGGTCATTGTTTCCATCCAATGACACACTGCCGATGCAGGGTCATTTTCTCCATCCAATGACACACTGCCGATGCAGGGTCATTGTTTCCATCCTATGACACACTGCCGATGCAGGGTCACTGTTTCCATCCAATGACACACTGCCGATGCAGGGTCATTTTCTCCATCCAATGACACACTGCCGATGCAGGGTCATTGTTTCCATCCAATGACACACTGCCGATGCAGGGTCATTTTCTCCATCCAATGACACACTGCCGATGCAGGGTCATTGTTTCCATCCAATGACACACTGCCGATGCAGGGTCATTGTTTCCATCCAATGACACACTGCCGATGCAGGGTCATTGTTTCCATCCAATGACACACTGCCGATGCAGGGTCATTGTTTCCATCCAATGACACACTGCCGATGCAGGGTCATTGTTTCCATCCAATGACACACTGCCGATGCAGGGTCATTGTTTCCATCCAATGACACACTGCCGATGCAGGGTCATTGTTTCCATCCAATGACACACTGCCGATGCAGGGTCATTGTTTCCATCCAATGACACACTGCCGATGCAGGGTCACTGTTTCCATCCAATGACACACTGCCGATGCAGGGTCATTTTCTCCATCCAATGACACACTGCCGATGCAGGGTCATTGTTTCCATCCAATGACACACTGCCGATGCAGGGTCATTTTCTCCATCCAATGACACACTGCCGATGCAGGGTCACTGTTTCCATCCAATGACACACTGCCGATGCAGGGTCATTTTCTCCATCCAATGACACACTGCCGATGCAGGGTCATTGTTTCCATCCAATGACACACTGCCGATGCAGGGTCATTTTCTCCATCCAATGACACACTGCCGATGCAGGGTCATTGTTTCCATCCAATGACACACTGCCGATGCAGGGTCATTGTTTCCATCCAATGACACACTGCCGATGCAGGGTCATTGTTTCCATCCAATGACACACTGCCGATGCAGGGTCATTGTTTCCATCCAATGACACACTGCCGATGCAGGGTCATTTTCTCCATCCAATGACACACTGCCGATGCAGGGTCATTGTTTCCATCCAATGACACACTGCCGATGCAGGGTCATTGTTTCCATCCAATGACACACTGCCGATGCAGGGTCATTTTCTCCATCCAATGACACACTGCCGATGCAGGGTCATTGTTTCCATCCAATGACACACTGCCGATGCAGGGTCATTGTTTCCATCCAATGACACACTGCCGATGCAGGGTCATTGTTTCCATCCAATGACACACTGCCGATGCAGGGTCACTGTTTCCATTTAATGACACACTGCCGATGCAGGGTCATTTTCTCCATCCAATGACACACTGCCGATGCAGGGTCATTGTTTCCATCCAATGACACACTGCCGATGCAGGGTCATTGTTTCCATCCAATGACACACTGCCGATGCAGGGTCATTGTTTCCATCCAATGACACACTGCCGATGCAGGGTCACTGTTTCCATCCAATGACACACTGCCGATGCAGGGTCATTTTCTCCATCCAATGACACACTGCCGATGCAGGGTCATTGTTTCCATCCAATGACACACTGCCGATGCAGGGTCATTTTCTCCATCCAATGACACACTGCCGATGCAGGGTCACTGTTTCCATCCAATGACACACTGCCGATGCAGGGTCATTTTCTCCATCCAATGACACACTGCCGATGCAGGGTCATTGTTTCCATCCAATGACACACTGCCGATGCAGGGTCATTTTCTCCATCCAATGACACACTGCCGATGCAGGGTCATTGTTTCCATCCAATGACACACTGCCGATGCAGGGTCATTGTTTCCATCCAATGACACACTGCCGATGCAGGGTCATTGTTTCCATCCAATGACACACTGCCGATGCAGGGTCATTGTTTCCATCCAATGACACACTGCCGATGCAGGGTCATTGTTTCCATCCAATGACACACTGCCGATGCAGGGTCATTGTTTCCATCCAATGACACACTGCCGATGCAGGGTCACTGTTTCCATCCAATGACACACTGCCGATGCAGGGTCATTGTTTCCATCCAATGACACACTGCCGATGCAGGGTCATTGTTTCCATCCAATGACACACTGCCGATGCAGGGTCATTGTTTCCATCCAATGACACACTGCCGATGCAGGGTCATTTTCTCCATCCAATGACACACTGCCGATGCAGGGTCACTGTTTCCATCCAATGACACACTGCCGATGCAGGGTCATTTTCTCCATCCAATGACACACTGCCGATGCAGGGTCACTGTTTCCATCCAATGACACACTGCCGATGCAGGGTCATTTTCTCCATCCAATGACACACTGCCGATGCAGGGTCACTGTTTCCATCCAATGACACACTGCCGATGCAGGGTCACTGTTTCCATCCAATGACACACTGCCGATGCAGGGTCATTGTTTCCATCCAATGACACACTGCCGATGCAGGGTCATTGTTTCCATCCAATGACACACTGCCGATGCAGGGTCACTGTTTCCATCCAATGACACACTGCCGATGCAGGGTCATTTTCTCCATCCAATGACACACTGCCGATGCAGGGTCATTTTCTCCATCCAATGACACACTGCCGATGCAGGGTCATTGTTTCCATCCAATGACACACTGCCGATGCAGGGTCATTGTTTCCATCCAATGACACACTGCCGATGCAGGGTCATTGTTTCCATCCAATGACACACTGCCGATGCAGGGTCACTGTTTCCATCCAATGGCACACTGCCGATGCAGGGTCATTGTTTCCATCCAATGACACACTGCCGATGCAGGGTCATTTTCTCCATCCAATGACACACTGCCGATGCAGGGTCATTGTTTCCATCCAATGACACACTGCCGATGCAGGGTCATTTTCTCCATCCAATGACACACTGCCGATGCAGGGTCATTTTCTCCATCCAATGACACACTGCCGATGCAGGGTCACTGTTTCCATCCAATGACACACTGCCGATGCAGGGTCATTGTTTCCATCCAATGACACACTGCCGATGCAGGGTCATTTTCTCCATCCAATGACACACTGCCGATGCAGGGTCACTGTTTCCATCCAATGACACACTGCCGATGCAGGGTCATTGTTTCCATCCAATGACACACTGCCGATGCAGGGTCATTTTCTCCATCCAATGACACACTGCCGATGCAGGGTCATTGTTTCCATCCAATGACACACTGCCGATGCAGGGTCATTGTTTCCATCCAATGACACACTGCCGATGCAGGATCATTTTCTCCATCCAATGACACACTGCCAATGCAGGGTCACTGTTTCCATCCAATGACACACTGCCGATGCAGGGTCATTTTCTCCATCCAATGACACACTGCCGATGCAGGGTCATTGTTTCCATCCAATGACACACTGCCGATGCAGGGTCATTGTTTCCATCCAATGACACACTGCCGATGCAGGGTCACTGTTTCCATCCAATGACACACTGCCGATGCAGGGTCATTTTCTCCATCCAATGACACACTGCCGATGCAGGATCATTTTCTCCATCCAATGACACACTGCCGATGCAGGGTCATTGTCTCCATATAATGACACACTGCCGATGCAGGGTCACTGTTTCCATCCAATGACACACTGCCGATGCAGGGTCACTGTTTCCATCCAATGACACACTGCCGATGCAGGGTCACTGTTTCCATCCAATGACACACTGCCGATGCAGGGTCATTTTCTCCATCCAATGACACACTGCCGATGCAGGGTCACTGTTTCCATCCAATGACACACTGCCGATGCAGGGTCATTTTCTCCATCCAATGACACACTGCCGATGCAGGGTCATTTTCTCCATCCAATGACACACTGCCGATGCAGGGTCATTGTCTCCATATAATGACACACTGCCGATGCAGGGTCACTGTTTCCATCCAATGACACACTGCCGATGCAGGGTCATTTTCTCCATCCAATGACACACTGCCGATGCAGGGTCACTGTTTCCATCCAATGACACACTGCCGATGCAGGGTCACTGTTTCCATCCAATGACACACTGCCGATGCAGGGTCATTGTTTCCATCCAATGACACACTGCCGATGCAGGGTCATTTTCTCCATCCAATGACACACTGCCGATGCAGGGTCATTGTCTCCATATAATGACACACTGCCGATGCAGGGTCACTGTTTCCATCCAATGACACACTGCCGATGCAGGGTCACTGTTTCCATCCAATGACACACTGCCGATGCAGGGTCACTGTTTCCATCCAATGACACACTGCCGATGCAGGGTCACTGTTTCCATCCAATGACACACTGCCGATGCAGGGTCATTGTTTCCATCCAATGACACACTGCCGATGCAGGGTCATTTTCTCCATCCAATGACACACTGCCGATGCAGGGTCATTGTCTCCATATAATGACACACTGCCGATGCAGGGTCATTGTTTCCATCCAATGACACACTGCCGATGCAGGGTCATTTTCTCCATCCAATGACACACTGCCGATGCAGGGTCACTGTTTCCATCCAATGACACACTGCCGATGCAGGGTCATTGTTTCCATCCAATGACACACTGCCGATGCAGGGTCATTTTCTCCATCCAATGACACACTGCCGATGCAGGGTCATTGTTTCCATCCAATGACACACTGCCGATGCAGGGTCATTGTTTCCATCCAATGACACACTGCCGATGCAGGATCATTTTCTCCATCCAATGACACACTGCCAATGCAGGGTCACTGTTTCCATCCAATGACACACTGCCGATGCAGGGTCATTTTCTCCATCCAATGACACACTGCCGATGCAGGGTCATTGTTTCCATCCAATGACACACTGCCGATGCAGGGTCATTGTTTCCATCCAATGACACACTGCCGATGCAGGGTCACTGTTTCCATCCAATGACACACTGCCGATGCAGGGTCATTTTCTCCATCCAATGACACACTGCCGATGCAGGATCATTTTCTCCATCCAATGACACACTGCCGATGCAGGGTCATTGTCTCCATATAATGACACACTGCCGATGCAGGGTCACTGTTTCCATCCAATGACACACTGCCGATGCAGGGTCACTGTTTCCATCCAATGACACACTGCCGATGCAGGGTCACTGTTTCCATCCAATGACACACTGCCGATGCAGGGTCATTTTCTCCATCCAATGACACACTACCGATGCAGGGTCATTGTTTCCATCCAATGACACACTGCCGATGCAGGGTCATTTTCTCCATCCAATGACACACTACCGATGCAGGGTCATTGTTTCCATCCAATGACACACTGCCGATGCAGGGTCATTGTTTCCATCCAATGACACACTGCCGATGCAGGGTCACTGTTTCCATCCAATGACACACTGCCGATGCAGGGTCATTTTCTCCATCCAATGACACACTGCCGATGCAGGGTCACTGTTTCCATCCAATGACACACTGCCGATGCAGGGTCATTTTCTCCATCCAATGACACACTGCCGATGCAGGGTCATTTTCTCCATCCAATGACACACTGCCGATGCAGGGTCATTGTCTCCATATAATGACACACTGCCGATGCAGGGTCACTGTTTCCATCCAATGACACACTGCCGATGCAGGGTCATTTTCTCCATCCAATGACACACTGCCGATGCAGGGTCACTGTTTCCATCCAATGACACACTGCCGATGCAGGGTCATTGTTTCCATCCAATGACACACTGCCGATGCAGGGTCATTTTCTCCATCCAATGACACACTGCCGATGCAGGGTCATTGTCTCCATATAATGACACACTGCCGATGCAGGGTCACTGTTTCCATCCAATGACACACTGCCGATGCAGGGTCACTGTTTCCATCCAATGACACACTGCCGATGCAGGGTCACTGTTTCCATCCAATGACACACTGCCGATGCAGGGTCACTGTTTCCATCCAATGACACACTGCCGATGCAGGGTCATTGTTTCCATCCAATGACACACTGCCGATGCAGGGTCATTTTCTCCATCCAATGACACACTGCCGATGCAGGGTCATTGTTTCCATCCAATGACACACTGCCGATGCAGGGTCATTGCTCTGGTCCTGAATCAGGTTGTGTCTGGATATATGAGGGTCTGATAGAAAGAGAAGCTTTATATATATATACAGATAGTGAGGATTATATATATATATACAGATAGTGAGGATTATATATATATACAGATAGTGAGGATTATATATATATACAGATAGTGAGGATTATATATATATACAGATAGTGAGGATTATATATATATATATACAGATAGTGAGGATTATATATATATACAGATAGTGAGGATTATATATATATACAGATAGTGAGGATTATATATATATACAGATAGTGAGGATTATATATATATATACAGATAGTGAGGATTATATATATATACAGATAGTGAGGATTATATATATATACAGATAGTGAGGATTATATATATATATACAGATAGTGAGGATTATATATATATATACAGATAGTGAGGATTATATATATATACAGATAGTGAGGATTATATATATATACAGATAGTGAGGATTATATATATATATACAGATAGTGAGGATTATATATATATACAGATAGTGAGGATTATATATATATACAGATAGTGAGGATTATATATATATACAGATAAAAGTAGAATACAATTCACTGATCATTTACAAATATATGTCAATTACAAGAACCCAATTCTTCCAGTAGTGAATACACATCTACATACAATAATACATTCACAATCCTCTAATTCCGCCCTCAGAATATTCCACTCAAATATTTGCGAGTGGAAAATAAGGGCTGCTGGGAGGACGAGCACTTTGCCGATCCCCTTCAGTGTGCTATGGTTTCTCTCCACTAGGGGCACTGCAATCCTCCGTGGCGCTCCTCCCACTGCCCATCTGCAGACTGAAGTCTCCTCAGCACAACACTCTTTTCATTCGTTCTGCGGTCAGCCAACCGGCGACCGTTGGGCTCGCACCTGATTGGCTGACCGCAGAAAGAATGAAGAGTGTTGTCCTGAGGAAACTTCATTAAGAGGCGGAGCCTACTCCGGCGACCGTTGGGCTCGCACCTGATTGGCTGACCGCAGAACAAATGAAGGCCTAATTGTATGTGCGCTGCTCACCGCTCTTCATCTGAAGCCCCACCCCTTCACTGCCAGGTGTTTGTTAGTTTAGCAGGGTGCGATCGCTCAGACCCGCCCATTCTCCTAAACACACCAATCTTGTTTTAATATATATCGGGTAGGCGGAGCAGGCACGCCTCTAGCTGAAGCCGACCCCGCCCCTGTAGTCCTATCTCCTACCTTTTGCTGTATTCAAACAGATTGTAATTATCACCTGATGTACTAATAATAGGATGATATGGGGGTGTTGGGTGTCCTTCTATCCCTTATTAAAGATGGCCGCTCCCTCCTCCTAATCCCTCCAGCCACTTATTATGTAGTTGTACACATTAATCTGAGCTCACACTGTTACATTACACGGAGCGCAGACACACTGAACCGCTCCTGTGGGCGGCTCTCTGTATACTGATCGCTCTCTGAGCTCAGCGCGCTTATAACGGCTCTGCAACTGTGACGTCACTCGTTTACCACATTCCATCTAGAGGCTCCGCCCCTCTGTGACGTCGCTTTTCTTTTTACCACATTCCATCTAGAGGCTCCGCCCCTCGCCGGAGTAGGCTCCGCCTCCTAATTGTATGTGCGCTGCTCACCGCTCTTCATCTGAAGCCCCACCCCTTCACTGCCATGTGTTTGTTAGTTTAGCAGGGTGCGATCGTTCAGACACGCCCATTCTCCTAAACACACCAATCTTGTTTTAATATATATCGGGTAGGCGGAGCAGGCACGCCTCTAACTGAAGCCGACCCCGCCCCTGTAGTCCTATCTGCTACCTTTTGCTGTATTCAAATAGATTGTAATTATCACCTGATGTACTGATAATAGGATGATATGCGGGTGTCCTTCTATCCCTTATCAAAGATGGCCGCTCCCTCCTCCTAATCCCTCCAGCCACTTATGTAGTTGTACACATCAATCTGGGCTCACACTGTTACATTACACGGAGCGCAGACACACTGAACCGCTCCTGTGGGCGGCTCTCTGTAAACTGATCGCTCTCTGAGCTCAGCGCGCTTATAACGGCTCTGCAACTCTGTGACGTCACTTGTTTACCACATTCCAGCTAGAGGCTCCGCCCCTCTGTGACGTCGCTTTTTTTTACCACATTCCATCTAGAGGCTCTGCCCCTCGCCGGAGTAGGATCCGCCTCCTAATTGTCTGTGCGCTGCTCACCGCTCTTCATCTGAAGCCCCACCCCTTCACTGCCATGTGTTTGTTAGTTTAGCAGGGTGCGATCGCTCAGACACGCCCATTATCCTAAACACACCAATCTTGTTTTAATATATATCGGGTAGGCGGAGAAGGCACGCCTCTAACTGAAGCCGGCCCCGCCCCTGTAGTCCTATCTCCTACCTTTTGCTGTATTCAAATAGATTAAGAAGTGTGTGAGCAATTAATTTGCCTCGCACACCAATGGGAGCGTGACAGAAAATATATTTTAAAAGTCCATAGCAACAAGCAGTTTTGAAATTGTTGCAATATAATTGGTACATGAGGTCACATGGTTACAACTGCCAGGGCACAAACTAATAGTAGTCATTTACATGTAAAATAATCTGCGCATCAGTTTCAGTCTGCGCTCAGTAGGAGAAGAAGAAGCTCCTCCCCCTCCCTCCCTTGTCGCGGTCCTTGTTATGTGACATCCGTCCCTTTCTGCTACATGAGAGGGGACAGTTGTTTTTGGTTCAAATGGTTATAACTCGAGCTGTAATGGCTGAGTTATCATATATGGTTTTTAAGATGTGTATACATTATATAATACATTTTGGTTTGGTGAAAATGACATGAATGTAATGTATGTTATGATATTGGTTTAAAGATCAAATCATTTATTGCCAATAATAAAGGACCGCGGCCAATATCAATCCATTAAAAGTATGTCTCGTGTTTTTCATAAGTATATTATTAAAGGGTATTATATGGTTTATTTAAATACTGTCTATGATCCCATGTAATTATCACCTGATGTACTGATAATAGGATGATATGCGGGTGTTGGGTGTCCTTCTATCCCTTATTAAAGATGGCCGCTCCCTCCTCCTAATCCCTCCAGCCACTTATTATGTAGTTGTACACATTAATCTGGGCTCACACTGTTACATTACACGGAGCGCAGACACACTGAACCGCTCCTGTGGGCGGCTCTCTGTATACTGATCGCTCTCTGAGCTCAGCGCGCTAATAACGGCTCTGCACCTCTGTGACGTCACTTGTTTACCACATTCCATCTAGAGGCTCCGCCCCTCTGTGACGTCGCTTTTTTTTTACCACATTCCATCTAGAGGCTCCGCCCCTCGCCGGAGTAGGCTCCGCCTCCTAATTGTATGTGCGCTGCTCACCGCTCTTCATCTGAAGCCCCACCCCTTCACTCCCAGGTGTTTGTTAGTTTAGCAGGGTGCGATCACTCAGACACGCCCATTATCCTAAACACACCAATCTTGTTTTAATATAGATCGGGTAGGCGGAGCAGGCACGCCTCTAGCTGAAGCCGGCCCCGCCCCTGTAGTCCTATCTCCTACCTTTTGCTGTATTCAAATAGATTGTAATTATCACCCGATGTACTGATAATAGAATGATATGCGGGTGTCCTTCTATCCCTTATTAAAGATGGCCGCTCCCTCCTCCTAATCCCTCCAGCCACTTATGTAGTTGTACACATCAATCTGGGCTCACACTGTTACATTACACGGAGCGCAGATACACGGAACCGCTCCTGTGGGCGGCTCTCTGTATACTGATCGCTCTCTGAGCTCAGCGTGCTTATAACGGCTCTGCAACTCTGTGACGTCACTTGTTTACCACATTCCAGCTAGAGGCTCCGCCCCTCTGTGACGTCGCTCTTTTACCATATTCCATCTAAAGGCCCCGCCCCGGAGTTGGCTCCACCCTCAATCCTATCCACCTTTGTGTGTGTGGGAAATTTAAACATAATGTATAATATAATCACCGCCTGGTATAATATAATACAATGATCTGGGTGTGATATTTATTTGCCACCCGCTTTGGTTTCCCTTCATCCCTTATAATAAATGGCTTCAGAAGTGTCCGCCTTTTCTCTGGGAATCCTCTAGTAGCCCGTCTCCTCCCCCGTCTCCTCCCCCGTCTCCGCCCTTGTCTCCTCCCCCGTCTCCGCCCTCCTGGTGGTTGCAGGGCACGTGGCTCTATAAACATTAGATTGGTGGGCGTGTTTTGTTTCCTCGGCTCCTCCCCCCACACTCTCCTCCTGGTAGGAAGAAGTGATCATGGTTGCGGCTGACGGGGATGATTCTCTGTATCCCATCGCCGTCCTCATCGATGAGCTGCGGAATGAGGAGCCATGATACTACTACCACCGCCGGCTGGGGGCAGTGCAGGCCTCAGGAGGGGCCCCTCACAGTGTCTGTATAGGGTAAGGTGACCAGATTTTTAAAATGAAATCTGGGGACATATTTTTTTTTCTTTACTAGTAATGGTGGCAATCAGTGACTCCACCGCTGCCGCCGCCCGCCTCGGAGCCTGTTAGGTCTTACTCTCCGGGCCCCAGCTACTACTGGGTGGGGAGCGCAGGAAGATCACTTGACCAGGGAAGGCAAGGAGATAAGCAGGCAGGCGGCTGGCTGGGACTTGAGCCAAGGCAGAAGAACATGCGAGCTGGGCTAAATGGGCATGCAACCAAAACTGAAGAAATATTCCCTCCGCTCCGACCAGCACATGATCATCAGAAAGGGGCACAGATAATGGAAAAATACACCCCCTAAGCTAGTAAGATTATTTTTTTTTATTCTGCACTAACTGTCTTTGAAATTGCCCCAGCCCCTGTTCAAATCCAATCCGGGGACAAAACTGGGGACAGACTTGGTCCGGGGACAGTGTCCTCAATCCAGGGACTGTCCCCAGAAACCGGGGATGTCTGGTCACCCTAGTATAGGGGCCCTTACCTGAGAGGGAGACCTTCACCTTCTATTCCTGAAGAGGAGGGGGCCCTCATAGTGTAACATTGGTGGGGGGCCCCTCATAGTGTAACATTGGTGGGGGGCCCCTCATAGTGTAAAATTGTAGGGGGGCCCTTACTATGCAGGCCTGAGGTGGAGGGGCCCCTCATAGTGTAACATTGGTGGGGGGCCCCTAATAGTGTAACATTGGTGGGGGGCCCCTCATAGTGTAACATTGGTGGGGGCCCCTCATAGTGTAACATTGGTGGGGGGCCCTTACTATGCAGGCCTGAGGTGGAGGGGCCCCTCATAGTGTAACATCGGTGGGGGGCCCCTCATAGTGTAACATTGGTGGGGGGCCCTTACTATGCAGGCCTGAGGTGGAGGGGCCCCTCTTGGTGTCAGTATGGAGGAGGAGGGGTCCTTACCTTGCATGATGACAGTGTATTGGCCCCTGACCATCAAGGGGGCCCTCAGTCTGCAGACATGAAGTGGAGGGGCCCTACAGTGATTAATAAAAGGGGTCCTAAGGTAGAGGGGTCCCTCATAGAGTCAGTATGGGGGCCCTTCCCTTGTAGGAATAAAAAGTATGATGACCTCATCTGTATAGGGGGAGCCTGAGGTCAGGGGCCCCTCAGTGTCAGTATGGAGGAGGAGGGCCCCTGTACCCTGAAAGTGTATTCTCCCCTGACCATCAACGGGGCCCTCAGTCCGCAGGCTTGAAGTGGAGGGCCCCTACAGAGGTTAATTTGAGGGGCCCTTATCCTGTATGATAAAAGAGGGGGACTTTGACAATAAAAGGGGTCCTGAGGTGGGGGGCCCCTCACAGTGTCTGTATGGGGGGCCCTTACCTTGTAGGATTAAAAAGTATGTTTCCCTTAACAGTATTGGGGTAAACTGAAGTCAGGGGTCCCTGGCAGTGTCAGTATGGTGGTGGAGGGGCCCCTCACAGTGGTTATTTTGAGGGGGTCTGTAGGACAGAGGAGGTGGAGGGGCCCCTCACAGTTCTTAGGCCGTGTTCTGGGGGTTTAAGCAGTAAGGGCCCCTGATAGTGCACAGTAAAGGGAGACATGCTTGCCTTAGGAGGGGCCCCTGAAAGCATGCTCTGAGCCCACCCCCCAATGAAGAATACTATCCGGGGCCCCTTTGTATCAGGCTTGAAGTGTACGAGCCCCCATGCTATCTGGGAGAACGTTACCCTTTACGCCTGAGAACGAGGGGCCCCTGAACGTATGCATTGAGCCCCACCCCCCCAAACATGATGAGAACTACCAGGGGCCCCTTTTTTTATTAGGCATAAAACGTACGGGCCTCAATGCTGAGTGCTATCTGGGAGAACGTTACCCTTTACGCCTGAGAACGAGGGGCCCCTGATAGTAAGCAGGGTGGGGGCCATTTTTTTTAAAGATTTGGGTAATGTTTTAGAAATGTCACTTCCTGTCCCAGAGAAACAACAGGAAGTGAGAGGAATCTCTCCTCCCATTAGTTGTCAATAGAACGGGTGTCCCCCGTTGGAAGATTTCCCTTCGCTTCCTGCTGTGGTGACAACGCTACCATTTTGGATCTCTCCCCTCGTTGTCTTTCAGTGATCACCAGGACTAATAAAGGGGGGAGTTTCCCCAATGAATTCCCACAGCAATAAAAGCCTGACAGAGGGTCTAATCCTCCCCCAGTCTATACAAAACTGAAAGGTTTTACCTTAGAGTTGTGTTCCTGGACTTTTTCTTTTCATTCAGCCCTGTAGATCCAGTCTGGGAGCAACTTCCAATGTATGACACAGAGGTGTCTTCTACCTCTATGAGATTTACATTGTTTGTAACCCAAAAAAAGAGGCTTCTGTTCCCTTAAAGCTGCAATATGCAATTAGCGGACCTCCAGCTGTTGCAGAACTACAATTCCCATGAGGCATAGCAAGACTCTGACAGCCACAAGCCTGACACCCAGAGGCAGAGGCATGATGGGACTTGTAGTTTTGCAACAGCTGGAGGTCCGCTAATTGCATATCCCTGCCTTAAAGTATGAATAACAGCACAGAGCTTCTACATTTATTGGGATTTCTTTTTAACAAAGACATGTAGTTGGATATATTTTGGCAATTTATGAGGAAGTTAGATTTTTTTTTTTTTTTTAGATTTATGTTTTATAACAGAAAGAAGAATATATTGTTGGGGTATGTGTGCGTGTTTTTTTTTTTTTTTGTTTTAACCACTTGCCGACCGCCGCATGTACATATACTTACCTTTTTTGGGGGGCGGATATCGTTGCTGTTAGCTGCCATATCCCCGTGTTCGGCCGGCAGTCGGCTACAAGATAAAAGTGGTCTCTGTGGCGGATTCGCCTTGAGATCACTTTTATCGGTGGTGGGAGAGCCCCCTCCCGCCGTGATCTGGTGCCCTCCGCCACTTACCAGAGCCGTCAGCAGCGGCGATTGCACCTGTCTCCTGGGCTGACATGGAGACACGTGAGGGGAAGATGGCGCCCACCCGTCTCCATGACACTGCAGGGCAGAAGTGACGTCATAACGTCACTTCCGCCCATACTTCTTAAAGCCACATTTTTTTGTTGTCATTTTTCCAAATGACAATTTATTTTAATTTTTTTTTTTACTGAATTTAAGTCCAAATATGAGATCTGAGGACTTTTTGACCCCAGATCTCATATTTAAGAGGACCTGTCATGCTTTTTTCTATTACAAGGGAGGTTTACATTCCTTGTAATAGGAATAAAAGTGACCCAATTTTTTTTTTTTTTTAAACAGTGTAAAAATAAATAAAATCAAGTAAAATAAATAAGAAAAAAAATGTTTTTTTAAAACGCCCCATCACGACGAGCTCGCGTGCAGAAGTGAGCGCATACGCGAGTAGCGCCCGCAGATGAAAACGGTGGTCAAACCACACATGTGAGGTATCGCCGCGGTCGGTAGAGCGAGAGCAATAATTCTAGCCCTAGACCTCCTCTGTAACGCAAAACATGCAACCTGTAGAATTTTTTAAACGTCTCCTATGGAGATTTTTGAGGGTAAAAGTTTGACGCCATTCCACGATCGGGCGCAATTTTGAAGCGTGACATGTTGGGTATCACTTTACTCGGCGTAACATTATCTTTCACAATATAAAAGAAAAAAATTGGGCTAACATTACTGTTGTCTTATTTTTTTATTCAAGAGTGTATTTTTTTTCCAAAAAAAAGTGCGTTTGTAAGACCGCTGCGCAAATACAGTGTGAAAAAAAGTATTGTAATGACCGCCATTTTATTCTCTAGGGTGTTATAAAAAAAAATATATATATATAATGTTTTGGGGTTCTAAGTAATTTTTTAGCAAAAAAAAAACAGTTTTAAACTTGTAAAGCAAAATCTCACAAGGAGTCTGGTGACATAAAATAAAGGAAAGCTCTATTTGTATGATAGAAATGTAATGTGTGTGCCGTGTTATAGGACCGCACAACTGCCAAATAAAGTAGATCAGTGCTGAATAGCAATACACGGTCTGGTCATGGGGGGGTAAAACCTTCTGGGGGTCAAGTGGTGAAAGGTCAACCATGGTTATCCAAACATGTGGGGAAGATTTGGGACTTTATATCTCATCATATACTGTAGAGCCAATGAGTATTGTCACCCCGGGACAGGAAGTGTAATATTCACAGGATTACCAAATAAACAAGAAAACATCCACCATGTCTAAAGACCAATAAGCTGTAAAATATTTTATTTCTTTATTTGAGCCTGGATATGCTTTAAAATGTATCCCCTCCATGTGTGGCTGTATCTGTGTATTCAGGCAACTCTTAGCCATACAATTTGTTTACACTAGAAATAGCCTATATCACCAAAAGTATTGGGACACCTGCCTTTACACGCACATGAATGGCGTCTTAGTCTGTAGGGTTCAATAGTGAGTTGTAAGGTGCAAAAAATGATTGCGCTATCTTGAAAAGAAAGCAGCTACATACGAATGTGACACAATTCATGAATGGAGGTAGGTGAAAATGTAGCGCTAGTGAGAGAACAGTGCTAGGGAACTATGTAGATGTATGAAGAAATATATAAATGAAGAATACAATCTAAACGTGAATAAGTCCCAAATTCTAAAACAATGATAAACCAATAGTACCGTATATACTCGAGTATAAGTCGTTCCGAGTATAAGTCGAGGCCCTAATTTACCACAAAAAAATGGGAAAAACTTATTGACCCGAGTATAAGACGAGGGTGAGAAATGCACAGCTACTGTAAGTGGAAAAGAGGGTCAACAATGCCCATTTGCAGCATCACTGTGCCCATTTGCATGCCTCACTGTGCCCATTTGCAGCCTCACTGTGCCCATTTGCAGCCATAGGTCCCCTGAACTTCAAACTCAGTAGTTAAGGGTTCCTAGATGCCCCCTAGCTGCAGCCAAAATTTGGGGTCTCTGAACCCAAAGGGTCCCGAAATGACATTGCTGCAGATGGACACAGTTGACCAAATTTGGGGCCCCGTATCTCGGGGCCACTTAGAGCTAAGAATCCCAAATTTGGTGTGCAAACCCAGTGGAACTAGCACCATAACATTTCCAAAGCTGGGGTTTATAGCACCAAGTGGCCCTGAGATATGGGGCCCCAAAAATCAGTTCAGAAAATGTCAAGCACTTTTCTGCAGCAGAGAATGACATTTTCCGAACCAGTTTTGGGGCCCCGTATCTCAGGGCCACTTAGTGCTAGGAACCCAAGCTTTAGATATATTTTGGTACTAGGTCCACTGGGTTAGCATACCAAATTTGGGGTTTCTAGCACTAAGTGGCCCTGAGATACGGGGCCCCAAAGTTGGTTCGGAAAATGACATTTTTTGCTGCAGAAAAGTGCTTGACTCGAGTATAAGTCGAGGGGGGCACTTTCAGTACAAAAAAATGTGCTGAAAAATTCGACTTATACTCGAGTATATACGGTATGTCCCAAGTGGATCAATCCCAAAGGATGGCGGGTACACCACGGGTGAAGGATTGTTCATATGGGGAGCCAAGGGCACCACAAACTGTTTTTTTTTTTTTTCATGTAATGAGCCAAGGAATTGGGTATAATATTGATAACAGATACCACATAAAAAATAAGAGTGGATATTCTTACCGGAACCACTGGACCTGGATGTCAGCGACACCAGGTCAATCAGGCATAGGTAACCGACAGCTCGATGTGGCAGGAGCAGTTCAGAGGGTCCTGAAGTATCCAGCAGAGGAACAGGAGCCGTCAGCGATATCCTCGAGGGTCCGGTGTTCACCCAATGGGGTCACAACAATAGTCAGCCACTGGGCCGTGGATGGCCGGATGGCAGGCTGAAAACTTCTGCAGACTATGACATCTTTAGACCTAGGACACCCGGCAAATGAGCAGCACCTCCTCTTTGCTAAAGAGAGACCTCGCCATGTGGTGTCAGGACTCTGTGCAGGCCAGTCAGGTCTCCACCCCAAGCTCGCTCATCCATGTCTTTCGGGACTTTGCTTTGTGCACTGGTCCAAATCATTTGATGGAGGGAGGATTATGATGTGAGGTTGGTTTTCAGGGGTTGGGCTTGGCCCCTTAGTTCCAGTGAAAGGAACTCTTAAGCCGTCAGCATACCAGGACATTTTGGACATTTTAATGCTCCCAACTTTGCGGGAATAGTTTGGGGATGGCCCCTTCCTGTTTCAACATGACACAGCACCAGTGTACAAAGCAAGGTCCATAAAGACATGGATGAGCAAGTTTGGGGTGTAGGAACTTGACTGGCCTGCACAGAGTCCTGACCCCAACCTGATAGAACACCTTTGGGATGAATTAGAGCAGAGACTACGAGTCAGGCCTTCTCATCCAACATCAGTGCTTGACCTCAGAATTGCGCTTCTGGAAGAATGGTTAAACATTCCCATAGACACTCCTAAAACTTGTGGACAGCCTTCCCAGAAGAGTTGAAGCTGTGATAGCTACAAAGGTCTTTTGGGACGGGATATGCACTGACAGAGATTCGGATTGACGAGCTCACCGCTCGTAGGAGATACACAGAATGTGCATTTACTTCATGTGAGTACATGCTTTTAACTTTAATAAAGACACGATTTGTTCAAAATACTACACTATCTGGTACCCTTCTGTTCTTCCTTATGTTGGCTCTGCTGTCATCGATGCTGATACTGAGGGACTAAAGCACAGGGACCACCGGCTTCGGTCCAGGGACCCCAAAGAGAGACCATCTCCTCCATTTGCTTTCTATGCGGTTGTCCCATTGCCGCAAGGTAAGGGGCCACAGGGCCATCTTTAATATTGACTGGACCCTGTGCACACATTTTCTTGGGCCCCCTCTTCCACGCAATTTCGCTATCCACATGCTTTGAGACATACAATACATAGCAGCTAGACTCAAAATCAGTTTACTGATTCAGATCCGGCAGTGATTGCGATTGGTTGCCAGAGGTTACAGTGTATCATTACTGCTCACTGACTGGCTGCTGGAGGTTACAGCACACATTATGGCTCACTGTTATTTTCTAGAGGTTACAGCACATGACTTCTGCTTGTTGATTGGTTGCTAGAGATTACTGTACATCAATACTGCTCACTGATTGATTACTAGAGGTTACTGAACATCTATACCACTCACTAATTTGTTGTTAGAGGTTACTGCACATTATTACTGCTCACTGATTGGTTGCAAGAGGTTAGTGCAGAGCATTACTGCTTACTGGTTTGTTGCTAAAGGTTACAGCACATCATCTCCTCACTGCCTGCCTGCATATTCACATGCACCAAAATTCACTGTGGCACCATGTTATTTTGAAGAAGGGTTCCACCTCCAATTGACTTACTTCTGCAGAACAGGCTGATGTTAGGCTTAATGACCACAGTTGTAGGCAGGACTTTCAAGCATGCTTCTTTACCACCCCAGTGGGCAGCATTCAGCAGAAGTAATGGTGGATGTGACCTCAGGGGGACATGATATACATCTGAATGCCACCTCTATTTACATATCAATGCCGTGGTCCACGGCTATTTACATATTAATGCCGCCACTATTTACATATCAATGCAGATTAATTCATATAAACACAGGGTTTGCAGAGTCATCTGTACATGGCAATAGGGCAGAGCTGGGCAGCAGCAGCAGAAGTTTTTAACTGAGATATCGGGACACAGCACGGGACTAAAACTTCAAGGGATAAGGGAATTTAAGCTGGGATAGTTGGCAAGTATAAAGCAGCTGCTTTGGGCCCCACTACAATGATGGGGCCCAGGGCAGCTGCCCCTTTTGCCCTTCCTTAAAAACGGTCCTGAGGGGCCATTACCCACCTGTGTGTGTGTTCAAGCACGAAGAGGATACACACTCTCTCTCTTTCGGCACCCCACTGGTTATTTATTGCACACTTGAAGTCCAAAGGATCCCTGAATATTGCACATTAGAGCTGTCACTGGCACATATGTTGGATGTGTTTTAGACTGTGTCTGGACTTTACACTACAATATTTGTGGTCACTATTTTTGGCGTCATCATTTGTGGTTTATGGATATTTGCCACACACTCATTTGCACTGATGCGTTTTTTGCACAATTTCTAATATATTTTATCTTGTTCATTTGTGGTTTATAGATACATGTTACACACTTATTTGCACAGATGCGTTTTTTGCACATTCTTTAAAATATTCATCTTGCTTGTTTTGCACCTTTTACTTATTTATTGTGTTGCACATGTTATTTTAGTATCATACATACATGTGGTATATTTATTATATTTTTTTGTCTGATTTCTTGCTACAATAGGAATGTCCGTTGTACACATATTTATGATTATATCTTATTGTGGACTGCACAGGGGCACATTAGCACTTTAAGCTTTACTTTGCACATATCACAACGACATCATGTGTGTATGAGGCTGGTTCCCTACACACACTGTGCTGTCACAGTTTTCACATAAGGTTGATTTGATACAGGTTAGCTATTTATACACTATACACTGTTGGAATTTATCACAGGACACTGTGCACACAAGCGCATTACCTGTATACCTCATTTATTTGATTTACATTTTCTTATTTCATTGGATTAGCGCAGCACCCATTCCTATAAGTTTTGCACTGCCTATGGGCCCTGTTTGATCCCATTGGGTGTCTGCAGCTGTCCACGTATACCATATTTTCCAAGGTAGCGCAGGAATAAATCCTCTTATTGTATATAATAATTCTTGACATCTATCACATTGCACTTTCAACTTTCACATGAAGGGTCCAATCGGGTCCACCGGTCAGTTTTTCAGGCAGACCTGATTGGACCCTCCATTCTCCTCTATGGAGCGGTAGATGTAAATGGACGTGTGTCTTGGACCCGCCTACCTTTAATTTGACCCAACAAAAACAAAATTGAAGGGGGATCCATTACCCTCTGTCTGGGTGGATGAGGACAAATGCCAGTCGGGTATAAACAGACAGGCGGTACGTTTACATCTGACTGCCCATAGAACAGTGTGGGCTGTGTCTGTGTCTGTGTCTGTGTCTGTGTCTGCTTGAACCTGTTAACCTCTTGCTGTGCTCAGTGGGCGGTGAGTAGCCCTGCTGAGAAAAGTGCAGTCTGTCCCATGTCAAAGGGGCCTCATTGATGTTCTTTGCTCTGTTTGCCCCCCATGTACTCTCTAACTGCCATCATCTCTCTTATTTCCCCTTCTCTGCCCCATCTATCCCTCCTCTATCTCTAGATGGTCCCTATTATGTACATGCAGCAGGCTGTGTAATGGTTACAGTCACACATGATACAGCACCTTACCTTTCTCTGAGGATCCATGCCATTCCTGCTACTGTGCCTGCTGGCCCCTCCCCCTGGTCTCATTCGGCCCCTCCCCCCCTCCTCTCACGTACCGGTACCTCTAGTTCACCAACGAGTATGCTGGAATGGAGGAGGTTCTGGTACCGCCAACATGGGAGGAGATTCTATTGGAGAGAAGCAGCAACTGATCGATGTGCTGAAATGAAAGGCCATCGTCTCTCGTCTGCCTTTCATGTGGGAGGAGGAGGAGGAGGGGCCGCGGAAGCTGGTGGAAGTTAGTGTGGAGGCAGCAGCTGAAGCTCACAGTGCTCGGCGCTGCATGTTACCGGTCTGATGTCTGCTGTGCTGAGCAGGGCGGTGACAGCATAAGCGCTTGAGGGACCGTCGGCTTCAGTACCGCCCCCTAAGGTCGCTGCCTTATGTGATCCGGAGCTGTCAGCTCCTGTCCCCCGCCCCCTGAGCTGGTCTTACATGCTGTCCTGTGATCTCTCTGATGAGTGCATTGTAGACCAGCCGGGATTCGGCACTTTTCTGATGGCGGGGAGATGCTTGCTGCCAGCCTCGGAGGCGGCTCTTTAACTAGGTGGATTAGACGGCCGCGAGCGCGAGGCCCCTGTCCGTGCGAGGCCCTTAGGCGGCAGCCTAATATGCCTAATTAGAGAGCCGCCTCTGAGCACAAAAAGTGATGGGACATCTTTCCAATAGAAATATAAAGTTTCAGTTGAGTGAGGAAGGTTTGACTAAAGTGTTTTTTGTTGGTGTCCTTTCCTTTCTATTCCAGATTTCTGCTCTCCATTTTTTGCAAAGGCATCAGAAAGTCATTAAGTGAGTGAAAAGCTTCCCAGTGGGGTCATAGACAGAAACAAACACCGGACATAAAACTACAACTCTATAGTACTCATTAAAGCGGTATTAAACATTTCTTATATTGCAGCTTACCGATTCTTCAATGTGATGTCTGCATTTGTTTTCTTTGTTAGACTTTCTTTCTTCTATATTCATCTGGTATATTCATTTTTTTTTTACAGCACAAATTCTCCAGCAGAATAAAAAAAAAAACTTTTATCCCAAAAGGGAAAAAAAAAAACAGTTTGCTGTAACTTATTATAAAGTATTAGCTGGAGTTTGGCTTCCATTTGTTAGTGGCTCTGAGTCTCAGGCCCCTTTCACACTGTCGGACACACAGGTCCGCCTGTCAGTTTTGTTGGCAGACCTGAATGGGCGCTCCATGTTAGTCTATGGAGCGACGGATGTCAGCGCTAACATGTCCGCTGACATCCGACCTGGTCCGCTCCGCTAAAATCAGACAGATGGCCCTACGTTCACATCTGTCCATATCGGATCGGGTGAGATCTGCTGTCCGTTTTCGTCTGATCTCTCCATAGTAACCAGCGGCGCTCGACAAGCCCCTCCCCGCTCAGTGAGCAGAGAGGGACCTGTCATCCGCCGGCTCAGCAGAGATCAAGGGAGAGATCTCCCGCTGAGCTGGCGGACTCCGTGGCAGGGGATCCGCCTCGTGAGAATGAAGCCTAATACATTTAACACTACCCTATTTAACACTATCAGTTCTCCAGTCATATCTAGGAAGTAATTTTTTCCCAATAATTGTCACAATCATTTAGCCGACTTTTTAATAAATCTGACCTGAGAAGTCTTCCTAGATCATTAACACAAAGCTGGCTACACATTATACAATATTCTTGTTCAATGTTCCTTTAGATTTACTAAAAACAGATAATATGAGGTCAGACCTAAACACTTTCAAATTGTATTCAATCAGACAGGCCCTTGCACTACATAGTTTAAGGTAAATCTAAAGGAAATCGAACAACAAATTGTATAATGTGTAGGCAGCTTTCCTGGATATAGAGTTCTCCTTTCAATCGATCCCCCTGTTTATAAATGGAGTGCCGCTCCCTCACCTTTCACTGGTGACCTTCCTATCCAGATTTCTATAGAAAGTCCCCACAATGAACGCTCCACTCTGGTCTCCTTCAGGTCATACGTTGTATTGTGTCTCCAGAAACCCAAATCTCTGATCATCTTCTATTAGAATGGGACAAGATCCGGCACGGCTGCTGCACATAACCAGAGGAGTGCAAACCAATCCAATCCCTCAGTGTACATACATCAACCAATCTCATCGTATCATTGTACTATATCAAACCATGTGTTAACTCTGATCACAATATCACATCGGGCAGCACACAGTCCTTTATAGAAGTTAGAAAATGTTTCCTAAGCCATTGGATATGTTTAGCACCTCAATGAATTTACACATAATCTCCAAACCTGGAAACCATTTTATTCCCATCATCACCCCCCCGGTGTCTGAAAGTTTTTTTATACTGAGTTCAATAAATTTTTATTTCATTTTTGGGGGAAAAAAAAAAATATATATATATATATACAGCAACATGACATGGCAAATACAGAGTAATGGGATGATAACAGTGCGATCAGCACACAACAAAACATTTGGTACCAACATAATATACATTTTATTATCTGAAGAAATCGCCCAGATCTGTGATTGGTGCAATTTTCACATTCTATAATTCAAATTTCTATGGAACGTTCCAATGATCTCAGATAGAATAATCCGACAGTAAAATCTGTTATCTCTTCCTCCGGGAACATCGATCAACGCTCCTCTGAATTGTCTGGCAGTTTATCTGACCAAAAATAATAAATACATTAGAAATATGAATGTCACATTTCTTCTAGTCTTTTCTTTTACTTCACAATACAGAATCCGCCCTGTTAGAGAATGGTTGCTATAGAGATCAATGAAAAATCTACAGAACAAGTATTTTCTGGGCTGAGAACGCAGAAAGAGCTCAGACTATATTTCTTTGAAATACTCATAAAAAAAAAAACATTACTAGCCAATGAAGGAAACGCCCACAGCTCTGACTGGCTCAGATTTCAAATTGCTGCTTTCAAATTTGCCGCCCGAATTGTGAAGAACGTTACAGAGAAATAATCAGCGCTATTATACCGCCAAATCCGACACTGAGATCATCAGATGAGACATTTATCCGAGAAATATCATCAATGCTTTATTTGCATTGATTAGTCCGGAATAAATACAAATGGAATTTAAAGATTATGGAATAATGTAAAACATTTTGATATGTTCTCTTTTATTCCAAGTCCTCAGAATACAGAATACTAAATGGAAAAATATATAGATTTAATATAATAGAATTGCATGTGTATATATATATATATATCAGATTGCACATATTTTGCTCTTCCTATATAAATATCGGGAAATATGACATTATTGGTAGAAATAGGTAATAATGATGACATGCCATACAAATATGTACAATTAATCAATAAAGATAAATATGATGTTGTGCTTCTGATGAATTTCCATTCAGGAAAATATTGAAAAGCTTCTAAATAACTGAAATTCTTTGCAGTGTAAAGAAATGACTAGACCCCGCCCCTTCTCCTACTGTCTCCCATCAGGTCCGCTCATCCTTACACCCAGGAAACTGAGATGTGAGAAGCAATGTGTTTCTTTGTTTCCTTTTCAAAATAATGTTTTATAAACATGAGATTACTATGAACAATTGAAGCTGCTGATTGTGTTTATGTTATAAAAGATTCATGTTTTCCGTGTAATCTCCAGGTGTAAATAGAAAAGCATTGAGAAGAAGGAATGAACTAATCTTCTGGCAATGTATTGCTGTTGCATTAATGTTTCTGAATACAACAGAATATTTAGGAGCCTCATAAAGGAATGAAATTCTCTATTCGATCATTTAGACCCTGGAGAGGCGGACTTATCGTGATGTCAGGACACGCCCTCCTCCAACCCCTCCCACCTATCCCCCATCAGGTCCGCTCAGGCTGTATATAAGGAGGCGGCTGTGTGCAGTTTCTTTACTGTTCGTCTGAATATTGAAGATCTCGGAGATGTCTGGTCGCGGTAAAGGAGGGAAGGGTCTGGGGAAAGGAGGCGCCAAGCGGCACAGGAAGGTGCTCCGGGACAACATCCAGGGCATCACCAAACCCGCCATCCGACGTTTGGCCCGCAGAGGGGGTGTCAAGCGCATCTCCGGACTCATCTATGAGGAGACCCGCGGAGTGCTGAAGGTTTTCCTGGAGAATGTCATCCGCGATGCCGTCACCTACACCGAGCACGCCAAGAGGAAGACCGTCACCGCCATGGATGTCGTCTATGCTCTCAAACGCCAGGGGCGCACTCTCTACGGATTCGGAGGATAAACCCTCATAGACACCTACCCACTTCATCTACACAAAGGTCCTTCTCAGGGCCACCTACCTTCTCATACAAAGATCTATATACCGCATCCATCTCCAAAAATCACTACATCATCCTGAGTGCTGATTGTACAATCTATTTATAGATCCAATTTCTACCCAATTGGATAAATTTAGTTGTGTTCTTACGTAGCTTTAGTAAAAAGCATCGAACAGTGTATGGTCAGACATCGCACGTGTACTTGGAGATTACACGGAGAACAAAAGTATTTAACGCTTCATAACAAACACCCGTTTTCAATTTTTCATATTTATAAAGATTATTTTGATAAAGAAACCTGGAAATCTCCCCCCCCCCCACACATCTCTCCTTCCTGGGTGTAAAGCTGAGCGGACCCGATTGGAGACCTGAAAAGGGGCGGGGTCTATTTATTGCACTGCAGAGAATTTAATTTATTTAGAAGCTTTTAAATATTTTGCTGCATGGAAACGGATGTAATTCATCAGAAGCGCAATATTTTCTTTGATTCATAGTACATATTTTTCTGGCATGTCATGATGATTATATATTTGTATCTTTTTTTTTCCACTTAGTTACATAATCCTATGTAGATCTGATTATGTATTTTGTATTGTACATTTATGTATCTGGCAGCGTCATGATTTCTACCAGTCCATTCATATATATATATATATTTTTTATTATTATTCTGGTTGTAATATGGATGAAATCCGTTATTGCTACATTTGATAGAGGCCAGTCCCATGATCCTATACAGATCTGATGACAAACCTATTCTTCCTTTATTACGGTTTTCTAATTCTTTTTCGGAGATTACACAGAGAAGACAAATCACCAGTTACTATTGTTAGTAACAATTTCATATTCATAAAAGGATTACTAGAGAAAAGGGGAAAAAGTCGCATTTATGTTTCTAAGATAAAGCCATTCAATACTCTGCAGATAATTACTAGAAACATTGTTAACAATTTGCTGATTTCTAGTTACAAAGTGGATACCGATCTGTTTGTTTTATTGATTCATTGTACAAATGTATCTGGTAATGTCATGATTTCTACCAGTCCTTTCACTTTTTATAAATCTAGTAACAGAGAAAAACACACTTTACATGATTCAACAATCTTCTGAATCAATTTCTATTCCAGACTAATCGATGAATCTGCTTGAAAATAAAGCGCCAATTATATTTCTCGGATCAATGTCTCATCGGATTTGGCGGTATAATAGGGCTGATTATTTGTCTGTAACGTTCTAAAGAATTCAGGCGGGCACATTTGAAATCTGAGCCAATCAGAGCTGTGGGCGTTTCCTTCTTGGGCCAATAATGTTTATGGTGAGGAATCCAAAGAAATGTGTTCTGAGATCTTTCTCCGTTTTCAGCCCAGAAAATACTTGTTCTGTAGACTTTTCATTGATCTCTATAGAAAACATTCTCTATGATTCTGTAGTACAAACCCCCTGAAACATAATATTTCAGTGCGTTTATTAAGTGCCTGGAATGTTCCCCGGAAGAATTGACATTTTGTATCGTTCAATTTCTGTGTCAGATTAGCCGATCTGTGATGATTGTAAGGTTCTATTAAAAACGAAGCCAATCCGTTCCATACCCCGCCCGCCATAATAGGACAATTCTGAGATCTGTGTTCCTGATCAGTTGGGGGGATGATTGTTTTGGTATATAATGAATGATTTCTGATCTGTAATACATTCAGCAGAACTAACGTTTGAAGGACAATGACTATCAGTCCATGTAAGATGAGCAGATCCCCCAATAATACATTTCAGGCTCTTTCTATGTAGTAATTGTTCTCCCTGTACAAGTCTCCTGTATTAGAAGTGTGAATAAATAAGAATGTATTTCCTGTGTAAAGCTATGAAGACAATTGAGGGCTCATTCCATGCGATGTGGTAGACACAATGAGGTATGTGTGTGGGCTCTTTGTAGAGAGATGTGGGTGGCTCTGAGAAGAGCCTTTGTGTTGTAAATGAATGGATTTGGGACTAGAAAGGAGTTGTTGGGATTACTTGGATTTGGCGGCGGCCTTGTGGCTCTCGGTCTTCTTGGGCAGCAGCACGGCCTGGATGTTGGGCAGGACTCCTCCCTGGGCGATGGTGACGCCGCCCAGCAGCTTGTTGAGCTCCTCGTCGTTGCGGACGGCCAGCTGGAGGTGTCGGGGGATGATGCGGGTCTTCTTGTTGTCGCGGGCGGCGTTGCCGGCCAGCTCGAGGATCTCAGCCGTCAGATACTCGAGGACGGCGGCCAGATAGACGGGAGCTCCGGCCCCGACCCGCTCGGCATAGTTCCCCTTCCTGAGCAGACGGTGAACACGACCGACTGGGAACTGCAGACCAGCCCGGGATGATCGGGTCTTGGCCTTAGCCCGAACCTTGCCTCCTTGTTTTCCGCGGCCAGACATTGTGAGATTTCTGTGTCGTTACTCTGACAAAGATAACCAACGTCTCGCGTCTCCTTCTATTTATACCGTCAATGCTCTGACGTCACACACTGTGATTGGTTACTTTTCAAGCCAGCCAATAGTGTTCTGACTTCATTCTACACCAATCAGTAAACAAGGAAGGAAAACATTCCACTCCTCCCCATCACATGACTGAATCCTCCAATAGAAGAGTGAGGAGGGAGGAGACTCATCTGCATAGGACGCCTATAAAATTAGCACATGAGGGCGGCTCCAGCACACATTCTCTACACACAGCGGAGGAGATCACATTAATCCTGATCATGCCTGAACCAGCCAAGTCCGCCCCGGCGCCCAAGAAGGGCTCCAAGAAAGCCGTGACCAAGAGCCAGAAGAAGGACGGCAAGAAGCGGAGGAAGAGCAGGAAGGAGAGTTATGCCATCTACGTGTACAAGGTGCTCAAGCAGGTCCACCCCGACACCGGCATCTCGTCCAAGGCCATGGGCATCATGAACTCCTTCGTCAATGACATCTTCGAGCGCATCTCCGGCGAAGCTTCCCGCCTGGCTCATTACAACAAGCGCCGCACCATCACCTCCCGGGAGATCCAGACCGCCGTCCGCCTCCTCCTGCCCGGAGAGCTGGCCAAGCACGCCGTCTCCGAGGGCACCAAGGCCGTCACCAAGTACACCAGCGCCAAGTAATCCCCCATCCCCCCCCATCATCCCAACACAAGACACAAAGGCTCTTCTAAGAGCCACCCACCATTTCCATCAATGAGCTCTCATCACATTTTACCGCAATTTATTAATTCTAAATACATTACATGAAGAATAAACCGATTATGACAATTTTTGTACAATCTGATGAAGTTGTAAGAGATCCATCCCAATACAAGCTGGTGTTGCAGATTCCCTTTATTCAGGAATTCCTGACATTTTATTTCCACCTAGACCCAGTCTGTACAATGAATATTGGAGGATCTGATTTGTACAACAATATTGTCGGCTAGTGGGAACAAACCATCCAATCGCATTGTATATCTTCCCCGATCTCCGTATAGAAGCATGGATTTTTATAACCACTAGGTGTCAGTGTTGCGCTTCCTTAGAGAATACATGGGACCTTTTCTTCCCGCAAATTGAAAGCGGATATTTATGTATATAAGAATGACACATATATAATCTTCTATTGTATACATCATTTTCACCTACACGTTTACTTTCTGTTTTATGTAAGACTGCACAAAGCATGCTAATGTCTGGAGACACATCTATAGGGGGATGCTTATATTCTCGGAATAGTTTAGGGATCATCTGCTTAGAATCATTACTTCTACATCACATTGTGTTTGATTCAAATGTGTCATATAGCATCTATTTTCTTTATGGGAGTCCAACCATTATACATAGTCATCTCCTCACCTTAGATCGGGGGAGGGGGAGAGACGGTTCGGATCATCAGCTGGACATACATTGGCTTTCCTGGTCTGTATCTATTTATATAGCTGTGTGTGTATTTTCTCTAATAAAGAGTATTTGGTATATTTCAGGTGCCTCAGATTACAGGGAGCATTGTCCCCTTTTATCCCTCCTCTGTCATCTAATTTACTGAGATATCGGCAAACATAATCCAATCTCAATGTTTCTAATTCTTACACTGAGATGGAGTCTCTCATTTTTGATTATAAAAACATTTCTTTAGATTGTAAGCTCCATGAGCAGGGTCCTCCTTTTTCTTTTGTATTGAACTGTATTGTGATTGTACTGTCCCCCTTTTATTGTAAAGAGCTGTGTAAACTGCTGGCACTATATATATCCTCTATGATATTCATGTTATTAATAATAATTCGTGTTAAAGTCGTACAGAGCAGCGCCAAGCAAATCCCCAACACCCCCATCATCCCAACAGGACACAATGGTTCTTGTAAAAGCGACTCCCACACACCATATCAGAGCTGTGATTTCATTGTAAAGTTAACATGACGAAGATATCATGAGAAATATGGTCCAAAGAATGTTTTTAGTGAATTATCTGACAAAATCTTTATGTAAATTCATCTGATTGATTATGAAGTCTAGATGTCGCCCTGTGTTCATTCCCTCAAATTCCCCGGTATGACTTCTAATTCTGTTCCCAAAGATCACGTTGTAATCACCTATTTGTCTTATAAGGGGGATTCGGAAAGAAAACAATGAAATCTTATTATAGCGCTTCCTAAATCCCCGCACAGAAGTCATTTATCTTGTCACCAGCAGGTGTCAGTGTTGTTCTTCCATAGAGAATACATTGGAGCAGTTTAGTTGAATTGTATCCACATGGATCTGATAGAAACCAATGAGAACAGCGACCGATCCCAGATGTGTCCGGAGCAGGGAGGACAATGCTGGGGGGACGCGATTCATTGTCTGCTCAGCGATCTGTCCCTCCATGTTAGTACAGAATTGTGCCGGATGAAACAAGCTGTACAAGTCACCTTTCTACTTGTTATTCACTAAAGAACGGAATAATCCGATCAGTGAGATCGGAGGAGGATTTTCTGTATTATGGAGACGAGCATTCCAATGTCAGAGCTCCTGATTCTTAGAAGAGTCTCTAATCATTGCTTATAAAAATGGGTCTGAATAATATTTTCTCTTTTTGGTAATATGGAGATCTTGTATGATGTGGAGGAACTCCCCTCCCCCACCCCACCCAAAGAAGGTAACTCTACTAACACAGATAACGGGCAGATCTTGGCGGGCATTTTAAAAATACCGCTTTTTTAAAGTAAACCAATCATGAAAAGGGGTGTGAGTTAGTTGTCCAATCAGAAGACAGTGATGTGTATAAATAGACGCCGCACAGCCCGTGTTCTCACACTTGTGTTCCTTCTGGAGATTGGAAGCATTGATCAGCCATGGCAAGAACCAAGCAGACCGCTCGTAAGTCCACCGGAGGGAAAGCTCCCCGCAAGCAGCTGGCCACCAAAGCCGCCCGCAAGAGCGCCCCGGCCACCGGCGGAGTCAAGAAGCCTCACCGCTACAGGCCTGGCACCGTGGCTCTCCGAGAGATCCGCCGCTACCAGAAATCCACCGAGCTGCTCATCCGCAAGCTGCCCTTCCAGCGCCTCGTCCGAGAGATCGCCCAGGACTTCAAGACCGACCTGCGCTTCCAGAGCTCCGCCGTCATGGCTCTGCAGGAAGCCTCCGAGGCTTATCTCGTAGGACTCTTCGAGGACACCAACCTCTGCGCCATCCATGCCAAGAGGGTCACCATCATGCCCAAAGACATCCAGCTGGCACGCCGCATCCGCGGAGAGAGGGCCTAATACACCCCCCGACCAACATCCCCATCACACAACACAAAGGCTCTTCTCAGAGCCACCACATCCTCCTCACAAAGAGCTCCATACTATCTCATCACCACTACATCATACAAATACTTCCCAAAACCTTCCTGTGAACAGATTGTACAATCTTTGTGTCTCTACTTCACATTCTCTCACACAAGACAAATCATTACATTTTCTAGAAACCCGACAATTTCTTATTCCAAGTAACAAGAGAATGTTTGTCAAGTCATTAGAGATCTGAAGATGGATCCGATTATTACATGTGATTGGGGGGTAAATCTTACACAGCCCACATGGACACGTCACTATGGGGGGCTCAGGGATGTCCTCTACTACCTCCTCCCATACTACAACCCTCATCACCGGAGATCAGACATCTCTGCCGGGGCGGCTCACACTACAGGGAGGAATACATCCGGGACTGGAGAGGAAAACAATTCATCTGGAAATTCATTCATTATCGCCCATCTGGGGGATCAACGGTTGCTGCAAATATGTTAAAATGTTGGCGGACAATTTATGTCCGGCTACAACCAATCCGAATTAGCCCGCTTTATCTGACGGCCAATAGGAGGGTCATAAGATTAGATACCGAGCCGGAAAAACAAATGTTTCCTCAAAGTCACATCGGGATGTGAAGTGTATATAGAACTATGAATATGTAATTAATGTTTAGAAAAGACTCCATTCTCCTCATACCACAGGAGTCTTGTAGCCGATCATTAGAACGATTCTCCTTATAACGAACGCATTCGAGAATGAAATAAGTGAATACAATATTAATCGGCTGTCCCGCAGCCAATCAGCGCTCATATCTGATTTGTGTCCCCTATTAGATCTTCTGTAGTGGAGGAGATGACATGCGGAGCGCTGTGTGCCATTAGCGATGTGGGTATGTGTAGGTAGGTGTGGTTCTGTTAGGAGGTGGGTGTAGGTAGGTAGGTGTAACTCTGTTAGGAGGTGGTGGGTGTAGGTAGGTAGGTGTGGCTCTTTTAGGAGGAAGTGGGTGTAAGTAGGTAAGTGTAGCTCTGTTAGGAGGAGGTAGGTGGCTCTGAGAAGAGCCTTTGGGGGGTGGAGATGAAGGAGTTATCCGCCTTTATTTCTTCTTCGGAGCGGCCTTCTTGGGCTTGGCTGCTGTCTTGGGTTTAGCCGCCTTCTTAGCCGGACTCTTGGCGGCTTTTTTCGGCTTGGCTGCAGCTTTGGGCTTCTTGGGGCTCTTTGTCGCCTTCTTGGCGGGAGAAGCTGCAGCCTTTGCCGGTTTCTTGGCGGCCTTCTTGGGGCTCTTGGCTGCTTTGCTGGGGACTTTCTTCTTGGGGGACTTGGCTGGCTTCTTGGCCGCAGGTTTCTTGGGCTTGGCCGCAGCCGATGGCTTCTTCTTGGTGACTTTCTTGGCCTTGTCGCCCTCTTGCTGCTTCTTGTTGATCTTGAAGGATCCGGAGGCTCCATGTCCTTTGACCTGGACGAGGCTCCCCTTAGTCACCAGCGCCCTGATGGCGATCTTGAGGCGGCTGTTGTTCTTGTCCACATCGTATCCTCCGGCGGCCAGGAGCTTCTTGAGGGCGGCCAGGGAGACCCCGCTGCGCTCCTTGGAAGCGGCCACGGCTGTGACGATGAGGTCGGACACGCTGGGACCGGACGGCTTCTTGCTGCCTTTCTTGGCTCCTCCGGCTGCCGCCTTCTTAGTCGCCTTCTTCTTGGCGGCGGGCTCCGCTGGAGGAGCGGCGGCTGGGGCGCTCTCAGTCTCCGTCATGATTCTCAACAAAGGGTTACACAACCTACATAATACAATGGTCCTATCACTCTGGCTTTATACTGTACGATCCTCATTTCTATTGGTTGGGACACAACATGCTGTCTACACTGCTATTGGCTACACGTTAGACACGCCCACCCACTGTCACTCCAGTGCTGGGGAATCTTCTCTCTTGTTGTGTTTCCCTGGCAGAGAGAAAAACGATTTGTATCTAATATATGACAATGTACGATCTTCATCGGGGACCCGATCTGCTCACTGGACTGTCACTTATAGATCTGTCACTTACCGCTCTCATGATCTGCTCAGGAGGCTGAACACAGAGGCTACAAACACATCCATCCTCCTGAGTGTGTGTCCCATTCTTCCTTCTACCTGCTTTTCTACACACATTCTCATCAGAAAACAATCTTCTCACATCTCCCACTACAATCATCTTCACATTAGATGAGTGAAGAGTGAAGATCAGGAAACATTTCCCTCTAATACAGAACTCTGCTCATCTATAGCTGAGTAGAAGGAGCCTGGAACAAAAACATCAACCGGAGACCTGAGATCCTTGTGTGATGTGATGGGGGAGAATGTTAGAGATACAAAGGTGTCATCTGATGAGGACATGTCATATTTCATGTACTATTTATCAATCTTTCCTCATTATGACAACTGTAAGTTTGTAGCCACTGCACACAGCAGACTAGTAAGTCGTTTATTCTGGTGGTGATGTATCATTATTTGCTCATCAATCATTATGATAAATATATTGCCATTCAAATACTCTGAGTAAGTTTATTGCTGTATAAAGAAGAAAAAAACTAAAAACAAAATCAATTATATACATATATAGATCTATCTATCTATCTATCTATCTATCTATCTATCTATCTATCTATCTATCTATCTATCTATCTGTCTGTCTGTCTGTCTGTCTGTCTGTCTGTCTGTCTGTCTGTCTGTCTGTCTGTCTGTCTATCTGTCTATCTATCTCCCAAAGTTCAGTTCAGTAATCATTACTTTGTGGCAAATTCCATTACAGTCTATGGTGGGTCAAATCTCAATAGTAAATCTTGGTCATCATTTGTAGTGATAGATTACCGGTACTTTCTAGGACAGGGGTCTCCCAACTTCCTACCCAAAGGTCCAGTTTACTATTCTGCAGACTTTTTGAAGGGGGGGGCACATTGTTGGTGTTAGTGGAAGAATAGTGTCCCATCATTGGTTTCAATGGAAAGAATTATGCCCCTGCATTATATGTATGGTGTCAGTGGGAGGAATGGTGACTCAACATTGGTGTCAGTAGAAGGAATAGAAACCTATCATTGGTGTCAATGGCAGGAATTATGCCCCTATTGGTATTGTCAGTGGGAATAGCTCTCCATCATTGGTGTCAGTTAGAGAAATAGTGCCCCATCATTTGTGTCAGTGGGATGAATAGTGTCCCATCATTTGTGTCAGTGGGAGGAATAGTGCCCCATCATTGGTTTCATTGGGAGCAATAGTACCCCATTATTGGTATCAGTGGGAGAAATAGTGTTCCGTCATTGGTATTAGTGGGAGGAATAGTGTCCCATTATTGAGGGTCACTGTAAATAGTAGTGTCCCATCATTGGTGTCATTGGAAATAATAGTGCCCTATCATTGGTTTCATGAATAGTGTGCAATCATTGGTGTCCATGGGAGGAAAAGTGCCCCATTCAGGGAAGTCATCAGAATTTTTTTGGGCCCCTTACACAGCTTTAGGCTTGTGCGCCCCCCCCCCCCCTCCCCGGGCCTGACCACCAACATTCCCCAGTGTCCGCTCACTGTCTGTCCCACCAAATCCGCCCACTGGCCATCCCACAAAGGCCTATCCCATGTCCTCCTCCTTCTCCATCCCATGTCCTCCTCATCCTCCTGCAATCCCATCTCCTCCATCCCATGCACTCCTTTCTCAAGTCCCATCTCCTCCATCCCACATCCTCCTCCTTCTCCAGTCCCATCTCTTCCATTCCACATCCTCATTCTCCTGCAGTCTTATCTCCTTCATCCCATGTACTCCTACTCCAGTCACATCTGATCCATCCCACACCCTCCCCCAGTTCCATTTCCTCCATCCCATGTTCCCCCCTCCTCCTCCAGTCCCATCTCCTCCATCCCATTCCTTCTCCAGTCCCATCTCCTCCATCCCATTCCTTCTCCAGTCCCATCTCCTCCATCCCATTCCTTATCCAGTCCAATCTCCTCCATCCCACGTACTCTTACTTCAGTCCCATCTCCTCCATCCATTGAGCCGAGGGAAGAGGCCGCATTGGAAGCTGCTTTGCCAGACAAAGTACCCTGAGCCTGGGTGAGAGAGGATGAGGAGGATGAGGACGGCTTGGTCATCCACTCAACCAAGTCTTCTGCATTTTGCGGCTTAACAGCTGCCGAAAAAAAGGCCAAGCGTGTCCCACGGCCACGTGCTGATGAGGATGCACCGTTTCCACAACCAGCACTGTTGCCTCTAGACACAGAGCCTGCTTGCCCTCTTTTATTGGCTTTTGACTGTCTGCCTCTCCTTGTTGGCCTTCCAGACATACTAATGGCCTGCAGGGAGATGTAGCTGCACAAAACTGGGATGTATACAGTATATATACCGATTATACTGCAGCAAGCAGAATCAACTCCCTGCCTGTAGTATTATTAGTATGAGAACACCTGCACTTGTCTTCAGGTAGCTATACTGTAGGTGCAACTGTGCAGAGTGCACAGTACAGTAACTGGAAATACTTCAAGAGCCTACACAAGCACCTGGCTTCAGCTAGCTACACTGTAGGTGCAACTGTGCAGGGTACACAGTACAGTAACTGGAAATACGTCAAGAGCCTACACAAGCACCTGGCTTCTGGTAGCTATACTGTAGATGCAACTGTGCAGGGTACACAGTACAGTAACTGGAAATACGTCAAGAGCCTACAAAAGCACTGGGCTTCAGGTAGCTTTGCTGTAGGTGCAACTGTGCAGGGAACACAGTACAGTAACTGGAAATACTTCAAGAGCCTACACGAGCACCTGGCTTCAGCTAGCTACACTGTAGGTGCAACTGTGCAGGGTACACAGTACACTAGCTGGAAATACTGTAAAAACACCAGCCTGCCTGAAAATCCTCTGGGTTACTGGGTCTTGAGGATGGATCACTGGCCAGAGCTTGCACAGTATGCATTTGAGCTACTGGCCTGTCCTGCATCCAGCATTCTTTCGGAACGCACATTCAGTGCTGTTGGAGGCTTTGTAACCGATCACAAGGTGCACCTGTCCACCAAATTGGTTGATCGGCTGACCTTCATAAAAAATGAATCAGTCTTGGATCACCAGCTACCAAGCACCTGATGCTGATGTAACTGATTGAACTGATTTTTTTTTTAATGTGAGATCCCTTCAAGACTGCCTATGCTGATGCTGAGTGACTATCCTGTTATGCTGAGTGACAATCCTCTTCCTCCTCAATTTTCATGCTGATAGCTTGTAAGAATATTTTTGGTTCTGGGCCCCGCCACAAGTGACCAAGGCCCAATTTTTCTGCCCCTATTTAACAGGGGCGTATAATTACAATTTTTGATGCAATACTTTGCAGCAGGGCTCATTCCTACGTTCCAACTATAGCATCTGTGAGGGGTTACAGTGTTGTGGCACCAGTGCCTAAGTCCCAATTTTTCTGCCCCTGTTCAACAATGGCATGTAATTACAATTCTTGATCTAATATTTCACAGCAGGGCCCGTTCCTGCGCCCACCAAGAGCAACTGTGAGGACTTACAGTGTTGTGGCAACACCAACACCTAAGGCCCCAATTTCTGCAGAGTATATAGGGCAGGCCCCTACTTTCAAACATCCAACTTACAAACGACTCCTACTTGCAAACGGAAGGAGACAACAGGAAGTGAGATGAAATCTACCCCTAGGAAGGGAAATTCTCTCCTGTAATGCCCTGTACACACGGTCAGACATTGATCGGACATTCCGACAACAAAATCCTAGGATTTTTTCCGACGGATGTTGGCTCAAACTTGTCTTGCATGCACACGGTCACACAAAGTTGTCAGAAAATCCGATCATTCTGTACGCGGTGATGTAAAACACGTACATCGGGACTATAAACGGGGCAGTAGCCAATAGCTTTCATCTCTTTATTTATTCTGAGCATGCGTGGCACTTTGTGCGTCGGATTTGTGTACACACGATCGGAAATTCCGACAACTTTTGATTTTGAACGTTTGCGTCCCATAGACTTTAATAGGGTTCTAAAGTTTGCGCAAACTTTCGGTCCGTTCGCAGGTTCTGATGCGAACCGAACCGGGGGTGTTCAGCTCATCCCTAACCATGAACAGAGGAGAATACATGCCCTTGCCTTGTTCGCCTTCTGGAGGAGGAATGGCTGAACCTTGTTCCAATAAAGAGCTTACGTAAGCTAACAGGATTTGTTGTTATTTCTTCTGAACCTGGAAGAGTTGTAGGCATAAGTCTGAGCCTGGGGGTGCTGTTGAAGACCCAGGTGTGACCCACAGAGACCGTTTTGATTGGGCCTTTGGTGGTGTTGGTGGTGGTGTTGCCACAATACTGTAAGCCCTCACAGTTACTCTTGGTGGGTGCTGGAACGGGCCCTGCTGTCAAATATTAGATCAAGAATTCTAATTACATGTCCCTGTTGAACAGGGGCAGAAAAATTGGGCCTTTAGTGCTGGTGCCACAACACTGTAAGTCCTCACAGTTACTCTTGGTGGGCGAAGTAACGGGCCCTGCTGTAAAATATTAGATCAAGAATTGTAATTAAAAAATACAAAAATTGGGCCTTAGGCACTGGTGCCACAACACTGCAACCCCTCACAAACACTCTAGTTGGAGCGCAGGAACGAGCTCTGCTGCAAAGTATTGCATCAAACATTGTAATTACACGCCCCTGTTAAACAGGGACAGAAAAATTGGGCCTTAGCCACTGGTGGCAGCGCCCAGAACCAAAAATATTCTTACAAGCTATCAGCATGATCATTGAGGAGGAAGAGGATAGTTACTCAGCATAACAGGATAGTCACTCAGCATTAGCATAGGGAGTCTTGAAGGAATCTGACATTTCAAAAAAAAAATATTCGGTTACATCAGCATCAGGTGCTTGGTATCTGGTGGTGATCCAAGACTGATTCATTTTTATGAAGGTCAGTCGATCGACCAAGTCGGTGGACAGGTGCACCCTGTGATCGGTTACAAAGCCTCCAGCAGTACTGAATGTGCGTTCCGAAAGAACGCTGGATGCAGGACAGGCCAGGAGCTCAATTGCATACTGTGCAAGCTCTGGCCAGTGATCCATCCTCAAGACCCAGTAACCAGAGGATTTTCAGTGGGAAAGGTGTCCAAGTCAGATCTTGCCCCTAGGTATTCCTGCACCATGTAAAACAGACACTGGCGATGGTTGCTGGAACTGATCATACCTTGGGGCTGCGGACTAAAAAATTGTCTGAACGCGGAGATGGCTGCTTAAACAGGAGGCTCCCGCACTCGGAGGACGAAAAACGCCGTATTTGGGGTCTTAAAACCACTTACCCATGATGGGAAAGCCCAACAGAAGCACCTCGACACCCAGTACACAAAAAGATCCGGGCACGCAGATCAGCGGTAACATCCCCGAGATATTCCGGACCAGACAAGCGGCGCAACTCGATGCTTCACAGGCCGCGCAGGCCTCACACGCTTCACAGGCCTCATCCCCGGACTCAATTAGAAGCACCGCGGATCCGATTATGGACGAAGACGACCCCGGAACCCCTCTCCCAAGCCAACTTGACCTGCAAAGAGACCTCCAAAGAGTCGCCCTGGACATCAAACACACCATGATGTCGGCGATTTCAGATCTCAAGGCGGACATTCACTCCATGAACGATCGGATCGCAGAAGTGGAAGAAAACGCCCGTACACAAGCTACCGCTATCAGGCAAGTACAGAAAACATATGATTCACATCTACCGCATTTATTTGAGCTCCATAGACAAGTGGAGGACCTGGACAATAGGGGACGCAGACATAACGTGAGAGTGAGGGGGGTCCCTGAAGGAGTCGACCAGGCCGCACTACAACACACAGTGTGCTCCATTTTTAATGATTTGTTGGGGCGACCAGCAGACTCCCCCATAGAAATGGAACGCATACACCGCGCATTGAGACCCCCTCCCCGTGATAATGAACCACCCAGGGACATTGTCTGCTGTATCGTCAACTTCCACTTAAAGGAGGAGATTCTTAAAAAAGCAAGAGATAGAGGCCGCATACTATTCAATGGTACTGAAGTGAAATTATTTCAGGACTTATCTCAAATCACTCTACAGAACAGACGCACCCTGCGCCCCCTGCTGGAAGTTTTTCGCTCGCACAACATCCAATACAGATGGAAATTCCCATTCTGCCTGTCGGCATCCACTAGGGGTCGCACAGCTTTTCTTAGAACCCCAGAAGATCTACCCACCTTCTGCGAACAAATGGACATTCCTCAGATGGATATACCTGAGTGGCATGCTTTCTACTTCCCTACGGATCCATGGAAGCCAGTCGCATACAACTCATCTCCCAAGGCCCAAAGACAACGCTCCAGACGCCGCAGACTGGACCCCACATCACCTGGAGATCGCCAATCCCGCCGAGACCTCCCAGCCCGCAGTCCAGGCCTGGCAGACACTCCTCGTCGGAACTACTAGAAGACACCACCCTTGTACTGACCATACTGTTTTTACACAGTGAATCTAACTCTTCCTCCCGTCTGGAACAATACCTATCCCCCTCCCCCGGTTATCTTTTTATTTTTTTCTTCCCTATGTTTTTCTCTCCCTTTTCATTTAGCTGAAGGAGCAACACCAGTCTCTTCAAGAACTAATGCTGAAAATCCCTCGCTTAGATAAGAGACGCATATACATGACCCTGGCAGATATACCACCATCTCACCTGGATCTGTGAGTAACGCCTCGGCCAGATGTGGCAGACTTGGTTTCCTTTTCAGTCACATCCCTAACACCAATGCCAGGTTTGCACTTACCTTGGTTAAAACACCTACGAGCCAATCAGACCGCTCTCTTATACTTACAGCAAAGGGCTCTATTTCTATTCTTAGTTATGTTGCGTTCGCTTGCTTGTTTTAAATGTTTTAAATGGTTAACATTGTTCGTGTAAGACAAATGGTGGGAGCCTGGATTCTTACACTCATTGGTATCACACAATTTAGTGTATGGGCGACCTACAATCGCCAGACTTGCAACTAATTCTCCCCTCCAACGGTATCCCATACCTCGCCTATGATCTATACACCTATGTTAAGCTCTCTACTATCACTGGCATGTAAGGAAATGATGCCAACCCATCCCAATGACAGTAAACCCATATTAACACTAAACTCTGCATCACCCAAGCATTTTATTATACTTGGAACGGGAATCCAGGCTCCCACAATAGCAGATATATCTCCGAAGAGGGGGAACAGCAGAAAGTTCAATTTGCAGAGAAAAATTAAGAAAAACCTATTTACAGCAAAACACAGGAGAATATGAGCAGCAGTTTCTCTTTCCCTCTCTAATGGTTAAACCCCCAAGAGATCAGGCTACCATAGATGGCTGTTATTGATTACCTGATACATGTTTATTATGTTTTGAGAGGAGAATTCGTCTTTTCTTCTTTTTTTTTCTTCCCCTTTTTTTTTTTACTTTTCACAGGACTAAACTAACAATCATATGGTCCCTTATCACCCGCACACAGATTCCCATAATGCAGTCTAATGCACACACCTCCAAACCCCCAAATACTATCATTTAGCATGATTCGTCCTCCACAGTGCTGCAGCACTCATTCCTACCACAGCTCGCTTACCCACACAGCTGTCCATACGGACTAGAGCTACTAAACCGGACTTCTCCCCCATAGGTGGATAGGCAAGCCTACGCCCACCCCCGGTGCACCCCATTTACGTACCCATTGTATCTTTGAGGTACGTCCCCTTATTCTCCAGACTTCAAGTCTACCTACTTTAACTTTTCTTTACTTCCTCTCTTACCCCCTTTCCTCTCCCCCTCCCGTCCCCTCTATTTTCTGTCTTCCCACTCCTCTTTTTACCCTATTATCTCTTCTGGGTCTAACCCCCTCTGTCTATTCCGCACTTTCTTTACCTCACACTTATTGTAAAGGGCGGGGGCCGCCCCTCCTTCCTTCTCCCCAGCCTTCAATTACCCACTGATCCATTTTACACCATGTGCATAGGACACGACACTAGCTAGTTCAACTTAGCACCCCATGAACTCCTGGACATCCACAATGTCGAGAGGAGCTACAATCTCTACACAACAGCTCTCACTCAAATGCCTGTCACTAAATGTTAAAGGTTTAAATATACCAGAAAAAAGGTCGCAAGTACTAACGGCTCTGACTAAACAAAAAGCCCACTTCCTCCTGTTACAGGAAACACACTTCTGTGCAAAACATATCCCCAAACTGTCGAATCATATATATAAACATGCACTTCACTCTACGAATCCAACATCAAAAACGAAAGGAGTATCTATCCTCATCTCCAAACACGCTGACTTTCAACTGAAAGATTCCCTGGTTGACCAAGAGGGCAGATACATTTTTTTTTGTTTCAAAGAATTTTATTGAAGATCATAAAATCTTTACAGCAATTGTGTTACAGTAAACAGTAAACAGCAAACATGGTAATGTTAAAGTAAACAATTTTTTTTTTCATTTCGGAGTATTCTCAGCCGTGTTACAGGAAAATAAACTTAAACTTAATTAACCGTGTAATAGGGGGATGTGTGCCCCACAGGTGTCTTTGGGTAGGTCAATTCGGCCCTAAAACTGAAATTCCTTTTGAGGAGTGCTCTACAATCCGTGATAGATTTTGTGTGTATTAAAAAGTTGATTTGCCTTTTATGGGAAAGCTCTATCAACGGGGTGATGCATTTATCATTTAATGTGTGAGGGGCCAGTCAATATTCGTGTTTGGTAAGACCTTTTGTCTCTTGGTAGTATTTCATAAGTTGGGTAGATAATTGGTATACGACATGGGCATCCTAGTTACTCGTCAGGATGTTTAATATTTCGGGCGAGGGAAAGGGAAAGGGAGAGGGTGAAGAAGAAAGAATAGGAGGAATGAAAGAAGGCAAGGGGGTAGGAAGGGATAGGGGTGGGCCTGAAGGATGGGGTGGGCCTGAAGGATGGGGAGGGCGGGGGGGGGGGGAATCTCTGACTTCTCTTTGCAGGTGCGATATGTTCAATATATATTCTAGGTCCTGGGGTGCTTTCAAAGGGGGTTACCTTTTCATCAGGGTGGGGGATTAAGATATATGTATGTTGGTTGTGTGTGAGCAATGTATCTGTCTTTCTCGACTCTTAAACAGGGGAATTCAGAATGGTCTCGTATTCCGGTAAAGACTGGAAGTGAAGCCAGCATGCCCATTTGTTGCTAAATTTTGTCGGTGTGTCTCTTGCTATATGTATTAATTTTTCCATCTCTGCTACTTTGTTTATTCTGACGAACCATTCTTTCAGAGTGGGTATCTTGTTTGATTTCCAGTGTACTGGGATGCATTGTCTTGCTGCATTGATCAAGTGCATCATCAGTGATTTGTGGTAAGTAATGTGTGGTAAGGAGGAAAGGTGTAGGAGAAATTGGGCAGGGGTGAAATCTGGGTTATAAGTGGTAATCTGTTCAATAATTCTGCAGACCTCTGACCAAAAGGCTTGTAGTGGGGGGCAAGACCACCAAATATGTAGTAGCGTGCCCCTCTCTTGATGGCACCTCCAACATGTTTCAGGGATGTCAGCTTTAAATTTATGTAGCATTGTTGGGGTATGGTACCATCTTGATTGGATTTTGAACCCATTCTCTTGAGTGGAGACATTAATTGAGCCTTTGTGTATGTTCGAAAATATACGCTCCCAGCTTTCTTCCGAGATTTGTAAGTCTAGATCCTTTTCCCATTTCCTGCAGTATTGAGTATCATTAGCTTTGTGGTCAGCGTAGAGGAGGTTGTGTATTTGAGAGATAAGATGTGTTTGTTGTGTTGTTTTAGTACATAATGTTTCAAAAGGAGTGAGCTGTCTAGAGCATTGACCTGTTTTGTCCAGGATTTGGAGATAATGGGCTAGCATTGTGAACGTCCAACTTGGGATAGGTGCCCGTTCAAAGCGTGTTGCGATTTGCGTTGCAGGAAGTAGTTTGCCTTGTTGGAGGAATTGGTGGGCTCTAATTTGTCCCTGTGGTAGATTGTCAGAAAGAAATTGGTGGTGCATACCCGGTGGGAAGTCTGGGTTCAGTTTAATAGGTGTCAATGGACTGGGGGTGGAGGAGATCGGGGTAGTCTTACATATCGCATGAAAACAGCGCAAGGTTGGGCCAATCGTCGGGTGGACTTGAATGTCTTGTGGAATATGTTTGGGGAAAATCCAAGGGAGAGAGTTCAAGTCTAGTTTTGTGAAGGAAGCTTCTAGGGAGACCCAATCTTTTTGTTGGGTATGAGCGTTCCAGTCAACTATCCTGGTTAGATGGGTGGCTGCATGGTAATTGAGGATGTTTGGAAGGCCTATTCCTCCCAGATTTTTCGGACGAGAGAGTATGGTGTGACTAACTCTATGTCTATTTTTGCCCCATAAGAAATTGGAGCTGATCTGCCTGTATGTTTTGAAGAACAGTGGGGGGATCTGTATCGGGATCGTCTGTAAGAGATATAATATTCGGGGAAGTGCATTCATCTTCAGGATAGCTGCTCTGCCGAACCATGAAAATGTCGGCTTGTTCCATGTTTCAAGATCAGAGGATAGCCTGTTTAGTAAGGGAAGAAAGTTTTTGGCGTATAAGTCAGAGAGTGTGGTCGGGATCTGAATACCTAAATATGATATTGAGTCTTGTTTCCATTGGAACGGGAAGTTATTTTTACATTGGTTTACTAGATTCTGGGTTAGGGATATGTTAAGTGCGAATGATTTGGAGAAATTGATCTTCAGATTAGATAGGGTTTGGAAGAGCTTAAATTCAGCTAGTAATATTGGTAAAGTGGTTAGTGGTTGAGTTAGGAACAGTAGTATATCATCTGCGTATGCTGCGTATTTGTATTCCTTTCTAGAAGATTGGATACCTTTTATGTCTGGGTTAAGTGTAAGTTTCCTTAGAAAGGGTTCGAGGGTTAGTACAAACAATATGGGTGACAGTGGACACCCCTGTCTTGTTCCGTTACGGATGGGGAAGGCGTCCGACAGAGTACCATTGACCCTCACTTTAGCAGAGGGATTGGTGTATAGTGCCATAATCAGTCCAATCAAATGGGGGCCAAGTCCTATGGCTTGTAAGACTGCTGACATGTAATCCCAAGATACTCTGTCGAACGCCTTCTCGGCATCAAGCGACAGGAAAAAGCCTTTTTGTTTGGTATGGGTAATTAAATAGTGTAGGTTAATTGCTTTGTTTGTGTTGTCCCTGGCTTCACGGCCAGGGATAAAACCTACTTGGTCGTGGGATATGAGTGAGGGCAGAAGGGTAAGTAGTCTGTTGGCTATTATTTTTGAAAATATTTTTATGTCTACGTTTAACAATGAAATGGGTCTGTAATTGCTAGTGAGGGAGGGGTCTTTTCCTTCTTTGGGGATGACTGTTATATGGGCTTCTAGCATACCGCCTGAGAGGGGATTTGTGGGGGAAAGAGAGTTGAAGGTCCTAAGGAAAGGATTTTGGAGGGTGTCAGTAAATGTCTTGTAATAAACCGCTGGGAGGCCATCTGGGCCTGGGCTTTTGCCAGGTTTGAGTTGACTGATTGCCTGTGTCCATTCCGTGTGTGAGATTGGGGCGTCCAGAGTTGTCGCTATCTCCGGATCTATTTTCTGGGGAGCGTATTGAGCGAGAAATGAATTGATGTTTTGGGCTCTCAGTGAAGCTGGTGTGGAGGTGGGTTCGGATACGCGTAAATCGTAGAGAGAGGAGTAATATTTTGTGAATTCCTGTGCTATGTCGTCGTTATGTGTGAGGGTTGTACCGGTATTGGATTGTATTTGGTGGATCGTATTATTGGCTTTTTGTTTGCGTAGGGCACGTGCAAGGAGTCGACCGCTCTTGTTACCAAACTCGTAGAATAATTTGTGCGAGAGAATGAATTTTTTCTTGAGAGTAGAGTGTAGTTCTTCTTTGATAAGTGTGCGGACCTCTGTAAGTTCCGTAAGAGTTTGTTGTGCTAGAGTTTGTTTATGTGCAGTCTCAAGTTTTTTCAGTTTTGTGAATAGGTTGGATAGATTAGCTTTCTTGGCTTTTTTAATAGAAGCTGAGAGGGAGATCAATTTCCCCCTTATGACACATTTGTGCGCCTCCCATTGTGTCAGGGGGGTTGTATCTGGGGTGTTGTTTTCTAAGAAATAATTCTTTAGGCATGAGCGAATTTCTTCTACCTGGAGTTCGTCCGTTAGGAGTGTGTGGTCTAGTTTCCAAATGTAAGATCTGCTGGGGGTGTCCGGGAAAGTGAGTGATATAGAAATAGGGTGATGGTCTGAGAACGTCATGGGATCTATGGTAGCTGTCGTTAGTGTTGGAAGGTCCTGTTGTGAAAGAAACAAATAGTCAATGCGAGAATATTTATTGTGTGGGGTCGAGAAGAAGGTGTAGTCTTTGACTTTTGGGTGGAGGGTACGCCAAGTGTCATGTAGTGATAATTCCTGTAGGCAGTTTTTGATCTGCTTTAGGGCTCTGTACGGTAGATGGGATTTTCCTGTAGAAGTGTCTATTAATGGATCCAAGGGGACATTAAAATCTCCCCCTAAGATCAAGAGGCCTTCCTGGAAGTATGTAAGTTCTCTTGTCACTGTACGGAAGAAGGGGACTTGGGAAGTATTGGGGCTGTAGATGTTTGCTAGGGTAATTGGCTTTTGTTTGTAAGTGCCTTTAAGGAAGATGTACCTACCCTGTTCGTCTGACAAGGTGTCTGATATTTGCAGGGGGACTTTTTTGGAAAGAAGTATAGAGACCCCTTTCGTTTTTGAATTAGGTGAAGTAGCGTGATAGCAATGTGGGAAGAAATGGTTTGTCAGTTTAGGAATATGTGTGCTACTGAAGTGAGTCTCCTGTATATAGATCACGTCTGCTTTCGCACTACGCATGTACGCGAGCAGCTGCGATCGCTTTTCAGGGATATTTAAACCTTTTGCGTTGAGAGAGATTACTTTCAACGAAGTGGGTGTGGGCAATGCCTGGCGAGATGCCATTGTAGTCTGTATAGAGCGTGGGCACTCGGATATGTGGTTCTCCAAAGAGAAGTCAGAGATTGGGAGATAGTTGGTAAGGGCACTGGGTTGAGAGGGTGATTTGAGGAGAAGGAAAGATGTGAGTAGGAGGAGGAGGGGAGAGGTGGGATAGGGAAGAGGAGGATGTGCAAGAGGGTGAGGTAAGGAAAAATACGAAGGGATAACCGGTTGTGTGGGATTGCCTGCAAACCCACTTATCAAATTTGTGGTGTACCGGTATGGATCAGCGGAGTCTACTTGATTCCGCTGTTTGCGGGAGTGGAAGGTGACGTTCAACCGATGGTGGAAGTCCTGTGTCCCAAGGAGGTCATAAAAGGCTGATAGTGGAGATGCTTGGTTAATAGATCGGGGTTCTGCTAATTATGATTCGAGAACTTAATTGTGTGCCCGACTAAGTGATAAAGTCTTGTCTGACTATGGTTTTGAGCTATATGTTTGTAGTAAGGAAGTGGTGGGTCTGTATATTGTGAAGGGTGTCTTGAGTCATATGTTTCTATTTTGCCTCAGTGGAGGAGGCATGTCTAGAAAAACTAATCAGTTCTTTATTGGGATGCTATGTGGCTGTGTAAAGATCTGTAGGCCAGCTTGTAACTTGTGTGAAATGTTGCATAACACTCGGTTATCTGAATCATTATTAATTCCCGATTGGAAGAGCAAAAGAGCACAGAGGGTGTTTTGTGAAACGGTAATCGTCCTGACCCAGGTTAAACCATAATCTAGTAGTTAACTTTAACCTTAATAAGTTGAATCTAGTAATTGAATAACAATTATAATCATACCTGTAAAAGTAGAGGTAAGTCCTCTATATTCTTTCTCTGGTGCCGAGGGGGACGTGCTCTGTGGTGTTATGAGGGTTTTTTTTTTTTTTCCTTTTTTTTTTCCTTTCCTTTTCCTCCTCTTCTCTCTAACCCTGCTTTTAGTCCCCTATGAAGTCGGGTAGGGGACATACATTAAATTCTGAGTGGAATGATCAGTTTGTTCCACTGGGTAGTGTGTGTGTGTATGCGCATGTTTTGTGGATGTGGTTCGCTTACCTGAGCACGTCCCTGTCGGTTTCCAGACAGTCATGAGCAATCCGTTGGTCCTAAGGTTTAAATAATAAGAGTAATAAAAACCGTGAGTAGAGAATAAGTCATGGCGGAGAAAAAAAAAAAAAAAGAACACATCTCATTAGAAGACAAAATCAACTTCGTGAAAGTGGTTCAACGTAATCAGTATCATATCGATAACGTTAGGGCTGAGTGAGGAGAGGCAGAGGTGAGTAGAAAGAGCAATTAGGTGTTTCTGGAAGGAGAGAGAGTAGGGAGGGATCCCCAAGATGAGGGGGAAAGTAATGGGGTAGAAGGGGGGGTATAGAGGGGGAGAGAATGAGTTATTGATACATATATAGTTACTGCTTGTGTCCTTTGAATGCTTTCAATACAGTTCTCTTTATTTCCTCTTCTGCGACGGTTATGTGTGCAGGATAGCGATAAGTTCTGATGTACGTTGAGAGTGTTCCGATTTGTAAGTTCGGCTTAAGGAGGTATTAGTTTGTGGGTCAACCGGATCTGGTTGGGAGAGTATCTGGACTCAGACAGTAGATTTTGCTTCTTAATAAAAATAATAGGTAAATAAAAAATGTGTTGAAAATCTAAAGGAAGCAATGGTATCTTTTTTTTGTCGATATCCTCAGCTGGGGCTAGTGTCATTTTTTCCTTCTTGGTGTATTAACGTGAATGATGATGATAATATGAGTGAAATTTTTTCCCTGTCGGCAGGTTAGATAGACTGTCTGGGTTCAATGCAGAATGTCAGAAAATTCAGGAACGGGTTGTCTTATCCTTTACAGGTATCTGTATCATGCAACGAAGAAAAATGCTCAACAAGGCAATTTTAACTTAACAACCTGAGTCAGGAGATAAGAGGGTGACGGTGTTTACATTTCTTTAGGTGATCCGGGCCCTGCGATGAGCTGGGGAGGCCGTGGGGCTACCGTTTTGTGGCCTGTTTGGGTCTCGTAATGGCGAGAGAGGAGGTGCTTGATGGTGTCGGCGACGTCCGAGATGAAAGTTGCCTGCTTCTGCGATGCCATCCATAGAAGTTGCCCTGTGCATCTGTGGGAGACGAAAGTCACTATACCAGTCCGGTAATGCCACTACGGGGATGTCCAGAGTAGAGCAGAAATGTTCTAAGTCTTCTGGAACTCTAAGAAGTGCAGTGCGGCCTTGGTGTGTTGCTGAGAGGCCAAAAGGGAATTTCCATCTATATACAATCGATCTGGCCCTTAGAGTATCCAACAGGGGTCTTAACTCACGCCTCCTTTGCAGGGTGATATTGGAGAGATCTTGGTATATTTTGATGTTTGATCCCTGATAAATTAATTGATTGCGAGACCTGGAAGCCCTCAAAATATCTTCTTTAAGGGAGAAGTCCATAAGGCAGCATACAATGTCCCTTGGGGGATCTGTGTCTCTCCCTCTCGGCCTTAAAGCTCTATGTATGCGCTCAAAGGCCACTGGAGCATCTTGGGGTCTTTCTAATAGCTCGTTGATGATGGTGGAAACCGTTTGGGCTAGTTGTTGTGCGTCAATCGATTCAGGTAATCCCCTCAGGCGGAGGTTGCGGCGTCTCCCGCGATTGTCGAGGTCCTCCATGTGACGATTGATATCTCTTAGGTGTACCGCATGAGATTCTGTAAGCTGCTGCACGTGGCAAAGGGAAGCCTCATGGCGGGTCTGGGTTATTTCTACCTCCTCCACTCTGAGAGAGATAGATTGCAGGTCAGATCTCATATCTGAAATAGCTGCCATCAGTGTGCTTTTAATGTCAGCAGCTACGTTATGAAGATCTTCCAGATTGACTGCGGGTGGAGGTCTCTGCTCCGGCCCCGCGTCTGACTGATTCAGAGTTCCGGAGCGGAGGGGGCTGGCGCTCTGGGGTTGTGTCTTACTTGAGGCGGCTGGATGAGCGGCCTGCATGGCGCCTCTGGGCCTTGAACGGAAGATCTCAGGAATGTGCCCTTCTCGCGTGTGATCTTGGTTCCGTGGGGACCGGGATCTTGATGCTGAGGTACTGCGGGCTGTTCTCACCATAGCAGGTTGTTATAGGGTGCTGTTTCGCTGAAGAAGCTAGACCTCATGGACGGGAGCTTCAGAACAACACGTCCATCTTAGAGCGGCTCCAAACCACGCCCGGCAGATACATTTTTATCAAAGGCTCTTACGCATCAAAACCAATTACAATTGCTAATGTGTACTGCCCAAATGAGCACCAAGTAACTTTCTTCAGGCGAATTTGTGACCTTCTTTCCACTTTCCAAGAGGGTATATTACTTCTTGGTGGCGACTTCAATGTCCCACTAAACCCAAATATAGATTCTTCTACGGGAACCTCTGCACTCCCCTATCGGGCATTGCGACAAATTAAACTCCAATTACAGAACTTGACACTCCACGACTCATGGCGCACCATGCACCCGACTGTCAAAGACTATACATTTTTCTCCTCCCCACACCAAAAATATTTGAGAATTGATTACATATTTTTATCCCAAACAGACTTAACACTTCTCTCCCACGCCACAATAGAGCCTATGTTCTTATCAGACCATCACCCCATCACGATCACCTTAACATTCCCAGACTACAATAACAGAACCAAGACATGGAGACTTAACCCATCCCTTCTTAAAGACCCTGACGTAGTGAGACAAATAAACACCCGACTCCATCAGTACTTCCAAGAAAATTCCTCTCCAGATATAACCCCGCTCACGCTTTGGGAAGCCCACAAATGTGTCATAAGGGGGAAACTTATAGCCCTAGCCACAAAAGAGAAAAAAATCAGACAGGCCCATATTGCATCCCTCCTTGAAACCATCCATAGACTCGAAAAAACACACAAACAATCCACATCCCACTCTACACTACAGGACCTCCTTTATGCTAGATCCACTCTATTGGAAGAGTTAGGGAAACGCACAAGGCGTCAATATGTGCTCAGACAAAAAGTGTTCTACGAACACGGCAACAAAAGTGGGAGACTACTTGCACGCACTATACAAGCGGCCAAGACTTCTTCCATAATCCATCACCTACGTACCGACGGGGGTGCGATGCTCTCTAAAAATGAAGACATTGCAGCCCATTTCGAAAACTTTTATTTTAAACTATATAACCTGCCATCTCATAACACAGACTCACCCAACACCCCACCTCGCCAATCTCAAATACTAGACTTCCTAGCCCAATACTGCCCTAAACCGATAACTCCACAACAGGCTGCCACTCTGGAAGGCCACATGACCACAGAGGAGTTGGGCTTGGCAATAAAACAAATGAAAGTAGGCAAGAGCCCAGGCCCAGATGGCCTACCACTAATTTACTACAAAAGCTTCCTAGAAACTCTTTCACCGCAAATGCTCAATGCCTTCAACTCCCTATCGGATCCTTCCACCCCACCAGGCAACATGCTCGAAGCCCATATAGCAGTCATACCAAAAGCAGATAAGGATCCAGCCCTGGCGTCCAATTACAGACCCATTTCACTACTCAACGTAGATATCAAACTATACGCAAAAATACTAGCAAATAGATTATTACCCCTGATTCCTAGCCTGATCTCAGCAGACCAGGTGGGTTTTGTCCCGGGGAGGGAGGCCAGAGAGAATACCATCCGCACCTTAAACATACACCACTGGCTCACCTCCTCAGAAGCGAAGGGATTCCTGTTGTCTCTCAACGCCGAGAAGGCGTTTGACAGGGTGGCCTGGGACTATATGCGGGAAGTGCTGAAGGGCGTTGGTTTGCTGCCACACATGTGTAATTACATCAACGCTCTATATGACAATCCCTCGGCAAGAGTCAAAGCAAACGGCCTCCTGTCAAACGCCTTCCCAATAACCAATGGTACCCGCCAGGGATGCCCTTTGTCCCCCCTTATTTTTATTTTAACTTTAGAACCCCTCTTAAATAGACTGCGAGCGAATACAGATATTCAAGGTGTGACAAACCTAGCCGGAAAAGAGGCTTTTGGAGGGGACTGATGGCTAGCCTCCTGCAAACCGATTATGGTCCCTGGCATTTGGGGGGATGGTGCTCTTTGTGAGCTGTATGTCTGGGGACCCTGGAGGTGGCATTACTTTAGATTCAGGTCCATGTCCCCCAAGACACACAGACTCTGGGGACTCTGGATATGCCATTGTGATGGGAGTCACTAATAGGGGCACAGGGTGAATGAGAACCCCACTATGATCTGTGCTAGTCAGAGACTCAATGCTGTATATGTGTGTATATATAATGTGTGCTGTCTCATTGTGTTGTGTACTGTTTGCTTTGCTAGTTTGGGGTGGGGCTGTATTCCAATGTTCTATTGTGTTTGTCTGCCTTGGATCACAGGATGTGTATTTCTGTGAGGAAAGAGGGAGGGGGGATTCCTCCAGCAGCCCCCCTGTTAAGACTGGTTACTGATGAGAAGTTAAGCACACCTGACCTGTGTGTCCATTGTTATTGGACAGTTTAACCCGCCCTGTTTTCCAAGGGTGGGGGGGAAATGTTTTGAAGTGGGATCTGTATAACATGTGTTTTTTGAATAAAGATTCATTCCTGCTTGGGACCTGAAGACAGAGCCGTGTCTCGTTTTTGGGGTGGATTATTTGTATGGGTTCCTTGTTCGGCTGATTGGAGTGTTCGGTAGCTGCCTTTGTGTTTGGGTTTGAAATGTTCTAAACGACTTTAACCCCTTTCATACTCGGGGTGTCGTTACACTGGTGGCAGCAGTGGGATCATTCCCACAGCCCAGAAGGACAGCTACAACCGGAGACCGGCCAACAACCGTAAGAAGAGGGACATTATCGAAGAACTAGTCGAAATGGATAGAGCGGAAAGACCCAGCATAACCGAAAGACCCAGCATTACAGACAGGACACCCGAAGAGGAAAGTTTTGATCGGGCTGTTAAAATAAGACTGGCACATTATGGCCCTAATCCTACAGCGGAGATCATAGACCGAGTTATAGCGGCTGTGGATGCAAATTGGCTACAGCAAAGACGTGCTGCAGCAGCGGGAGTCGCAACAGCACCAACTGAAAAGAGAAAGGTACATTTTGCTGCTTTTAAAAATTTCATTGAAGCAGAAGGGGAGATTGATGGGTACCTTGCAGATTTTGAACGGCAGTGTGCCCTACACCGGGTGCCCACAGAGGAATGGGTTACCATTTTGTCTGGGAAATTGTCCGGCCGGGCCAGTGAAGCGTTCAGGGCCATCCCAGACAAGGATATTATGAACTATGGGCTGGTAAAAGAAGCACTGTTGGGCAGGTATGCCGTCACACCGGAGGCATACCGGAGGCGGTTCCGAGAGACAAGCAAGCAAACTGGAGATTCATATACCGAGTGGGCATGCCGCCTACACCACACGGCATCCCACTGGGTCGCTGGATGCCAAGCAGTATCCGGGGAAGAGGTGCTGCAGCTGTTCCTGCTGGAGCACTTCTTTGACAAGCTGTCCCCAGAAGTCAGAGAGTGGGTCCGGGACCGAAAACCTTGCACCTTGTCTGAAGCAGCTCGCCTGGCAGACGAATACACAGATGCCCGCAAACTGGATAACCATGTGGTCAAGACAACAGCTCGGGTGGATTATCGATCAGCGGCACCCCCTCCAGCTGGTGCCTACAAACCACAGTTATACCGCCCTACAGCACCACCTCCAGTGGCCACTTATTCTCGGCAGCCCAGGTTCAACTCCCAGGACTACTCACAACCCCTCAGGTGTTTCGGGTGTAAACAGCTAGGGCACAAAAAGCCAGACTGTCCGTTGAATCCAGCCAGGCAGTCCCACTCGTGGAGAAAGCCAGCATGGGGGAATCCCCGCACATCCATGCCTGCGGCTCACTGCATTGAGGAGGAAGAACGTTGGGGCGTCCTGCATGAGGCTGATCTAGTACAAGCAGCTAACCAGGACAACCGGCAGCAACACAGGCAGACCGTCCGGGTTAATGGAAAGGTAGCCAATGGCCTACGTGATACTGGTGCCACCATGACCCTACTACGGAAGAACCTCATCCCAGAGAGCCAACACACCGGGGACACTGTAGTCGTAAGGGTAGCAGGAGGCACCATTTTCCGGCTACCCGTTGCCCGTGTTCACCTGGATTGGGGGGTTGGTTCGGGACACGTGAATGTGGGGGTGATGAAGGATTTACCAGCGGATGTACTACTGGGGAATGATTTGGCCCCCCTCATTTCTGCTTATGCCCCGATAGGCCCCACTGAAGCCAACCGAGTGACTACCCGTGCCCAGATCCCCAACAGCATGATGGCGTGAGCTCAGTCACCCTGTCTTCTCTCCAGCAGCTGAAAAGACTACAGGGAGAAGGGCCAGTCCAGGCCTCTCCCCAGCGGCGGGCGTGTTCTCCGAGAGAGGCAGAGGTTGGCTGGGTAAGTAATGATCTGTTTGGAACAACTTGTTTGGGGTACGGTGTGGATACCAGCATTAGAGGACTGGAACTAGTGACTAACTTCGGAGTCAACCCGTCTGGGGTCTCCTCCTGTGTTAGTCTCCTGCCGAAAGGGGAGAAATGTGACAAACCTAGCCGGAAAAGAGGCTTTTGGAGGGGACTGATGGCTAGCCTCCTGCAAACCGATTATGGTCCCTGGCATTTGGGGGGATGGTGCTCTTTGTGAGCTGTATGTCTGGGGACCCTGGAGGTGGCATTACTTTAGATTCAGGTCCATGTAACCCAAGACACACAGACTCTGGGGACTCTGGATATGCCATTGTGATGGGAGTCACTAATAGGGGCACAGGGTGAATGAGAACCCCACTATGATCTGTGCTAGTCAGAGACTCAATGCTGTATATGTGTGTATATATAATGTGTGCTGTCTCATTGTGTTGTGTACTGTTTGCTTTGCTAGTTTGGGGTGGGGCTGTATTCCAATGTTCTATTGTGTTTGTCTGCCTTGGATCACAGGATGTGTATTTCTGTGAGGAAAGAGGGAGGGGGGATTCCTCCAGCAGCCCCCCTGTTAAGACTGGTTACTGATGAGAAGTTAAGCACACCTGACCTGTGTGTCTATTGTTATTGGACAGTTTAACCCGCCCTGTTTTCCAAGGGTGGGGGGGAAATGTTTTGAAGTGGGATCTGTATAACATGTGTTTTTTGAATAAAGATTCATTCCTGCTTGGGACCTGAAGACAGAGCCGTGTCTCGTTTTTGGGGTGGATTATTTGTATGGGTTCCTTGTTCGGCTGATTGGAGTGTTCGGTAGCTGCCTTTGTGTTTGGGTTTGAAATGTTCTAAACGACTTTAACCCCTTTCATACTCGGGGTGTCGTTACACAAGGAATAACTATAAACCAGAGAGAATTTAAGGTAGCAGCCTTCGCAGACGATATCCTGCTAACACTCCAATCACCTCACATTTCTCTCCCTAACTTACTGAAAGATATCAACCATTTCGGGGTCTTATCAAATCTTAAGATAAACTACCCTAAATCACACGCTCTGAACATATCCCTTCCCCCACAGGTGGTCACCCACTGCCAACACTCCTTTCCCTTTCAGTGGAAAAGTGACACCATTACTTACCTAGGCATCCAAATCACTAAGCGACTCACAGACCTATACGAACAGAATTTCCTTCATGCCCTCTCGAAAATTCAGATGGACCTAAAGGAATGGGCCACACTTAACGTATCATGGTTCGGACGTTCGGCCCTGATCAAAATGATTGTACTCCCTCGCCTCCTGTACTTAATGCAGACCATTCCAATTCATCTACCCCCTGCATTCTTTTGTTCATATAAGAAGGCATGTACGACCTTCATTTGGAAGAATGGTCCTCCAAGAATCAAATACTCCCGACTGACCTGCAGTAAAGCCAAAGGTGGAATTGCACTTCCAGATCTTTACAAGTATTACATGGCCTGCCATTTAACTAGGGTAGTAGACTGGTGCACCAATAAAACAGAGAAACCCTGGGTGACTCTAGAAAATTCCTTTATGCCTGGCCATCTACACAACCTTCCTTGGCTCCCATCCAAACATTGGACACAACCAATCAAGAAACACCCACTCATTTACCCGTCACTACTCGCCTTTACCTCCGCTATGACAACCTCTCAACTATCCTCACGACCAGGGCCTTTGACTCCCCTGAGGGGAAATCCAGACTTCCCCCCGGGGTCATCAAACACATTCTTAAAACAAGAATGGCCACACGAAAAAGTCCAAGCTCACCACTTTTTCCATACAGACCGGCTACGATCATATGATAATCTCAAATCAATATCCCTCACAAAAAACTTTCCTTTTTGGACATACAGACAGCTGACACACTTTCTTTCCTCTACAACCTCCAGTAATACATGGTCGAGAAAACTAACTCCATTTGAATCACTATGTACCCAAAACACGCCCCCAAGACACCTAATATCCATCATCTATTCTCTCCTCCAAGAAACGCCACACCACTCACATACTGAATCCCTCCATTTATCCTGGAACAAAGATCTACACATACACCTCACTGAGGAAGATTGGGAAACCATTCATATCCATACTCACAAAGGTTCACTAAATGTTGCCATCCAAGAGAATGGATATAAAATACTTACCAAATGGTACAGAACACCATCTCGCATACATAAATTTTCGCCCTCAATCCCAAATACATGCTGGAGGTGTAATAAAGAAGCGGGCTCTATGATCCATATATGGTGGGAATGCCCGATCATTCAGGTTTTCTGGAGGGAGGTTCACGACATAATACAACGAGTAACTACATACACCCTGAATTTCGAACCAGCACAATATCTCCTTCATCATACAACCTTACCTAAAAGATCCTACCACAGATCACTGGCCATGCACATGGTAAATGCAGCCAGATTATGCATTCCTGTAAAATGGCGCTCAACCAGCCCCCCAACGGTCAGAGAATGGCTGACAAAGATTGCTAAGATAGAGGAGATGGAAGAATTGATATATATTTCACAAGACCGCATACAAAAATTCACCAATCTATGGGCTTGCTGGACTCATTTCAAAAGCACTAATTGTTATAAGTCATATTTCCCGATATAGTATTCCCCCTCTCCTGAAAGACGTGGGGACCTCAGAAACCCCTGATTGCGGGGTGGGCTGGCTGGGGAGGGGGGGCGGCCCCCCTATCCCCCCTTCTTTAACCTAATACCTTACGTATATCCTTCCTCTCTGTTCCTTCTCTTTTTCCCTCTCCCCCCTCTGTTTCCCCTATCCCTACAGTTTCTCCCTCTAAATCTTTCCAGTACTCACATTTCACCCTATGTATATCCCCCTCTTATTCATACCTAGACATAACCTCTCCGCAATATCAGACTGTGCCAATACGACACAGTCGGGAACCTAATAGAGACAGACCTTCCTGTTTTAGTTTCACACAAGTTTACTTATTTTATTTACTTTGTATCTGATCCTAGTGTAAATGGACCACAGAAGGTACTCCTGTTTCCTACAATACTTGTATACAGAAAATGTCTCGTTGTAAATTATTTAGATGGTTCTTCTTTTATACATTCTCATTATTCTACCATACGCTTGAACCCCCCATGACGTCAATGGCATCAATACTTATTGTATCACTATTCTATAAAATGTCATGGAATATCTGTCAAAATCTGTTCAACTGCTTATACATGTAATTGTGATTATTTCTCAATAAAATCTTTTTTGTGGAAAAAAAAAAAAAATTGTCTGAACGCATCGGTCAGACGGCCACCTTCTCCACCACTCCTTCTTTGACTGACCGAAGCCTCAGCAACACGTTGTCCAGGAACAGGAGTTTGTAACCTCCCAGTCTCTGGGAACGCGTTGCACAGACCTTTCTGCAAGGCCTCCCGAAGATGTTTCATCCTCTGCTCCCTCTGCGATGGCAAGATAAGGTTTGCAGGGTTGCCAGCCAGTAATGATCCCTCTCCTTGATACCACGAATACGAGGATCCTTCTGCAGGATTTGCAGGATCAGGGAGGCCATGCAGCGTAGGTTTGCTGAGGCATTTGGTCTGGAGTCCTCTGGGTCACTAAGGACAACATGATCTGCAGCCACCTCCTCCCAGCCACGTACAAGTCCATGGGTTTCTTGGGACTGCAAATGATCCCTTAAAGACTGCTGCTGAGTGCCAGGCTCCACCTCCATGCTGACACAATCCTAATCCTCCTCATTCTCTTCCTGTGTGATCGGCGGGCACACAGGAACACTGTCTGGATAAAGGGGGCCTTGAGAGCTAAGGAAGTCCTCCTCTTCTTGCCTCTGTTCTGCCTCAAGTGCCCTGTCCATTATTCCACACAGCGTGTGCTCCAACAGGTGGACAAGGGGGGCAGTGTCACTGATGCATGCACTGTCACTGCTCACCATCCTCGTGGCCTTCTCAAATGGTGACAGGACAGTGCATGCATTGCTGATCATGGCCCACTGGCGTGGGGAAAAAAAACAAGCTCCACTGACTCTGTCCTGGTGCCATAGTCGCATAGGTACTCATTGATGGCCTCTGCTGCGTGTGCAGCTGCTGCAGCATGGCCAACGTTGAGTTCCACCTGGTGGGCATGTCACAGATTAGGCGGTTCTTGGGCAGGTTAAATTCCTTTTGGAGGTCAGCCAGCACTGGCATTATATGACCGGCGGAAATGCACACAGACTTTCCTGGCCTGCCTCAGGACCTCCTGTAAGCCTGAGTACCTGCCCAAGAACCACTGCATCACCAAGTTAAGGACGTGAGCCAAACAGGGCACATGGGTCAGTTGTCCCTGTCGGAGGGCGGAGAGGAGGTTGGTGCCATTGTCGCAAACCACCATTCCTGGCTTAAGCTGGCGTGGAGTCAACCACCTCTGAACCTGCCCCTGCAGAGCTGACAGAAGCACACCAGCTCAAGCACCGCATGGCATCTTCTTGCCTGCATACTTGCGTAGCCCCTTGAACGCCTACGGAACACCACTGGTTCCGAGGACAAATCACAGGAAGAGGCCATGGAGGAAGAAGAAGAGGAAGTGGTGGAGGAGAGAGGTGTGGCAGAATCACCAGTAGTGGAATTTTGGAGGCGTGGTACCGGAACAACCTCCAACACTACTGCACCTTGCCCTGCATCCTTCCCAGCTGCCAGCAGAGTCACCCAATGCGCCGTGAAACGTAGGTAATGTCCATGTCCACGCCTGCTGGACCATGAGTCAGCGGTAATATGCACCCTACCGCTGACCGCCCTGTCCAGCGAGGCCAAGACATTGCCTTCCACATGCCAGTAGAGAGCCAGAATCGCCTTCCGTGAGAAAAAGTAGCATTTGGAAACCTTCCACTGATTAACCGCACATTCTACAAACTCACAGGAGGGGGCAGAGTCTACTAACTGAAAAGGTAGCAGTTGAAGTGCTAGCAATTTTGCCAAGCTAGCATTCAACCGCTGGGCATGTGGATGGCTGGGAGCAAACTTCTTTCTGCGGTGCAGCAGCTGGGGCAGGGAAATTTGCCTGGTACAATCTGACGTTGGTGTACCAATAGTAGATTGCCCGCAAGTACTTGGCTGTGACACACCTAATTCTACACCTTCATTCCTCTCAGTGCAGGTCTCAGAGAGGACTGAAGGTATAGTGGGGTTGGAGATCCCAGCTGATGGGGAGCAAGGAGAGGTCCTCTTTGTTCTTTGGTGTGGGTCTTTTAGGTACGTTTGCCAAAAAACTGCATGGCAGGTCAACATATGTCTGGTCAAGCATGTGGTGCCCAGGCGGGAGATGTTTTGGCCATGCGAGATACGCTTGAGACATATGTTGCAAATAGCAGCGGTGCGATCTGATGCACTCGTCTCAAAAAAGGCCCACACCAAAGAACTTTTGGAATAACATGCAGAGACAGCAGCGCCCTGCACTTTCGGAGCTCTGCGGTGTGATGCAGTCGGTGTGCTGTCCTTAAGCTGGCCCCTGGAGGGCATCCTGCCTCGTTGGTGATGTGCCTCCTCCTCCCCCTCTCTCCTATTAGGCACCCACGTGGAGTCAGTGACCTCATCATACCCTCCCTCCTCATCACTGGAGCAAACCTGGTAGTATGCTGCAGCAGGGGGAACATGACTGCCAGATTGCTGTCCTTCTTGGGCATCCCCTCTCTCTGGGCTCACGTTACTGCCTTCCTCTAGCTGAGTACCATCATCGGAGCCTTCAAAACGCTGGGCATCCTCCTGGAGCATGTACCCAACACTCTGGTCAAACAGTTCGGGGGACTCCTCAGGAGGACATGGTGGGGCTAGGGAAGGAGTGACTGTTGCCATTGAGCTGAGGGAAGAGGCCGCGTTGGCAGCTGCTTTGCCAGACAAATTACCCTGAGCCTGGGTGAGAGAGGATGAGGAGGATGAGGACGGCTTGGTCATCCACTCTACCAAGTCTTCCGCATGTTGCAGAAGAGAGCACAGACAAACAAGGGTGGATATGAACACAATACGAAGAGTAAGCTAAAACAAACCAAGATAAAGGAAGGAAAAATAGAGAGATGTTTTTTGCTGGTTGGTAATAAATATAACAATTCACACAAAATATGTGCAAGTGAGGTTGAGTAAAATAGAATGATATAGTAGATGACTGTAGTGTGCTTACCCATGTGTAGGACCTCTCAGATGTGAGGGAACAATCCAAGTGGAGAGAGAAAGGAGAGTTTGCCATGTCACAGCCTCCAAACTTAAATCCCCGAGCGGGAGCATTGGGCTACGCCCCTAACGCCATATGAGCGTGGCTACAGTGGATGCCCACGCTGCGCATGCGCAAGCTCCTCCAGCCAACAAGATGACGCGCTGCACGCCAAAACGTGGAGCCGCAGGGATGTGGAAGTCACACGATGGGTGTAGATATATGGCGTCGATGTAAAGGTGGCCCCACCCATACAAATATTGGAGGGGAGGGGACAGCAGGGGGGAGGATAGCCCCCCATTTATACATCGCAGCTCCCGGAGAGGAGAAACAGAACCGCGGCCACCGATGGACACAGCACATAGGATAGGAGACAATACCATAAACCAACCAGAGTGGCATAAAGAAACTGACAGAGAGTGGGACTCCGCCTCGCGCGTCATTGGATTTGATTGACAGCAGTGGGAGCCAATGGCTGCACTGCTATCAATCTATCCAATCAGAACTAGAGACACGAGCTGGTGTGCTCGTCCCCGACGCTGGAAAGATCGGGTTCAGGTAAGTAAAAGGGGGGCTTTGGGGGGCTGCTGCATCACATGAGGTTTTTCACCGTAGAAGAGGATCTTCAGTCTGCTCACATAATTTGTAATAAAAATATATTTGCCATTCTGAAACTTCCCTCCAATCACTTTGCATTTTTTTTACCTATACTGTGATTATGTATTTGCCAGAAATCTCCCTTCAGTGAGTCTGGCTGTAATCATTTAACTTTAGGCAGTTCAGCTTCTGCCTGTTCACTTCCTGGATTTACATAGAGGCACATCTTCAGCTCTGCAGTTCTCATTGGCTCTCTTATGACTCCCCCTTGCAAACTCAGAGTTAGAGAGCTGCGCATGATAGCACAAACCTAGGCTTTTTAATAGACAGGAAACAGGAAGTGGGCTGTATATTTTATTTTCTTTCTTTCTATTTTTTTTTTTTTTTTACTATCCAAAGTTAAAACAAGGGCAGAAGATTTAGTAGATGAAAAAAATAACTGAAGTTCTGCTGGAAATCATCTAGAAACGATGAGATCAGATCCATTTGGAGGAAATTCAACTAAACTGCTCCAATGTGTTCTCTATGGAGGAGCAACACTGACACCTGGTGGTGATAGGAGACATGACTTGTGTGCGGGGATCAGGGAAGAGATACAATGTGATCTCATAGTTCTCTTTCTGAATCCCCGAGGAACAATAAAACTAATCAGGACTTACAATTCATACTGGGAGTTTGAGGAAATGGAAACAGAAGGACATCTAGACTACAAAATTAACCTTATTAAACGTAATTATTTTTTTATCTGTGTCAGGAAAATACACCAAAAACATTTGAGGTCTTTTAAGGTTACTTTGCTGTATAAGGATTTAGGGAGAGAAAATACAGGCGGACATCTAGATCTATTATTAATGCACTTTTCTGGTATGAAGGAATTCTGTAAATCTAAACATATTTGGATTTATAGCTTGTATTTATCACACAATGAAAAAACATTGTATAGATCAGAAATCGTGTAGATAAAAAACTTCCATGTATTCTGAGGAGCAACACTGACACCTAGTGGTTATAAAAAGACATGTCTTCTGTACGGGATCTGGGAAGATATACAATGTGATTGGATGGTTTGTTCCCACTAGCCGACAATATTGATGTACAAATCAGATCCTCCAGGTAGTCTGTACAATGGAAAGAAGTTAGGAATTCCCAAATAAAGGGAAGGTAGAAATCTAGCTGATATTTGGATATATTTATTCCAACTATAATACATCCTCAAATGTATAACTTCCCATCAGATTGTACAAACATAGTATTGATAATCTGTTAATTCTTCGCATGTTGAGAATTGTAATAAAATGTGATGAGAGCTCATTGATGGAAATGGTGGGTGGCTCTTAGAAGAGCCTTTGTGTCTTGTGTTGGGATGATGATGGGGGATTACTTGGCGCTGGTGTACTTGGTGACGGCCTTGGTGCCCTCGGAGACGGCGTGCTTGGCCAGCTCTCCGGGCAGGAGGAGGCGGACGGCGGTCTGGATCTCCCGGGAGGTGATGGTGCGGCGCTTGTTGTAATGAGCCAGGCGGGAAGCTTCGCCGGAGATGCGCTCGAAGATGTCATTGACGAAGGAGTTCATGATGCCCATGGCCTTGGACGAGATGCCGGTGTCGGGGTGGACCTGCTTGAGCACCTTGTACACGTAGATGGCATAACTCTCCTTCCTGCTCTTCCTCCGCTTCTTGCCGTCCTTCTTCTGGCTCTTGGTCACGGCTTTCTTGGAGCCCTTCTTGGGCGCCGGGGCGGACTTGGCTGGTTCAGGCATGATCAGGATTAATGTGATCTCCTCCGCTGTGTGTAGAGAATGTGTGCTGGAGCCGCCCTCATGTGCTGATTTTATAGGCGTCCTATGCAGATGAGTCTCCTCCCTCCTCACTCTTCTATTGGAGGATTCAGTCATGTGATGGGGAGGAGTGGAATGTTTTCTTTCCTCGTTTACTGATTGGTCTAGAAACAATTCAGAACACTATTGGCTGGCTTGAAAAGTAACCAATCACAGAGTGTGATGTCAGAGCATTGACGGTATAAATATAAGGAAGCGGGAGGAGTTTTGCATCTTCATCCGACATCTCAGAAATCTCACAATGTCTGGCCGCGGAAAACAAGGAGGCAAGGTTCGGGCTAAGGCCAAGACCCGATCATCCCGGGCTGGTTTGCAGTTCCCAGTCGGTCGTGTTCACCGTCTGCTCAGGAAGGGGAACTATGCCGAGCGGGTCGGGGCCGGAGCTCCCGTCTATCTGGCCGCCGTCCTCGAGTATCTGACGGCTGAGATCCTCGAGCTGGCCGGCAACGCCGCCCGCGACAACAAGAAGACCCGCATCATCCCCCGACACCTCCAGCTGGCCGTCCGCAACGACGAGGAGCTCAACAAGCTGCTGGGCGGCGTCACCATCGCCCAGGGAGGAGTCCTGCCCAACATCCAGGCCGTGCTGCTGCCCAAGAAGACCGAGAGCCACAAGGCCGCCGCCAAATCCAAGTAATCCCAACAACTCCTTTCTAGTCCCAAATCCATTCATTTACAACACAAAGGCTCTTCTCAGAGCCACCCACATCTCTCTACAAAGAGCCCACACACATACCTCATTGTGTCTACCACATCGCATGGAATGAGCCCTCAATTGTCTTCATAGCTTTACACAGGAAATACATTCTTATTTATTCACACTTCTAATACAGGAGACTTGTACAGGGAGAACAATTACTACATAGAAAGAGCCTGAAATGTATTATTGGGGGATCTGCTCATCTTACATGGACTGATAGTCATTGTCCTTCAAACGTTAGTTCTGCTGAATGTATTACAGATCAGAAATCATTCATTATATACCAAAACAATCCTCCCCCCAACTGATCAGGAACACAGATCTCAGAATTGTCCTATTATGGGGGGGATTCAGAACGGAATGGCTTAATTTCCAGTAGAACGTTACAATCATCTCAGATCGGCTAATCTGACAGAAAATGAATGATAAAACATTTCTATATTTTCTGGGGAACATTCCAGGCAGTTAATAAACTCACTGAAATAAATAGTTTCAAGTGGTTTGTACTACAGAATCATAGAAAGTGTTTGCTATAGAGATCAATGAAAAGTATTTTCTGTGCTATAAAATCTGAGAAAGAACTCGGAACACATTTCTTTTTTCTTCATCAAATACATTATTGGCTGATGAAGGAAACGCCCACGGCTCTGATTGGCTCAGATTTCAAATTGCTGCTTTCAAATTTGCCCACCTGAATTGTGAAGAACGTTACAGACAAATAATCCGCCCTATTATACCGCCAAATCCGACACTGAGATCATCAGATGAGACACATTTATCCGAGAAATATCATCAATGGTTTATTTTCAAGCCGATTCATCGATTAGTCCTGACTCCTGAATGGAAAGAAATAGACTCTGAAGATTACTGAATAATGTAAAACATTTCCATATGTTCTCTGTTACTAGATTTAAGAAAAGTGAAAGGACTGGTAGAAATCATGACACTGCCAGATACATTTGTACAATACAACAAATATGTCTCCACTTTGTATCTAGAAATCAGGAAAATGTTAACAATGTTTCTAAGTAAATGAAATGATATAAATGTGACATATTTATGTTTTTTTATCCCTTTTCTTTAGTAATCCTTTATAAATATGTAATTGTTATTAACAATAGTAACTGGTGATTGTGTTCTCTGTTATGATGTGACAGGTGAATGTTCTCTGTAATCTCCGGAAAAAGAAATAGAAACCCGTAGTAAAGGAAGAATAGATTTGTGTTTTCTTAATGTATCCGATTATTGCAGACTTTGAAAAACAATAAAATTCTGTGTTTTACATGAATGGGTGATGAGTCCGGGATGGATAGAAATGAAATCCGAAGATTATTGAATAATGTACAACATTTCCATATGTTCTCTTTTATTCCAAGTCCTCAGAATGCAGAATCCCCCCCCCCCCCCCCCCCCCCACCACCACCACACACTGCTACATACAGAACATGATGGTGAGATGACTTCTCTCATAGATCTCCACCTTTCTATATGATGAGAAATACAATATTACACATTTCATCATCAGATATGTACCAGTTATGGATTCCCACCATTTTACAACTAGAATAATAATAATACAAAAAAGTGAAAGGACTGGTAGAAATCATGACAGTGCCAGATACATACGCTAGTATATATTTCATTATCAGAAGTGCATAGGATTATATAACTAACTGGAAAAAAATTAGATACATATATTATATCATGACATACCAGAAAAATACCGGTATGTACTATGAATCAATAAAGAAAATATTGCGCTTCTGATGAATCACATCCGTTTCCATTCATCCAAATCTTTAAAAGCTTCTAAATAAATGAAATTCTCTGCCGTGTAATACAGGAATAGACCCCGCCCCTTCTCATGTCTCCCATCAGGTCCGCTCAGCCTTACACCCAGGAAGCAGAGATGTCGGGCAAAAAAATGCATTTCTTTGTTCTTTATAATGTTTATAAATATGAAACATGTAAACTGGTATTTCTGTTATGAAGTGTTAAAGATTCATGTTCTCCGTGTAATCTCCAGGTATACTGCGATGTCTAGCGGACCATACACTCTGCAATCTGATTGTTCAATCTGCTTTACTAAAGCTACATAAGAACACAACTAAATGATTTAATGTATCTAACTGGGTAGAGAATTGTACAATCAGCACTCAGGATGATGTAGCGATTTTTGGAGATGGATGATGAGTACATAATCTTTAGTCTGTTGAAGTCAATACTTCATGATGAAAAGAACGGAGCTCAGTAATAACTGGGATCGATTTTAAACACATGATGGAGACGATGAATTTTCCGATCACCAATCCTGGAACATGCCCTTTATTTGGCACACAATGGGGGGGAGGGGAAATAAACTACAATATAAGAACTTTACTTCTTCCACCAGTAAGAAATCCGATAATTGTACAGAAATCCTCCATCCATTTCCTGCTGAGATTTGGCGCTAGAATAGATCTGGTTCTCTGGATGGAACGTTCTTAGACTTCGGGGAGAAATTTCCAACTGAAGCTGAGCCGATCCCAGTTCTGGACGTTTCCTGACAAATCCAAACGGCTGATTGATTATAACATTTAATCGGCCGAATAAAATCAATCACCTCTCATGCAGTCTGATCACACTTTGATCTCCTACATAGGACGAATGTCACATGTCCAAACCCTCCCGATACATAAATGTGTAGGAAACGTCATGTATATTACATTTACTAATAAAGCAAATAGCGATGCATATAGATCTTTGTATGAGAAGGTAGGTGGCCCTGAGAAGGACCTTTGTGTAGATGAAGTGGGTAGGTGTCTATGAGGGTTTATCCTCCGAATCCGTAGAGAGTGCGCCCCTGGCGTTTGAGAGCATAGACGACATCCATGGCGGTGACGGTCTTCCTCTTGGCGTGCTCGGTGTAGGTGACGGCATCGCGGATGACATTCTCCAGGAAAACCTTCAGCACTCCGCGGGTCTCCTCATAGATGAGTCCGGAGATGCGCTTGACACCCCCTCTGCGGGCCAAACGTCGGATGGCGGGTTTGGTGATGCCCTGGATGTTGTCCCGGAGCACCTTCCTGTGCCGCTTGGCGCCTCCTTTCCCCAGACCCTTCCCTCCTTTACCGCGGCCAGACATCTCCGAGATCTTCAATATTCAGAACGAACAGTAAAGAAACCGCACACAGCCTCCTCCTTATATACAGCCTGAGCGGACCTGATGGAAACCTTCCTGGGAAAGAGGCGGAGTCACACCCCTTCATTACAATATAATAGAGAATTTCATGCCTTTATGAGGCTCCTAAATATGTTGTTGTATTCAGATACATTAATGCAACAGCAATACATTTCCAGAAGATTAATTGATTCCTTCTTCTCAATGCTTTTCTATTTATACCTGGAGATTACACGGAGAACATGAATCTTTAACACTTCATAACAGAAACACACACAACAGCTTCAATTGTTCAAAGTAATTTCATATTTATTAAACATTATTTTGAAAAGAAAACAAAGAAACACATTGCTTCTCACATCTCAGTTTCCTGGGTGTAAGGATGAGCGGACCTGATGGGAGACAGGAGGAGAAGGGGCGGGGTCTAGTCATTTTTTTACACTGCAGAGAATTTCAGTTATTTAGAAGCTTTTCAATATTTTTCTGAATGGAAATTCATCAGAAGCACAACATTATATTTATCTTTATTGATTAGTTGTACATATTTGTTTGACATGTCATAATTTTTACCTATTTCCACCAATAATGTCATATTTCCCGATATTTATATAGTAAGAGCAAAATATGTGCAATCTGATATATATATATATATATATATATATATATATATATATATATATATATATATATATATACAATTCTATTCTATTAAATTTCTATATGTTTCCACTTAGTATTCTGCATTCCGAGGACTTGGAATAAAGGAGAACATATGGAAATGTTTTACATTATTCAATAATCTTTAAATTCCATTTGTATTAATTTCGGACCAATCGATGCAAATAAAGCATTGATGATATTTTTGGATAAATGTCTCATCTGATGGTCTCAGTGTCGGATTTGGCGGTATAATAGGGCTGATTATTTCTCTGTAACGTTCTTCACAATTCAGGGGGGCAAATTTCAAAGTAGCCATTTGAAATCTGAGCCAATCAGAGCTGTGGGCGTTTCCGTTTTTGATCTCGTTTGTTCGTTTTTGATCTCTATAGCAAACATTCTCTAGCAGGGCGGATTCTGCATTATGGAGTAAAAGAAAAGACTAGAAGAAATGTGACATTCATATTTCTAACGGATTTATTATTCTTGGGTGGATAAACTGCCCGACAATTCAGAGGAGCGTTGATCGATGTTCCCGGAGGAAGAGATATCAGATTTTACTGTCGGATTATTCTATATGAGATCATTGAAACGTTCCATAGAAATTTGAATTATAGAATGTGAAAATTGCACCAATCACAGATCTGGGCGATTTCTTCAGATAATAAAATGTATTTTATGTTGGTACCAAATGTTTTGTTGTGTGCTGGTCGCACTGTTATCATCCCATTACTCTGTATTTGCCATGTCATGTTTCATATCAAAAATTAAATAAAAATGTATTGAACTCAGTATAAAAAAACTTTCAGAAGGGGGGGGGGGGGTGATGATGGGAATAAAATGGTTCCCAGGTTTGGAGATCATGTGTAAATTCATTGAGGTGCTAAACATATCCAATGGCTTAGGAAACGTTTTCTAACTTCTATAAAGGACTGTGTGCTGCCCGATATGATATTGTGATCAGAGTTAACACATGGTTTGATATAGTACAATGATAAGATGAAATTGGTTGATGTATGTACACTGAGGGATTGGATTGGTTTGCACTCCTCTGGTTAGAAGATGATCAACAGGGGGATCGATTGAAAGGAGAACTCTATATCCAGGAAAGCTGCCTACACATTATACAATTTTTTGTTCGATTTCCTTTAGATTTGCCTTAAACTATGTAGTGCAAGGGCCTGTCTGATTGAATACAATTTAAAAGTGTTTAGGTCTGACCTCATATTATCTGTTTTTAGTAAATCTAAAGGAACATTGAACAAGAATATTGTATAATGTGTAGCCAGCTATGTGTTAATGATCTAAGAAGACTTCTCAGGTCAGATTTATTAAAAGGTCGGCTAAATGATTGTGACAATTATTGGGGAAATGACTTCCTAGATATGACTGGAGAACTGATAATTCTCCCTAAGACATTGGGGTAGGAGGGAAGATAACGAGTAAAGAGGACTTTGTATGTCTATAGTGATTTTACAATAAAGGGGTTGTATGGTCATGTGAATGCGCTCATATCTCTGGTATTCTTCTTTCATTTTCCGGTTGGGGTCATTTATCTATTTATTGGGGCGCACTCTACTAATAATTGGGATGTAATATGTCCAGTTTTGGGAGGGGTGGGGAGTGACAAATGCTGCATTTTAAGGTGTTTTTGACGATTTGCTTTTAAACATAATATATTGATTTATATATTATGATAATATTATATTTTTATATTTTCTTCCTCATATGTGAATGTTCAGAAGACATTTCTTCGGATGATACTGGATGACGTCAGAGACATGACCTCACCACCGATCTCCCCAGTAATGATCATCAGGTGACATCCAATGGTCATCATAGGGAGTAGAAAAGTCTCCTCTAATACGTTCCATCCGCTCACCTTTTCTATAGCCGGCAGTGATCAGAAATGATGTCTCTCTGTATAAGAGACGATCAGATGGAAGTCGCTATCACTGCGGTGGCACAGACGCCATCTCTGCGCTTCTGTCATTGTTTAGTGAATACGATCTGTCTTCTCCGCCAACAAATACAGAGGAGAAATTAGAAAGCAGAACTTCTATTCCTAAGTGATCGGGTTCTAGAACGTTCCCTACACACAGGGACTTTGTTCAATCAGTTGGCCTTTCCCTAATTAGAGAACAAAGAACATCATAGAGCGGGAAATTCAAACCGAGAAACGGCTGAGGATTGGATCATTTAGAACCTGGAGAGGCGGACTTATTGTGATGTCAGGACACGCCCCCCTCTAACCCCTCCCACCTATCCCCCATCAGGTCCGCTCAGGCTGTATATAAGGAGGCGGCTGTGTGCGGTTTACTGTTCCTTCTGAATAGTGAAGATCTCGGAGATGTCTGGTCGCGGTAAAGGAGGGAAGGGTCTGGGGAAAGGAGGCGCCAAGCGGCACAGGAAGGTGCTCCGGGACAACATCCAGGGCATCACCAAACCCGCCATCCGACGTTTGGCCCGCAGAGGGGGTGTCAAGCGCATCTCCGGACTCATCTATGAGGAGACCCGCGGAGTGCTGAAGGTTTTCCTGGAGAATGTCATCCGCGATGCCGTCACCTACACCGAGCACGCCAAGAGGAAGACCGTCACCGCCATGGATGTCGTCTATGCTCTCAAACGCCAGGGGCGCACTCTCTACGGATTCGGAGGATAAACCCTCATAGACACCTACCCACTTCATCTACACAAAGGTCCTTCTCAGGGCCACCTACCTTCTCATATATTTCATTTATTTAGAAGCTTTTAAAGATTTTGATGAATGGAAACGGATGTGATTCATCAGAAGCGCAATATTTTCTTTATTGGTTCATAGTACATACCGGTATTTTTCTGCTATGTCATGATAATATATATATAATGTTTCCAGTTAGTTACATAATCCTATGCAGTTCTGATAATGAAATATATACTAGTGTATGTATCTGGCAGTATCATGATTTCTACCAGTCCTTTCACTTTTTATTGTTATTCTAGTTGTAATATGGGGGAAATCCATAACGGGTACATATCTGATTATCGATCAGTTCCACAATCCTATACAGATCTGATGATGAAATGTGTAATATTGTATTTCTCATCATATAGAAAGGTGGAGATCTATGAGAGAAGTCATCTCACTGTCATGTTCTGTATGTAGCAGTGGGGGGGGGGGATTCTGCATTCTGAGGACTTGGAATAAAAGAGAATATATGGAAATGTTTTACATTATTCAATAATCTTCAGATTTCATTTCTATTCATTCCGGACCAATCGGTGAAAATAAAGCATTGATGATATTTCTCGGATAAATGTCTCATCTGATGATCTCAGTGTCTGATTCTGCGGTATAATAGGGCTGATTATTTCTCTGTAACGTTCTTCACTATTCAGGCGGGCAAATTTGAAAGTAGTCTCCTGGAATTTGAGCCAATCAGAGCTGTGGGCGTTTCCTTCATCAGCCAGTAATGTTTTTCTTATGAGGATTTCAAAGAAATGTGTTCTGAGATCTTTCTCCGTTTTCAACCCAGAAAATACTTTTCATTGATCTCTATAGTAGGGATGAGCTTCGAGTTCGAGTTGAACCCATGTTCGACCGTTCATCGAATTTTGAATGTTACGGGGCGTTTGCGCCAAATTCGAGTGGCGCGTCACGGCCCATAATTCACTGCGGCATCGCAGTGCATTGCTGGCTAATGATTGGCCAAGCATGCACTATGACCCACATGCTTGGCCAATCACAGCGCCGTCTGCAGAGAGAGCCGTAATTGGCCAAAGCCAGGCCAGGGTGGCTTTGGCCAATTATGGCTCAGGGGGTTTAGTACTCGCCCCACACTATATAAGGCCGCCTGCGTGGCGGCCTTGTGTAGTGTGTTGCGGCGCGGAGAGAGAGATAGAAAGACAGTGTCATTTGATTCAAGTTAGAGTAGGCAGGTGAGTCAGCTGCACTTACAGTTTATTGTGTGTGTATGTATATATGTATATATATATATATATATATATATATATATATATATATATATATATATATATATATATATATGTATATATGTATATATATGTATATATATGTATATATGTATATATATGTATATATATATATATATGTATATATGTATATATATGTATATATGTATATATATGTATATATGTATATATATGTATATATATATATATATATATATATATATATATATATATACACTGTATTCAGTTTAGCTAGATCCGTTCCTATTATTCTCTTCCTACTGACAAGCAGGTAGATGTTTTTACAGTATTTACAGCTACCTGAAGAAAATTGGTGGTGTTCTTCTGATCCTTTTAGTACCACAGGCAGGCAGCTGCAGTATTTACAGTTAGTGTACTGTGTCCTCTGCACAGTGTGCACCTAAAGCTACCTGAAGACAATTGTTGGTGTTCTCATACTAATAATACTACAGGCAGGCAGTTGATTCTGCTAGCTGCATTATCAGTGTATATATATATATATATATATATATATATATATATATATATATATATATATATATATATATATATATATATATATATATATATATATATATATATATATATACACATCCCAGCTTTGTGCAGGTACAGCTCACTGCAGGCCATTAGTATGTCTGGAAGGCCAACAAGGAGAGGCAGACAGTCACAAGCCAATAAAAGAGGGCAAGCAGGCTCTGTGTCTAGAGGCAACAGTGCTGGTCCTGGAGACGGTGCATCCTCATCAGCACGTGGCCGTGGGACACGCTTGTCCTTTTTTTCGGAAGCTGGCCGCGTTGAGCCGCAACATGCGGAAGACTTGGTAGAGTGGATGACCAAGCCGTCCTCATACTCCTCATCCTCTCTCACCCATGCCCAGGGTACTTTGTCTGGCAAAGCAGCTGCCAACGCGGCCTCTTCCCTCAGCTCAATGGCATCAGTCACTCCTTCCCTAGCCCCGCCATGTCCTCCTGAGGAGTCCCCCGAACTGTTTGACCACAGTGTTGGGTACATGCTCCAGGAGGATGCCCAGCGTTTTGAAGGCTCTGATGATGGTACCCAGCTAGAGGAAGGCAGTAACGTGAGCCCAGAGAGAGGGGGTGCCCAAGAAGGACAGCAATCTGGCAGTCATGTTCCCCCTTCTGCAGCATACTGCCAGCCTTGCTCCAGTGATGAGGAGGGAGGGGATGATGAGGTCAATGACTCCACGTGGGTGCCTGATAGGGGAGAGGAGGAGGAGGAGGAGGCGCATCTCCAATCAGGCAGGATGCCCTCCAGGGGCCAGCTTAAGGGCAGCACATTGACTGCATCACACCGTAGAGCTCCGCATGTGCAGGGCGCTGCAGTCTCTGTGCTTTTTTCCAAAAGTTCTTTGGTGTGGGCCTTTTTTGAGACGAGTGCATCAGATCCCACCGCATCCAGTGCGCAGGCGCACGGGCCGTTTTCTGTCCGCTCCTGATTGGCTGATTCATTCTGCCAATCAGGTGGGGGGCTTTAAATAGGTGTATCAACTGTCCATGATTGCGGACACACCGGGACGCTACACTGGTCGTTCTGAAAGAGAAGGTAACTTTTGTTTCATGATCAATTCTAACAATTTAAATGCAGTGATAATATATCACAAGATTTACTTTATCATTCCGTTTTAACTTAGGAACCTTGCCTGTACTCTCCAGGCTTGTTTACTACACCTGGTTAGGGATGAGCTTTGTGTTCGAGTCGAACCCATGTTCGACTCGAACATCGTCTGTTCGCCCGTTCGCCGAATTGCGAACGATATGGGCCGATCGCGCCAAATTCGTGTGGCGCGTCACGGCCCATAATTCACTGCGCCATCGCAGTGCATTGCTGGCTGATGATTGGCTAAGCATGCACTATGACCTGCATGCTTGGCCAATCACAGCGCCGTCAGTAGAGAGAGCTGTAATTGGCCAAAGCCAGGGTGGCTTTGGCCAATTATGGCTCAGGGGGTTTAGAACACGCCCCACACTATATAAGGCCGCCTGCACGGCGGCCCTGTGTAGTGTGTGTTCCGGCGTTGAAAGAGAGAGAGATAGACAGAGAGACAGTGTCATTTCATTTGAGTTAGCTAGATTAGGCAGGACAATCAGTGAGTTAGCTGCACTTACAGTGTATTGTGTATATATATGCATCCCAGGTGTTGCATATATATATATATATATATATATATATATATATATATATATGCAACACCTGGGATGCATATATATACACAATACACTGTAAGTGCAGCTAACTCACTGATTATATATATATATATATATATATATATATATATATATATATATATATATATATATATATATACTATATTCAGTTTAGCTAGATCCGTTCCTGTTATCTTTTTACTGACAGGCAGGCTTGTCTTGTTACAGTATTTACAGCTACCTGAAGAAAATTGCTGGTGTTCTTTTGATCCTATTAGTACCACAGTCAGGCAGCTAGACTATTTACAGTTAGTGCAGTGCGTCCTGCTCACAGTGTTCATCTAAATCTACAAGTTAGTGTGGTGCGTCCTGCTCACAGTGTTCAGCTAAAACTACAAGTTAGTGTGGTGCGTCCTCCTCACAGTGTTCAGCTAAACCTACAAGTTATTTTTTTGCAAGCTCTGCACAGTGTTCAGCTAAAGCTACCTGTAGAAGGTTGGTGGTGTTTTCCTGATCCTTTAACTACCGCAGGCTGCTAAAAAAGCTACAAGTTATTTTTTTTGCAAGCTCTGCACAGTGTTCAGCTAAAGCTACCTGTAGAAGGTTGATGGTGTTCTCATACTACAGGCAGGCAGTTGATTTTGCTAGCTGCAGTTTCAGTACATATATACATATATACAGCAGCTGGTTGTGTTAGGCCGCAACATGCGGAAGACTTGGTCGAGTGGATGACCAAGCCGTCCTCACCCTCCTCATCCTCTCTCACCCATGCCCAGGGTACTTTGTCTGGCAAAGCAGCGGCCTCTTCCCTCGGCTCAATGTCATCAGTGACTCCTTCCCTAGCCCCACCATGTCCTCCTGAGGAGTCCCTCGAACTGTTTGACTACAGTGTTGGGTACATGCTCCAAAAGGATGGCCAGCATTTAGAAGGCTCTGATGATGATACTGAGCTAGATGAAGGCAGTAACATGAGCACGGACAGAGGGGGTGCCCAAGAAGGACAGCAATCTGGCAGTCATGCTCCCCCTGCTGCAGCATACTGCCAGGTTTGCTCCACTGATGAGGAGGAAGGGGGTGATGAGGTCACTGACTCAACGTGGGTGCCTGATAGGAGAGAGGAGGAGGAGGAGGCGGCGGCACATCACCAACGAGGCAGGATGCCCTCCAGGGGCCAGCCTAAGGGCAGCACACTGACTGCATCACACCCCAAAGCTCCACATGTGCAGGGTGCTGCAGTCTCTGTGCATTATTTAAAAAGTTCTTTGGTGTGGGTCTTTTTTGAGACGAGTGCATCAGATCGCACCGCTGCTATTTGCGACATATGTCTCAAGCGTATCTCGCGTGGCCAAAACATCTCCCGCCTAGGTACCACATGCTTGACCAGACATATGTTGACCTGCCATGCAGTTCGTTGGCAAGCGTATCTAAAAGACCCACACCAAAGAACAAAGAGTACCTCTCCTTGCTCCTCATCAGCTGAGATCTCCAACCCCACTATACCTTCAGTCCTCTCTGAGACCTGCACTGAGAGGAATGAAGGTGTAGAATTAGGTGTGTCACAGCCAAGTACTTGTGGGCAATCTGCTTTTGGTACACCAACGTCAGATTGTACCAGGCAAATTTCCCTGCCCCAGCTGCTGCACCGCCGAAAGAAGTTTGCTCCCAGCCATCCACATGCCCAGCGGTTGACTGCTAGCTTGGCAAAATTGCTAGCACTTCAACTGCTGCCTTTTCAGTTGGTGGACTCTGCCCCCTTCCGTGAGTTTGTGGAATGTGCGGTTCCTCAGTGGCAGGTACCCAAACGCCACTTTTTCTCACGGAAGGCGATTCCGGCTCTCTACCGGCATGTGGAAGGCAATGTCCATGCCTCGCTGGACAGGGCGGTCAGCGGTAAGGTGCATATTACCGCTGACTCATGGTCCAGCAGGCATGGACAGGGACATTACCTAAGTTTCACGGCGCATTGGGTGACTCTGCTGGCAGCTGGGAAGGATGGAGCACATGCAGCAGAGGCCATCAATGAGTACCTATGCGACTAAGACACCAGGACAGGGTCAGGGGAGATTGTTTTTTTTTCCCCATGCCAGTGGGCCATGATCAGGGATGCATGCACTGTCCTGTCACCATTTGAGGAGGCCACGAGGATGGTGAGCAGTGACAGTGCATGCATCAGCGACATTGTCCCCCTTGTCCACCTGTTGGAGCACACGCTGCGTGGAATAATGGACAGGGCACTTGAGGCAGAACAGAGGCAGGAAGAGGAGGACTTCCTTAGCTCTCAAGGCCCCCTTTATCCAGACAGTGTTCCTGCGTGCCCACCGATCACACAGGAAGAGGAGGAGGAGGAGGAGGAAGATTGTGTCAGTATGGAGGTGGAGCCTGGCACTCAGCATCAGCAGCAGTCTTTAAGGGATCAGTCCCAAGAAACACATGGACTTGTACGTGGCTGGGAAGAGGTGGCTGCGGACAATGTCGTCCTTGGTGACCCAGAGGACTCCGGACCGAATGCCTCAGCAAACCTACGCTGCATGGCCTCCCTGATCCTGCAAAGCCTGCGTAAGGATCCTCGTATTTGTGGTATCAAGGAGAAGGACCATTACTGGCTGGCAACCCTCCTTGATCCACGTTACAAGGGAAAGGATGCGGACCTTATCTTACCATCGCAGAAGGAGCAGAGGATGAAACATCTTCGGGAGGCCTTGCAGAAAGGTCTGTGCAACGCGTTCCCAGAGACTGAGAGGTTACAAACTCTTGTTTCTGGACAACGTGTTGCTGAGGCTTCGGTCAGTCAAAGAAGGAGCGGTGGAGAAGGTGGCCGTCTGACCGATGCGTTCAGACAATTTTTTGGTCCACAGTCCCAAGGTATGATCGGTTCCAGCAACCATCGTCAGCGTCTGTTTTACATGGTGCAGGAATACCTAGGGGCAAGATCTGACTTGGACACCTTTCCCACCGAAAATCCTCTGGGTTACTGGGTCTTGAGGATGGATCACTGGCCAGAGCTTGCACAGTATGCAATTGAGCTACTGGCCTGTCCTGCATCCAGCGTTCTTTCGGAACGCACATTCAGTGCTGCTGGAGGCTTTGTAACCGATCACAGGGTGCGTCTGTCCACCGTCTCGGTCGATCGACTGACCTTCATAAAAATGAATCAGTCTTGGATCACCACCAGCTACCAAGCACCTGATGCTGATGTAACCGAATATTTTTTTTTTTAATCTCAGATCCCTTCAAAGACTGCCTATGATGATGCTGAGTGACTATCCTGAGTAATTATCCTCTTCCTCCTCAATGATCACGCTAATAGCTTGTAAAAACATTTTTGGGCGCCACCACCAGTGCCTAAGGCCCAATTTTTCAGCCCCTGTTTAACAGGGGCGTGTAATTACAATTTTTGATGCAATACTTTGCAGCAGGGTTCGTTTCTGCATTACAACCAGAGTATCTGTGAGGGGTTGCAGTGTTGTGGCACCAGCACCAGTGCCTAAGGCCCAATTTTTCAGCCCTTGTTTAACAGGGGCGTGTAATTACAATTTTTGTGCAATACTTTGCAGCAGGGCTCGTTCCTGCGCTCCAACTAGAGTGTCTGTGAGGGGTTGCAGTGTTGTGGCACCAGTGCCTAAGGCCCAATTTTTCAGCCCCTGTTCAACAGGGGCATGTAATTACAATTCTTGATCTAATATTTCACAGCAGGGCCCATTTCTGCACCCACCAAGAGTGAGTGAGGACTTACAGTGCTGTGGCACCAGCACCACCACCACCACCAAAGGCCCAATTTTTCTGCCCCTGTTCAACAAGGGCATGTAATTACAATTCTTGATCTAATATTTCACAGCAGGGCCCTGTGAGGGCTTACAGTGTTGTGGCCACAACAACACCTAAGGCCCAAATTTCTGCTGAGTATATAGGGCAGGCCCCTACTTTCAAACATCTAACTTACAAACGACTCCTACTTGCAAACGGAAGGAGACAACAGGAAGTGAGATGAAATCTACCCCTAGGAAGGGAAATTCTCTCCTGTAAGAGTTAATATGGGAAAAACATTTCTCCTTTCCACTGATGCTTTCCAATCCTTGTTCCACAAAAAAACCCAAATTTTCAAAAAACATTTGTCATTGGGACAAAAAGTGAGGTGAAATCTTCTGAAGAGGAGGGCAGACAGCAAAACAAATGTCACAGGGGTGATAACCCTTCCCTATGTTTTCCAAAAAGCTCAAAAAAGATTGTTTTCCTGGAGCTTAACACGTTAAAAATGTACCCGTTCAAAATTACAAACAGATTCTACTTAACAACAAACCTACAGTCCCTGTCTTGTTTGCACCGCCTGTATACTGCTGTTCAGAGTATATAGGGCCTGGTGGCCCCATACCTTTCCTTATTTTAATTTGGGTGCGGGGTTCCCCTTAATATCCATACAAGACCCAAAGGGCCTGGTAATGGACTGGGGGGTACCCATGCCGTTTGTCTCACTGATTTTCATCCATATTGCCATGACCCGACATTACATTAAACCCGCAAGCAGTTTTAAACAAGATTTTTTCCTTCAAAAATGACATTTTGTGCAGGGACTGTTCTAAACACGGGAAACACGCGCCACTTTACAGGCATACTATAGACACACCCCAGGTACGATATTTAAAGGAATATTTCACTTTTTTTTTTTTTTACTTTAAGCATCATTAAAATCACCGCTCCCGAAAAAACTGCCGTTTTTAAAAGTCTTTTTTGCATTGATACATATCCCCTGGGTTAGGACCCGGGTCCCCAAACCCTTTTTAGGACAATACCATGCAAATTAGCCTTTAAAATGAGCACTTTTGATTTAGAACGTTCGAGTCCCATAAACGTCAATGGGGTTCTAACGTTCGTGCAAATTTTCGGTCCGTTCGCAGGTTCTGGTGCGAACCGAACCGGGGGGTGTTCGGCTCATCCCTACACCTGGTGTGATAAAGTACAAACATCCACTGCAGCATACATTCTATTTGAAAGCATTAGACTGCTTCTTATCTGCAGCCCAACCTGTTCAGTTTGTTTAACAGGTATGAATGGTTAGTTAATTCTAGCATCCATGACATAGTTTTTGCCTTTTTTTAATTTCTTCATACATATACCTTCCTTTTCTATTTTATTTAGTTTTGGTTAATCTATATGGTCCACAATCGATTAACTACTATCGATCTTGTCAGCGTCCCGGTTCCCTATTTTTCTCTGGTATTTTAACCTTTGGTAAGTATTAAGGACGTTTCTGTCCTTCCTCTCCCTTTTTGATGTAACTGAGCTAGTTAGCCTCACACACATATTTTTATATTTAATTCCAAAGATTTCTCATCAAGCCCCCTGCAGTCACACTAAGGCAGTGAGAAGTTGGCCCTCACTTTGGAGGCTTCCTGTGTGGCCCTCCGGGTCGCCTTGGGTATGTATGTGCGATCTTAAATTGATGATACTTCCATCTATGTTGGGACCCACTGATTGGATGCTATTGTTTAGTTTCCATGCACTTTTGTTAGTGATTAGCACTGCGCTGCTTTTTTGTGTGTCTAGTTTATTTTATTGTATTATTACAACCTAATACGTCCCCTGAAGAAGCCAATGTATTGGCAAAACTAGTAGGGATTTGTATGATTTTCATCTACTGGTTGTAAAACAATTGTATATGCTCCTGTATATATTTGTACTGTGAATGAAATGTATTTTTTTAAACAAATTTTTCTAATAAAATTAATTCATTTTAATACTTTCCTTTGTCATACTTTTGGCACCGCAATAATTCCCATCAAACCATCCATTATTTGTGTAGAATTAGGTGTGTCACAGCCAAGTACTTGCGGGCAATCTGCTATCGTTACACCAACGTCAGATTGTACCAGGCAAATTTCCCTGCCCCAGCTGCTGCACCGCCGAAAGAAATTCGCTCCCAGCCATCCACATGCCCAGCTGTTGAATGCTAGCTTGGCTAAATTGCTAGCACTTCAACTGCTGCCTTTTCAGTTGGTGGACTCTGCCCCCTTCTGTGAGTTTGTGGAATGTTCAGTTCCTTAGTGGCAGGTTCCCAAACGCCACTTTTTCCCACGGAAGGCGATTCCGGCCCTCTACCGGCATGTGGAAGGCAATGTCTTGGCCTCGCTGGACAGGGCGGTCAGCGGTAAGGTGCATATTACCGCTGACTCATGGTCCAGCAGGCATGGGCAGGGACGTTACCTATCCTTCACCGCGCACTGGGTGACTCTTCTGGCAGCTGGGAAGGATGCAGGACAGGGTGCAGTAGTGTTGGAGGTTGTTCCGCCACCACGCCTCCAAAATTCTACTAGTGGTGATTCTGCCACACCTCTCTGCTCCACCCCCTCCTCTTCTTCTTCCTCCATGGCCTCTTCCTGTGCTGAATTGTCCTCGGAACCAGCGGTGCTCCGTAGCCGTTCAAGGGGCTACGCAAGTACGCAGGCCAAACGATGCCATGCGGTGCTTGAGTTAGTGTGCTTGAGGGACAGCAGCCACACTGGGGTAGAGATTCGGCCAGCTCTGCAGGGTCAGGTTCAGAGGTGGTTGATGCCACACCAGCTTAAGCCAGGTATGGTGGTTTGCGACAATGGCACCAACCTCCTCTTCGCCCTCTGACAGGGACAACTGACCCATGTGCCCTGTTTGGCTCAGATCCTTAACTTGGTGGTGCAGCAGTTTTGGGCAGGTACCCGGACTTACAGGATGTCCTGAAGCAGGCCAGGAAAGTCTGCGTGCATTTCCGCCGGTCATATAATGCCAGTGCTCGGCTGGCTGACCCCCAAAAGGAATTTAACCTGCCCAAGAACCGCCTAATCTGTGACATGCCCACCAAGTGGAACTCAACATTGGCCATGCTGCAGCGGCTGCACACGCAGCAGAGGGCCATCAATGAGTACTTATGCGACTATGGCAGCAGTACAGGGGAGCTTGTTTTTTTTTTTCCCATGCCAGTGGGCTATGATCAGGGATGCATGCACTGTCCTGTCACCATTTGAGGAGGCCACGAGGATGGTGAGCAGTGACAGTGAATGCATCAGTGACACTGTCCCTCTTGTCCACATGTTGGAGCACACGCTGCGTGGAATAATGGACAGGGCACTTGAGGCAGAAAGGAGGACTTCCTTAGCTCTCAAGGCCCCCTTTATCCAGACAGTGTTCCTGCGTGCCCGATGATCACACAGGAAGAAGAGGAGGAGGAGGAAAATTGTGTCAGCATGGAGGTGGAGCCTGGAACTCAGCATCAGCAGCATTCTTCAAGGGATCATTTACAGTCCGAAGAAACCCATGGACTTGTACGTGGCTGGGAGGAGGTGGCTGCGGACCATGTCATCCTTAGTGACCCAGAGGACTCTGGACCGAATGTCTCAGCAAACCTACGCTGCATGGCCTCCCTGATCCTGCAAAGCCTGTGGAAGGATCCTCGTATTTGCGGTATCAAGGAGAGGGGTGATTACTGGCTGGCAACCCTCCTTGATCCACATTACAAGGGTAAGGTTGCGGACCTTATTTTGCCGTCCCAGAGGGAGCAGAGGATGAAACATCTTCGGGAGGCCTTGCAGAAAGGTTTGTGCAATGCGTTTCCATAGCCTGGGAGGTTACAATTTCCTGGTCCTCCTGGACAACGTATTGCTGAGGCTTCGGTCAGTCATAGAAGGAGCGGTGGAAAAGGTGGCAGTCTGACCGATGCATTCAGACAATTTTTTAGTCCGCAGCCCCAAGGTCTGATCGGTTCCAGCAACCATCGCCAGCGTCTGATTCACATGGTGCAGGATTACCTAGGGGCAAGATCAGACTTGGACACCTTTCCCAATGAAAATCCTCTAGGTTACTGGGTCTTGAGGATGGATCACTGGCCAGAGCTTGCACAGTATGCAATTGAGCTACTGGCCTGTCCTGCATCCAGCGTTCTTTCAGAACGCACATTCAGTGCTGCTGGAGGCTTTGTAACCGATCACAGGGTGCGCCTGTCCACCGAATTGGTCGATCGGCTGACCTTCATAAAAATGAATCAGTCTTGGATCACCAGCTACCAAGCACCTGATGCTGATGTAACTGATTGATTTTTTTTTAATGTGAGATCCCTTCAAGACTGCCTATGCTGATGCTGAGTGACTATCCTGTTATGCTGAGTGACTATCCTGTTATGCTGAGTGACAATCCTCTTCCTCCTCAATTTTCATGCTGATAGCTTGTAAGAACATTTTTGGCTCTGGGAACCACCACAAGTGGCCAAGGCCCAATTTTTCTGCTTTGTTTATCTGCTCTGTTTAACAGGGGCGTTTAGTTACAATTTTTGATGCAATACTTTGCAGCAGGGCTCATTCCTGCATTCCAACTATAGCATCTGTGAGGGGTTGCAGTGTTGTGGCACCAGTGCCTAAAGCCCAATTTTTCTGCCCCTGTTCAACAGGGACATGTAATTACAATTCTTGATCTAATATTTCACAGCAGGGACCGTTCCAGCGCCCACCAAGAGCGAGTGAGGACTTACAGTGTTGTGGCACCAGCACCACCACCACCACCAAAGGCCCAATTTTTCTGCCCCTGTTCAACAATGGCATGTAATTACAATTCTTGATCTAATATTTCACAGCAGAGTCCGTTCCTGCGCCCACCAAGAGTAATGCCCCATACACACGGTCGGATTTTCCGATGGAAAATGTCCGATCGGAGTGTGTTGTCGGAAATTCCGACCGTGTGTGGGCTCCATCGGACATTTTCCATCGGATTTTCCGACACACAAAGTTTGAGAGCAGGATATAAAATTTTTTGTTGTCGGAAATTCCTATCGTGTGTACACAAATCCGACGGACAAAGTGCTACGCATGCTCAGAATAAATAAAGAGATGAAAGCTATTGGCCACTGCCCCATTTATAGTCCCAACGTACGTATTTTACGTCACCGCGTTTAGAACAATCGGATTTTCCGACAACTTTGTGTGACCGTGTGTATGCAAGACAAGTTTGAGCCAACATCCGTCGGAAAAAATCCTAGGATTTTGTTGTCGGAATGTCCGAACAAAGTCCGACCGTGTGTACGGGGCATAACTGTGTGGATTTACAGTGTTGTGGCAACACCAACACCTAAGACCCCAATTTCTGCAGAGTATATAGGGCAGGCCCCTACTTTCAAACATCCAACTTACAAACGACTCCTACTTGCAAACGGAAGGAGACAACAGGAAGTGAGATGAAATCTACCCCTAGGAAGGGAAATTCTCTCCTGTAAGAGTTAATATGGGAAAAACGTGTCTCCTCTTCACTGATGCTTTATCACCAATCCTTGTTTCACTAAAAAACCCAAATTTTCAAAAAAACATTTGTCATTGGGACAGAAAGTGAGGTGAAATCTTCTGAAGAGGAGCACAGACAGCAAAACAAATGTCACAGGGGTGATAACCCTTCACTATGTTTTCCAAAAAGCTTAAAAATAGATTTTTTGGCTGGAGCTACACTTTAAAAATGTACCAGTTCAAAATTACAAACAGACTCTACTTAACAACAAACCTACAGTCCCTTTCTTGTTTGCACCGCCTGTATACTGCTGTTCAGAGTATATAGGGCCTGGGGGCCCCACGCCTTTCCTTTTTTTAATTTGGGTGCGGGGTTCCCCTTAATATCCATACAAGACCCAAAAGGACTGGTAATGAACTGGGGGGGGGGGGGTACCCATGCCGTTTGTCTCACTAATTTTCATCCATATTGCCAGGACCCGACATTACATTAAAGCCGCAGGCAGTTTTCAATGACTTTTATTCCTTTAAAAATGACATTTTGTGCAGGGACTGTTCTAAGCACGGGAAACACGCGCCACTTTACAGGCATACTATAGACACCCCCAGGTACGATATTTAAAGGAATATTTCACTTTTTTTTCACTTTAAGCATCATTAAAATCACTGCTCCCGAAAAAACGGCCCTTTTTAAAACTTTTTTTTTGCATTGATACATGTCCCCTGGGGCAGGACCCGGGTCCCCAAACCCTTTTGAGGACAGTAACTTGCATATTAGCCTTTAAAATTAGCAATTTTGAACGTTTGAGTTCCATAGACTTTAATGGGGTTCTAAAGTTCACGCAAACTTTCGGTCCGTTCGCAGGTTCTGGTGCGAACCGAATCGGGGGTGTTCGGCTCATCCCTAACCATGAACAGAGGAGAATACATGCCCTTGCCTCGTTCGCCTTCTGGAACAGGAATGGCTGCACCTTGTTCCAATAAAGAGCCTACGTAAGCTAACAGGATCTGATTTTTTTCTTCTGAACCTGGAAGAGTTGTAAGCATAAATCTGAGCCTGGGGGTGCTGTTGAAGACCCAGGTGTGACCCGCAGAGACCGTTTTGATGGATTGAGGCCGCCCAGACATGGCGAAAGTGGAGCAGACGTGACCCCACCTGACATGTTTGAGCGTACCCAATCTCAAAAAGACTTTGTGGAGTCCTGGTTTCCAGATGACCCACCCTTTTGGAGGGCTTCTTAAAAGAGGTTTTTCCTGTTCTTCCAAGACCTTGAAAACTCCCGGCCAGGTCTGGAACCACGCGCCTCCCTTGCGCGATTGGTGTTCTTGGAAAAGAACGCCTCTGTTTCTGTAAACACCTATCCTGAGGAAGGAACCCCAACTTACCACCCGTGGCCTGGGTTATGGTGCTGTCAAGCTTGTTTCTGAAAAGAGATGTGGCCTCAAAGGGTATTCAACACCAAGCTTGCTTAGAAGCCCAATCTGCCAACCAGGGACGGAGCCATAAGGCACGGCGGGCTGTGACGGCTGCCAACATAGCCCCTGGACACCAGGCGGATGACGTCAATAGAAGCCTCCCCCAGAAAGGCGGATGCCAGCCTGATCTCTTGAATAGGCGAGTTTTTGGCCACTTCACTGGAAATGCCTCTGAGGGACTCGTCCACGCTGTCCAACCATGATTCCAAGGCTTTAGAGACTGTGCTAAGGCCAGAACTGGTTTACAGGCCATGCCTGATGTTAAGTAAATCCGCTTCAGATTGGAATCAATCCATCCCTCCAAGGGATCCTTGAAGGAGACCGTATCCTCCAGAGGAAGAGTCACATACCTAATGAGTCTCAATAGTGCTGCGTCCACCTCGTCTGACAGACAGACATGCTTCCGTTTCTTCAGCACTACGCTGCTTATGCACTCCATACCCTGCTTAACAAACAAGGCTTATTGGAGGGACGTGACACTTATGTCGCTCGGCCGATCCTGATCGTAGGCGGGTCGTCTTCAGGTAGGAGAACCAACTACACTGTCCTACGGAGGAGGACAAAAAAGGAACATGGTTGGTAGTCCAGAGCAAAGATTTATGGGAGAAGTGTCATATAGGGTAGTTATGGAGGCGGGGCTAACCCACACGTATGTTGCCATGGAGCCTGTCAGGAAAGTCTTTTTCTGCAACATGTTTGGTTTTTATCTCCCTGCGTTGATATATTTACTTGTTTTTTGTTTTGTTTTTTTTTAAATACATTCATCGATGAGTTCAATTGTCCTTAGTGAAGGAGGACTGAGAGGGCTGAAGGCCATTTTGTTGTAACCCAGAACTGTTTTTCTAGCAGTGTAAGAATCCTCCTGGTGGGGGGTGTGAGCCTGGAGAGTTAAATTATGACCAGTAAGGAGGAGGTAATAATGTCTTCTTTATATGAGCACTCTGTGTGGACTGGATGGGGGGGGGTCATGTCACCCCACAAATCCTCATCTTCCTGCAAATCCTCTAATGTGGGGGACATTAGATGGGGGGGGGGGCTCTTCTGAGGTTGCAGATGATGGGGGTGGGGATATATTTTGGGATCTTGTGGCCCCAAGACTTGGGAAGTAAATTTGCTGCTACATGGATAACTATGTTTATGTACTTTCAGGGTGGTAGAACAAATGGCTGCGCAGACACAGTGAAGCCATTTAACCAGTGGTGGCCGATCTATTAGGGGCGCCGCCCCCCCTAATTTATGCGCCCTGCCCCTAACCTCCATGCAGGGTCCGGATGGTTTTTAATCTGTTTTTTTTTTTTGTTTTTTTTAAGCACATGGCTTCAAACAGGGTGAGCCCACCCACTTGTGTGACATTAGCAAAATAATATTCGCTAATGTCTTGCTGCTTTTCCTCCCGGCCAATCAGAAAGCAGTTCCTGAGACCCAATTGGCTGGGAGCCTTGGGATGTGTCTCAGGACCCGCCCCCTGGTCGGCCGGGAGAAGAAGTAACGGCACCTTGTCCTCCTCTCCGCACCTCTACCGCAGTAAGTTTAAGTTATAAGTTAAGGAAAGGGATTGCGGAGGGGGGGGGTGACGGTAGTGCGAGAGGATCGCTGCCTATTGTGTGCCGGGGGTGTAGTGGCAGTGGATCACTGCTTTGATCGATCGTTCGCTCGTGAGCCACAGGGGGTGCAAGTGAGGAGGCCAGGTCTGTTTGCCCCCCTCCCCCTAAAATATGGGCGGGACTTACTTGTCTATTCGCTTCTGAGCGCGAGCTACCGTGGACAGGGGAATTTTTTTTTTTTTTTTTTTTTACATTTTATTTTTTATCACTTTTATTCCTATTACAAGAAATGGAAGCATCCCTTGTAATATTAATCTATTGTGACAGGTCTTTTGTGACAGATGCCTCCATAAAGAACCCACATCTCTCCTCCAGGCTGGAAAGCATGAGATTGAGAAAAAAAATTCACGATCTCATGCTGACAGCCGCGATCGTGGCTTTGTTCACATCCAGGAACCCGGGCGTGACATCATAACGTTGCGCCCGGGCTTCCGACGGTCGAGATAATTGGTGACCACCTGGTCACCGGAAATCTCTATCGTCGTCATCCAGCGCCGGCCAATTCTTTTTCCGGGCGCCCGATGGCACAGGAGAGCCTGGAGAAGCACTGGATGGCAGCGGGAGGGGGGCCGTCGCCTATAAGAACAATCAAGCGGCGGAACTGTTGCTATGATCATTCTTATCGTGTACAGAATCACCGCCTGAAAATAATGATATCTGAATGATGCCTGCAGCAGCCCCCTAAATACCCCCCCCTAAAAGTCAACAACGTCATATGACGGGCATGCGGTAGGGAAGTGTAAAACAAGTGGAATTTAAGTGAGACAAGATGGTTTTCATATAGGATTAGCATGGCTTCATATTTAGAATTCCCCTATAAAATGCATGGGTGATAAGTTTGGTGTCATACTTCATGGTTTAAATCACTTGGTTCTGGCTAAATGTAACTTTTCTATACAGTGGAGATGGAAAGTATTCAGACCCCCTTACATTTTTCACTCTTTGTTATATTGCAGCCATTTGCTAAAATCATTTAAGTTCATTTTTTTCCTCATTAATGTACACACAGCACCCCATATTGACAGAAAAACACAGAATTGTTGACACTTTTGCAGATTTTAAAAAAAGAAAAACTGAAATATCACATGGTCCTAAGCAGGGATGAGCTTGGAGTTCGAGTCGAACATTGGCTGTTCGCAAGTTCGCCGAACAGCGACCAATTTGGGGTGTTTGCGGCAAATTCGAATGCCGCGGAACACCCTTTAAAAGTCTATGGGAGAAATCAAAAGTGCTATTTTTATAGGCTTATATGCAAGTTATTGTCATAAAAAGTGTTTGGGGACCTGGGTCCTGCCCCAGGGGACATGGATCAATGCAAAAAAAAGTTTTAAAAATGGCAGTTTTTTCAGGAGCAGTGATTTTAATAATGCTTAAAGTCAAATAATAAAAGTGTAATATTCCTTTAAATTTCGTAGCTGGGGGGTGTCTATAGTATGCCTGTAAAGGGGCGCATGTTTCCCGTGTTTTAGAACAGTCTGACAACAAAATGACATTTCAAAGGAAAAAACCCATTTAAAACTACCCGCGGCTATTGAATTGCCGACAACACACATAGAAGTTCATTGATAAAAACGGCATGGGAATTCCTCACAGGGGAACCCGAACCAAAATTAAAAAAAAAAAAGACGTGGGAGTCCCCCTAAATTCCATACCAGGCCCTTCAGGCCTGGTATAGATTTTAAGGGGAACCCCGCACCAAAAAAAAAAAAAAACGGCATGGGGTCCCCCCAAAAATCCATACCAGACCCTTATCCGAGCACGCAACCTGGCAGGCCGCAGGAAAAGAGGGGGTGACGAGAGTGCGCCCCCCCTCCTGAACCGTACCAGGCCACATGCCCTCAACATTGGGAGGGTGCTTTGGGGTAGCCCCCCAAAACACCTTGTCCCCATGTTGATGAGGACAAGGGCCTCATCCCCACAACCCTGGCCGGTGGTTGTGGGGGTCTGCGGGCGGGGGCTTATCGGAATCTGGAAGCCCCCTTTAACAAGGGGACCGCCAGATCCCGCCCCCCTGTGTGAAATGGTAAGGGGTACTTACCCCTACCATTTCACTAAAAAACTATC